>CM064514.1:26389036-26496743 GCA_032716605.1 Paralithodes platypus
ACGACATCGGCGAGACATCGCGGAGGGTTTCTCACAAAAAAAAACTTTGCAACGCTGCATGGCAGCTCGCCGATGCTCTCAGATGGTCTGAGAACATCGACGATGCACAAGAGTCATCGGCGGTTTCCTCGTTGATTAATCGCCCCCGTGTGGATTAATACTCGCCGAGGCTGTACCCGCCAGGGGTACACTCTGCACGAGGCAGTAGAAGGCATGCGAAGGGCCTTGCGACGACGACGGCGCGGAATGCTCAAGACATACTTGCGGAGGCCAAAGAGCACCTTAGGCGAGGTGGGTAAAAAAAAATGATTAGGCCTATAGTGAACCTGTCAACCCTTTTTTCTATGCACCTCTCCTCGTAGGGGGTTCACCTGTTTTTTTCTTCTCTTGCTCTCCTTTTCTCTCTTTCTCTGGTTTGTATCCATTCAGCCCCATTCAGCCAACTGGTTTAAGACGTTTATCCCCATCCAAGTATCGATATCTTCCTGGCAAGCGATAGCGAACCAGCATTATATCCCCCTGAGTGCCAGGTCCGTATATATACGGACTCGCCGAAAATAAATCGTAGCAGCGAAACAACTGCACCTATGGCTTTCATATTTCTACCACATGTACCTTACCCTTCTGGCTTCTTGCCACCACCAACACGACCCCCTCCCCCCACCCACTCGCTGATTATCGGTCGCCTCACAAGGAAAAAAACAGAAAATCTGTGGCGGCGAAAGGACTGCACCAATCGTTTCCATATTTGTGTGACAAGTCCCTTACCCTTCTGCCTTCCCCCCACCACACCCCCAACCGCCTCCCACCACCCCCTTCCAGCGTATCCGTACGAAGAAAAGGAAAAAAAGGAAAATCCGTGGTGGCGAAACTACCTCACCAATCGGCTTCATATTTGTAACAAGAGTCAATTACGCTTCTACCTTCCCCCCACCATATAATGGAGAAAGCTAAAAAAGGCGAGGTGGGCTCAATTTTTAAGCCTTAACGCAAACATTGAGCCCACCTCGCTGTTTTTTGTTTTATCTCCTCTCCCTCTCTCCTCGTTTTTTTTTTTTTTCTATTTCTCTCCCTCTCTCTTTGCCTTGTTAGTCCAGTAAATCTAGCAATCATTTAACTGGACCTAGAACAAATTGCAATAGAAGGTTTTTTGGCTTTAACTTGTTTATTAGGTCCCTCTGATGAACATATAAAAAGTCTCCAACTTTTGGACACTGGGAAAGTGGTTAATTTGCATAAATTCAAGATGGCCGCCGTCCAAAGCTTCAATTTACAGATAACTTTTTTCTGGTTGCTCCCAGACCCTATAAATGTATTACAAACAACGTTTTTTGGCTTTAACTTGTTTATTAGGTCCCTCTGATGAACATATAAAAAGTCTCCAACTTTTGGACACCTGGAAAGTGGTTAATTTACAGCCGAAAAACCTTACAGACAGGCTGAACTGTCTCTTTCACAAGGGGTGACACAGGCACTTTGTGCTTGTATGGGTTTGTTGACCTGTTGTCCCTCTTTTTTATAAAAAAAAACAAAAAAAAAAACATCACGTAGTATGACGTCATTCAGAGCCAATTATGTAATTCATGATAGGAGTTCGTATTCACTTGGATCATCGGTGCTTGCATCAAAGTTGCTATTTTGACAGAGTCCTTTACATTGACCACATGCACTGGAACATTCAAGCTCATTCCGTTTGCAACTACAGCGTTGAGTGTCACAGTTGCCCTTACACTGACATCTGACCAATTTCAGTAGTGAATCAGGAGCCACTGGCGAATCCATCGTCTTCGGTTCAAGCTGTCCCTTCCGCAGACACCAGCCCCATTTCTCGGGGTCCACACAGTTCCCCATCCATTCCTGGACCTGACAATAAACTCGGAACGAGTGGTATTTGGCTGCATCGGTTGTTGGGGGAAGGCTGTGAACTTCAACGGTAGTTGAACTTTTTGCCACCTTGTTGCAAAACTTTGTCTTTCGCAGTCCGTCAAGGGTGTCATTTCCTTTTCCCCCGTACAAATAAACCAAGGCCTTTTCACCAGCTGATGATATCGCGTCTTTACTTCCACTTTGGCAACAGAATGCTTCTATACATTTCAAGAAACCGTTGTCTTCCCTCACTTTCCTCAAGGCAGCCCCTTTACCAATACCATACAGTCGTGAGGTTGTGTCACATCCACAGAGTGCATGGACAACTGGCAGGACACGACAGATGCTTTCAACCGAGAGCTTCTGCTACTGAGTTAATATGCCAACATTTCCCACCTTCCTTGCTCGACTTGAAGTACAAATCATTCATCCCTCGTTCCGCATAATGACACAACAGCACCAACAAGTCTGTGTCCTCACCTATCACATATGTCACGGTTTCCCTTGCATGCTCAATTCCCTTCTTCGCAATCATGACATCTGCATCTGCTGGCGCATTGACACAGTCAATTCCATTTGCCTTGAATGTTTCACACAATAAGTCAATGAAGTTTTGCTTATTGTCCGAGTTTGACAAGAAGTTTTCCTTTTTTGACCGAAGGGGCATGGTTGGAGTGAACATCACCTTTTGACCAAAGACTCCTTTTGATCGTCGATTGTGTGTCATGTCCTTGGTAGTAGGTCCTGATTTATAACCGTCGAATACAACCACCGGGTTGAGAAAGTTTTGGGAAACATGCTTCATGTACATGCTTGCAATGTCCTCAAATGTGTCACCCTTCTTCCATGGAATCCTTTGCAATAAGGAACCACCATCCAGAACATGGGTCACAGTCCTTTCTTCCTCAAATGATTCCAATGACGACTTGGGAACAACAGCAGCTATCTCATCTCCTAGCTGTGGTTTATTGGCTTCCCTGAGCCTCCCCCACTTATCGAACAGAGCAGTAGGGTAGCTAGACAACTCATACGCAAAGACCTCTTCAACACCTAAGTCCCTGTTATTAGCAAAGATGAGGAGCCTCTGGAAAAGGAGCTGTGGGTCGATTGGTACTTTTTCAGCACTGATTGTAACCTTTGCACCCAACGACTCAACTTGATCTTTCTTCCTAAATGAAAAGTCAAAAGCATTGCTACCTTCCATCTTCTGCACAATGTTCATACCAACCTCATACAGTAAATGAGGATTGGCCGAGGCTGGTCCTGTCACACCGTTGGCAATATTCCTGAGTTCATTTGATTCTTGAAATGGATCATAATCCTTGAAGAATGCGAGAACCTTCTCTGTGTCCTTCCTATCTCGTTCACGCCTTGCTTCAGTCATTTCTTTGTGCTGCTCAGAGGTGTGGAAATGCTTCCCTGTCAGTTCTTGCATAACTTCACTCACCTCAGCGCAGGCTGGCATAGCAAGTAACCAGCGCAGGCGTTGCGTTTCCTCCATGCCCCTACCACGTGTCAATCCACCATTCGTTTTCAAAGAGCGCATCAAAACCTGCTCTATAACCAAGTCGCTTGGCAGTCCTGCCCACAGCCGATCACTTCGGCGGATCACAAATAGACCGGAGTTCAATTGACAGAACATGTCTGGGTTGAGCTGCTCAAGTTCAATCATGTCTTGAATGTACACATGGGCTGACTTGGCATAATTGTTATGACCACACGCTGCAAAGTACGGCAACATCTCCTGGAGTGTTCCGAGGTACAGTAGGAAATCGCCCATTCTCAGTGCCCTCAGGAAGCGACGCAGCAGGTCAATCATGTCCATGTATTGAATCCATAGCTTTCCCATCTTATGCTCTGCTAAGGAGCTCTTCTCAGCTTTAAGTTTTTCAGAAATTCTGTTGAAAACGTCTTTACTGCAGACTTCATCCGGTGAAACGTCTTCACGCAACAGCTTATCCAAAAGATCTGCAGCCTCCTGGAAGTCCTTGCATGCGTCACTTTCCTCATCTACCATTGAGAGGTTGACACCGTATGCCCTGCCTAACACAATCGAACTCAAGGCTGTGTCAACCAAGAAGTGGCCTCTGATTGCTCGTGCATAGGCTTTCCCCCTCAGCATTTGGGTCACAGCATTTTCAGCGTATATAAGTTCCAAAACCTCCTTAAGCCCAGATGCTTCCATAACATGGCCCATGCATCCCAAAAAGCTCATCACAGAGTGAAAGCCACCAAGGTTCAAAACAATGGGTTTCAGTTCGCTTCCTTCCTTCTCATGAACAATGATCGTCTTCGCTTTCCAATAAAGCGGTTGGTCGAATGTCAGCATTGGCGTCGTTCCCTGGCGATGGCTTTCCACAGCAACGAAGTGAAGTGTTGAGTAAATACAACTCATGTCCGTAGGGTCCATGTCAATCATGGGCAAGAAATGGACGGATGATTTCCCTGGGTGTGGTCCATGGCACACACTCTGCATTAAGCCGGACCAGCCTGGTCGTTTTGGTCGAAGCAACCATGACGTTTTCCACAGTATGTCCAGATTTTCAAGCTTGTCAGATGCTGAAATGGGGTCAAGCTTTCTAAATTCGAGAGGCCCACCCTTCTTGCGAACACTGCGGTAGTATTTGATTTCAATTTGAGCTGCCGTGAAGTTGTTTTCAGGTGACTGCTTTCTTGGTATTGATGTTGTGTCTCTTACTTCAGGGGTGACAGCAACAATTATACCCATACCATGGTATGTTCCTCGCCCATCAAGCGTACGCAAGTTGTGATCAACATTGTCTGCAACGAACTGTCCAAACCTGCCTGCAGTGGATATGTTGGTGCCCCTGAAATTGGCAGCACACTTCGAAAACCTCAAACCTGCGTAAGGCAGACAGAAGCCGTGGCTGTGTAAACTGTCCACAAGAAAGCGGGAACCAAAGTGCTGGTGCATTTGAACCGCCAATCCATACTGAATGGGTGCTACAATGGCCCTTGGTCTGGTAAGTTGCACGATACTTTGTCCAATTGATGCAACTTCAAGATCACATGACTTGCCACTGAACGTCTCTTGCAGCAATATACGAAGGGACTGCGGAACGTACGCCACATTCTTTTCCAGCGACCGGAGTTCAGAAGGATCTGGATAGAAATCTCTACAAGTATCAATGTTCTTTATATCTGCTTTGATCAACCGTGCCGCAGCCCTGACTATCTTTCTTTGTTCTGCTTCCTCATCATCAGTCTGTGGTGAGTCTTTGAATTGTTGCAAAATCTTTGCAGCACTTTCTTTGACAGTTACAACATCGCTGCGTCCATGCACGTTACTAATAACCAGTTCATCCCCAAAATATGAAATAAGTTTCTGTTTCATGTATTTTACACTATACGCTTCAACATCAGGGCACAACTGGGACATTCTATCAACGAGATCAACCACTGTAGTCTGTTCATCATCATTGCCACTGACTAGGTCCTCGATTGCGAGTAGAAATGCTTCCTCTCGTGAGGCATCTACTTTGCGACCCTTGCGAGGAGGTTCACTGTCTGCGGAATCACGATATTTGGAGGGGATCTGCCTATGTGTCTGGAAATTTGAGCTGCACTGCTTGTGATATATTGCGTCAGCTGCTGGAAGATCGCGTGCAAAGTTAATTCGGCCTCTAACAGTGTCAGTCCACTCATCAGCCCTGGCATCACATGCAGAAAGTATTGTCCTTTGAAAGTTGAAGGTGCGTACTGGATACACTTCTTCTGAATCATGCTTTGTGTCCAAATAGATTTTTGTACCACAAAAAAAGCAGTTCTCTGTAAAACAAAAGTCTGGTGTCTGAGAACGAAGAGCAGGTTTTTCAGGACGTTTCTTCTGCTTCCCAGGAATTCTATTTGGCTTCGTATTGACATGCTTCTTTCGGCAATCAATGTGCACCGTTTGGCCCTCGGACACGGTAATTGATGGCGTTCCACGTTCAGTACTGGCCTTGTTGATAGTATCTGCTCCCTTCGCCCTCAGCTTGACTGTTTCTCCTTCGTCTAACGTGTTTGAGCAAATGCCGCAGGGATTATGCACCACCTCTTCTTCCATGGCTTCGGTAGATGTCGCACCAATCTGTTGAAACAAGAAACAAGATGATGGGATTAGTATAGGCCTAGGCAAAATGTAATAGACAATAATGTGCAGTAAAGGTAGGGCTTGACCTAGAACAAATTGCAATAGAAGGTTTTTTGGCTGTAAGGTTTTTTGGCTGTAAATTAACCACTTTCCAGGTGTCCAAAAGTTGGAGACTTTTTATATGTTCATCAGAGGGACCTAATAAACAAGTTAAAGCCAAAAAACGTTGTTTGTAATACATTTATAGGGTCTAGGAGCAACCAGAAAAAAGTTATCTGTAAATTGAAGCTTTGGACGGCGGCCATCTTGAATTTATGCAAATTAACCACTTTCCCGGTGTCCAAAAGTTGGAGACTTTTTATATGTTCATCAGAGGGACCTAATAAACAAGTTAAAGCCAAAAAACCTTCTATTGCAATTTGTTCTAAGTCCAGCCCTACTTTGACTGGTCTATGTATCCGTTCGGCCCCGTTCAGCCTACTATTTTAAGACATTTACCCCCATCCAGGTTTCAACATTTTCCTGGTGAGCGGTAGCGAGCCAACGTATATATTTTTTGATTTGAGAGCAAGCTAAATTTGTACATTATTTGATAGAAAAATGTCTCCGGCAAAGCCGGACATTGCCAATCTCCGAATTGGGGAGATGGGTCGTTTTTCTGGTCCCCTTTCTTCCTCATGGTTAACCCCATTAGTTTTCATATTTTATGACGTTCGGCCCATTAGTTTGTCGATTTTAAGATAAATTTGTACATTTTCGACGAGTTGGGTTGGGTATGAGGGGGGATCTGCTTGGTGTGGGCCAATCGGCGCTCTGCAGATCCCGTAATCTTGTGTCGATCTCTGACCGTTTTGGTGAGGTCAGTCCTCAAGGCATTAGTGATTTGGGTGTATAATTAGGCCTTGTAATTGGGGTTGGGTGTGACAGGGATCTGCCTTGTGTGGGCCGATCGGCTTTCTGCAGACTCCCGTTTTCTGATGTTCTTATGTTTTTGCCATGAAATATATGCAAAAAAATTTCGGATAATCTCGCCGAGGTATTCGCCGAACCATCGCTTAATTCGCCGAAGACGTCGCAGAACATACGCCGAGGAATCGTTCATCCTTCGCATTATTTCGCAATATTTTATTCAAATGTGACAGTTCTCGCCGAGGTCATCGGCGAACCATCGCTCAATTTGCCGATGACATCGCATAATGTCACCGATTTCCTCTTACTCATCGGCGACATCGTCGCCGGGTGTAAACTTGTCAACGGATTTTAACGGTCAAAATCGTAGACGTCGCACACATTCCTTGCGAATTGACAAGACTACGTCCTCGGCGACGAAAATCGTATGAAGTCGCACATGTATGAAAGGGGCATTAGTTAGTTTATTTTGTCTTGTGTGATTAATGCAGTTTATCATAAGCTCACACAATGATGACTCATGTTTATTTTATTACTTTTGTTGTTAGTGAGAGCACAGGCTGCCTGAGATAATTAAGTATTCTTGAGACGCCTGGAGCCCTTACCCCGCCACGCGAGGACCCCGCCCGACTCTCGCGGTTGCGGGGCCGGCACTTCAGTCTCGCCCCTCGATATAGCAACATCATTGTCTGACGTGTGTTGGCGGTGTTGGCTTGCTTCTTGTTTTCCCTTTACATACCGCATAATTCTGTTGTATCATTGTTTGATTGAAGTATAGCAGGGGCTGCTGGAGTCATATTGAGCATATTGTTTTTGTTTCAACATCTTTAGTTTAATATTAATTACTGCATTTCTTCCTTCTTGGCAATCTTAGTATATAAGCTTCACCCTGTGTTTCCTTGCATCCTTTCCCATTGTTTAACTGCATTGCATTTTCTCTTTACATGTATATTTCTCCTTTATTATTGAAGTTGACATTCACAGTGGTTTGGCGGTATGCTCAAGGGTAACATATCCCAACCTACTGGAATGTCAACTCTTGTGTTTCATGTCTTAGCTTAGTGCTGCAGACTTCCTCTATGTTTCTACTTTATATTATTCCTAATTCCTAAGCGATTGGGCATACTATGAAGTGTCTGGAATTCGAGCAGTGTTTTGGGTTATCAATTGGGTGCAGTTTGGTGTAACCTTAGAAGTTCTCTAGCATACTACGCGCACTATGTACTAGACTCGGGGACAATAGATCTGATATTTTTGTGTCTCCTTGTATTTCTGCTTAATAGAGCAAAGAGGAAGATAACCCTTTATCCTAGAGAACCTGCGTGTCTTGGTGTTGAGTCATATTAAGAGCGTGTCTGTTGCAGGATTGGTTTATTGCGGTGGGCAGTGTTGGGTGCAGGTCTACAGCATTGGTGTCTTTTTGCTACCGAGTTGTCTTTTTGCCAGTGCTGTGGGCTACGCTATTTGAGCATCTGTTTCCCCCCAGCCTCCCCTTGTAACAGTGGCGACCTCATGCCATGTGATAGTATAGAGTTCTTGTGGTGTGAAGCAATTATATTTAGATTGTCAGTAATTTTTCTTGCAGTTGAAAGTCTACGGACATAGTACTCTTATTTCATTAACCCGTGTCCACAACTATTGCTAAGATGTCGCATGTTGATTACATTCCTGTTCATATTGTGGGGAAGGAGGACGTTTTGCAGTTTATTAGAACCCGACCTAGTCAAAAAGAGGTTGCTAGCAGGAGTAGTGATGAATTAAGACGTGTGTTGGAGATGCATGGTTGGAGGTGCAGTGGTATGGCTAAGGCAGAGTTAGTTCAAGAGGTGTCTAAGCTAGTTGCACAGCAGAATGGTCTTCAGGAAGCTAGTACTCGTGTCATGGATGATGGCACCCTCCAGCATGTGCCACAGCGTCCTATCAGTCAGGCTAGGTACTATTCTACTGGGGACCGTAGTGGAGCAACAACTCCAGAGCAAGGTGATACTGTATTTAGGCAGTCTCCTGCTATTACCACAGCACCTGCCACCACGCCTCCACCGTCAGCATTTAACCCTATTAGTACGGCCCCTTCATGTTCACAGGGCTATGTTCATGCCCCTATGGCCAGTAAATTTGTTTCAAGTTATGCTAGCAATCCTCAGTATCCTCCTTCTTTCCCCCATGTGTCATGAGCCACACCCCAGCATTTCACTGCCACTCATACGGTGGTTGCTCAGCACAATGTTCCCCCTTATGCCCAATTTCCTCCTATAACCCCGATAGGGTCAAGAAGGAGCCCAGAGGTTGAGTTGCAGCTCAAGAGAATGGAGATGGAAGAGAGACAGAAAGATAGAGAGATGCAAGAGAGGATTAAGTTGAGGGAGATGGAGATAGAGAGAGAAGAGAGACAGAAAGATAGGGAAGCAAATCTGGAGAGGACGAAGTTGGAAACTAGTGGGCAAAGACGACAAGGGAATAGTGCTGGTCATACATCTAAGGAGGAGGCAGAAGAAGTGTTGTCTCGACGGCTGACACTCGTGCCGGCCTTCGATGAGCTTAAGGTCACAGAGTGGTTCTTACGTTTTGAGAAGTAGGCCCACGAGTATCAGTGGCCGAGGCACCGCTGGGCAGTGTTGGTGTCCAATGTTTTAACCCGGTGAGACCCAGCGTCGCACGTGTTGCGTCGGCAGTCTTTGATCACCAACTCCCAGCGACGCATCACGTGCGTCCGACATATAAAAAACACTTACGTGGCTCGTAAGGTAGGAAATGGCGGGAGAAGGAGGGGAGTACCGTAGTGTGTGTGGGAGCCGGGCCAGTAGGTGTGAGCGGGCCGAGACAGCCGCGCGGCTGGTGGTGGTGGGCTTAGTGGGGATAGTTTACACCCCTAGTTCACCGCCACTTTGAACCTTCATTACTCCGGTCGTATGGAGCTAGAGGCTTGAGATTTATGTGAGATACTCCTTAGGATGTATGCCGTACAATGCCATACTCAGTTTTACCCTAGTGGCTCCCGGGGGGTCATGCGGGGGAGACGAACTATTGAAACCCCCCCCCCCCCCCCCCCCAAATGACCGAAATGAGTTTTTTTTTATTTTTGTCTTCATTTCTCACCATTCTCTTCCATTTTGGCTCAACAAATTTTTTGGAGGCTCCCCCCCCCCAACCCCCCACCGGGCCCCCACCCCCCCCCAAAACAAAAATGTCAGAGGTGATTTTTTTATTTGTTTTTCATTTCTCATCCTTGTCTTCCATTTTAGCAAACAAAAAAAATAAGTTAAAATGGCTGGGGACTGGGGTGAACAAAATATTATAACTAGCCGGGGCTCAAGGGGTTAAAAGGCAAGGCTCTTGATGCATACAATCACCTAGAAGTGCAGGAGCTAGAGTATGAGGTACTTAAAGAGGCTGTGTTAAAAGCCTACGAGCTGCGTCCCGAGGCTTACAGGTTGGCCTTCAGGGGGCTCGGAAGCGGCAGGGGGACTCGCACGTGGAATGTGCCAGGTACCTGCGTGATACTCTAGCTAAGTGGCTGCATTCAGAGTCAGCTGGTACTTTTGAGGCGGCATGTGAGGTTTGGCTGATGGAGCAGTTTACAAGCATAGTTGAAAAGGACGTTGGGGAAAAATTAAAAGAAAAGCGATTAAATCAATAAGGGAAGCAGTAGTTTGGGCCGATGACTTTGCACTAGCCCGGCGTGGCACGTGCATGGGGAGCATTGGTGACAGGAGAGACCGACCTGTGCACCAAGCAGCCACAGTATCAGCTTGCCCATTATCACCCAAAGGTACCACAAATAAGACACAACATTATACCAAGGCTGACAACCCGCAAGCTTCTACGGAAGTGATATGTTATTTTTGCAAGCAAGAGGGTCATATTAAACCTCAGTGTGCTAAATGGAAAGCTACCCAGGAACCCAAGGCTGTCCAGTTGGTGGCGACATTAGGGGAGGTACCTGTGAAAGGCAAGCCAGGTACTGGTGAGTTTGGGGGGCAGTGTTGGCCAGCGCGAAGCAGGGTAGTAAGCACTTTGCCGCCCCAGATGGTATCACCACCTGAGCATAACCAGACTCCCTCTGATTGGTGTCGGCCATTCATACATGATGAATTCGTACGGGTTGGGGAGCAGACTTACACGGTCAAGGTGTTTAGGGATACTGGTGCGCAACAATCCATGTATCGCAACCTGTCAGGGGGACCTATTAGCACGGAAGAGTTTGTTTTGTGCAGGGGAATCAACAGTAAACAATTCTGTGATTTAGTCCCGGTGACCCTAGAGTGCCCACTTTTGACTGCCGAGTGTAAGGTGGCTATGGTGGACACTCTGCCAGTTGAGGGGGTAGACTTTTTGCTCGGGACCGACTTGGCAGGGGAGGTACTTTTCGCGCCTCCTATAGTCGTCGCTGAGGCTGCTTTTGTGCTCGCTGGTGGTGGTTGTTTGCAAGAAGATAACATGGACTCTATCTACCCTGTTGGTGCAGTGACCCAATCAGTGGCACATTTGGCACAACAGGTGGATGATTTAGTGGATGTGGGGGCCGACAGCCATGAGTGCGGGCCATCCCATGATGCACTACTAGATGACATTGGTCCGGAGGCAACTGTGGGCTTGGCTGACCCCAGTGAGGCTACCGAGATTAGTAGAGGTGACCTAGTTTCCGGACGAGGAGTCTGACATAGTGAAACCGACTCAACCTTCTGATATTTTTGAGAGGTCAGAGGTAACTGCCTTAATGGAGTTACCTAGAAACAAACTGAGAGAGTTGCAGCAAGAGGACCCCAGTCTGGGCCTCCTGTTTAAGAAGGTTGGTACGACTGGTGGGAAGAACGGTCAAGCAGAGAAATTTGTTGTAAAGAGGGCATTGTTGTATCGGCAGTGGAAGCCGGATACGAACTCAGGTTTGGTGGAGGAGCAGTTAGTGGTGCCTGCCCAGTTCAGGGAAGGGCTGATTAGGCTAACGCAGGTGGCACCACTGGCGGGTCATTTAGGGGTATAGGAGACTACTGATAGGCTACATTCTCATTTTTGGTGGCCTAATATACATGCATCGGTAGCTTCTTTTTTGATGTGTCATATTGCTAAGGTAGTTGGAGAACCCCACCCAGGAATACCTGTGGCACCTTTGATCCCTACACCTGCAGTTGAAACGCCATTGACTCGTGTCATAGTTGACATGGTTGGCCCCTTATTACCCACCAGTTCGGGAGATAAATACTTGCACACTTTAATTGATACTACCACTAGATACCCGGAGGCTATCCCGGTTAGCAGCATGAACACGAAGATGAGAGACCCTTGTAACAAACATGCTAAATCTAGGGTGTTCAAGGTGGGCGACGAGGCTTTGGCACAGTTGTCAGTTCAGGGTCGACCCATGGCTGCTAAGTTTTGTGGTCAGTATCAGGTCATTAAGCAGATTGGTGAGATTTACTATGTAATAGATACGCCCGACCGTCGCATAGCCTCCCAATGCTGCCGTAGTAAAATGCAACAGCCCTACCATAGACCGACTGCATCTGGCCGTGGCGCTGAAGGCGGTGATGCTGCGCAGGCAGGTGTAGCCGCAAGGAATGCGGGGGTGCGCATGTATGGTATCGGCGGGGAAGCCTTGGCACTTATGAACTGTGGGAGTGACTGCACAGGTGGTACAGATTGTCTCTCTCATGACCTGGCTGTATTAGGGACGGAGGTGGAGAAGGAGGGAGGCTATAGTTTGGAGGCTGCGGTCCCGGCTGGGTTGTGGGAGGGCAATGAGAATGTTGTTCGTCGAGATAAGTTGCAACCTCTTGTTCCTAAGCACCAAGAGGAGTTGTTTACTAGGCTGTGGCAGTACTTCCGCATGTTTGTTGATTCTCCAGGCCTGATGTCCGGGGTGGCACCCGACATAGAGGCTGGAGACAGTGAAAAGCTCAAGTTGGCTCCCTACCGTATAAATCCTGCTCGACGGCCTGTCTTAAACGCAGAGCTGGACTACATGTTGGAGAAGGGTCTGAGGGATAAGGGATATCGTGAGTGGTCTTTGCCAGTGATTTTGCAACCTGAGCTGAGTGGCAAGATCCGTTTTTGTGGTGATTGCAGTAGTGTTAGTGCATTATCCTTGACAGACGCCTATCCATTACCCAGAGTTGACGACACCATAGACCGCATCGGGGCTATCTCGGTTATCACTAAGGTGGAAATAGTGAAAGGTTATTGGCAGGTCCCGTTGCCGGAGAGAGCGAAGAGAAGTGCCAGTCTTGTGGTGGACTGGGCAGTTTATCAGTGCCAGGTGATATTTTGCTGCTGGAACACAGTTTGGATGTGTGGCATGGTATGGGCACTGATAATGTTATGGTTGATTGTTTGTCACGGGAGGGTATTTGTAAAGGAGAACCCTTGCCGTTCAGTCAGTGTTGGTGTAGCCTCCTACTTTCGTTTGATTAGCATGTTTACGTCTGGTGCTTGTTGGTTGCCGTATGTAGCCCAGCATAGGGTCGTAAAGTAAGAGTTGCTGTGTTTCTGTATAGAAGAAAATATTTAAATACAAAAATATAAAAACAATAAAAATACTAGAAAAAAGACTGTAGTTGTGCATGTCTTGTAGTGTTATCGAAGTAGGAGCAGTCTTTTGTTTCAAATTGCACCAACAGACTCCCCTTGGGTGTGAGGGTGTCACTCCCAAATGAGTTTGTAGCCTACAGTATATCATTTGTGAGTGAGTTACAAGTACAAGGCCTATAGTGCAGGGGCCCGGCGAGAGGCTAGTTTCTGTCTTTCTTTCCCACGAGTGAGCCCTTGGTGGCGCCCTGTGGTATGTTGCCGTCTTGTTAGCCCTATGAATTAGTTTATTTAGTCTTGTGTGATTAATGCAGTTTATCATAAGTTCACACAATGATGACTCATGTTTATTTTATTACTTTTGTTGTTAGTGAGAGCACAGGCTGCCTGAGATAATTAAGTATTCTTGCGACGCCTGGAGCCATTACCCCGCCACGCGAGGACCCCACCCGACTCGCGCGGTTGCGGGGCCGGCACTTCAGTCTCGCCCCTCGATATAGCAACATCATTGTCTGATGGTGTTGGCTTGCTTCTTGTTTTCCCTTTACATACAGCATAGTTCTGTTGTTTCATTGTTTGATTGAAGTATAGCAGGGGCTGGAGTCATATTGAGCATATTGTTTTTGTTTCAACATCTTTAGTTTAATATTAATTACTGCATTCCTTCCTTCTTGGCAATCTTAGTATATAAGCTTCACCCTGTTTTTCCTTGCATTCTTTCCCATTGTTTAACTGCATTGCATATTCTCATTACATGTATATTTCTCCTTTATTATTGAAGTTGACATTCACAGTGGTTTGGCGGTATGCTCAAGGGTAACATATCCCAACCTATTGGAATGTCAACTCTTGTGTTTCATGTCTTAGCTTAGTGCTCAGGGGCATAATATTTGTTTGGGGGGCTGGGGGGGGGCACTTGCCCCCCCCCAAGACTCAGCTGACTCAGTGACAAGTCCCAACTTCGTTATGAAATAACTCATCAGACTTCTAGGAGTTGGTTATAAACTTTGTCTAGATAAATATTTCATAACGCCTATTAATACGACATTATGTATGTACGAAGGAAAGGAAACAACATCCGCTGATCCTAACGAGGTTGTTTGAAGCTAACTACATAAATTAATAATATATGAAAGTACAGCTCAAGAATTTTTGTTTTGTTTGATTTTGTTTCAGCTTTCTGGAAGAAAAAAACACAATACAGTAATTACATACTGTGATAATATCTAGTTATCATGCATTTAAGGCCAGGAACGCAGGGCTTTGATTCTATGTACGTAGTGATAGGACTGATGGTATTGGCAATAACCCAAATCACCCCAAAACCATGTCCACTGGACCATTGCATGGGAGAGGGTGGGGATTGAGAACTTTTTTTTTTTTTTTTTTTTTTTCTATGTGATTGAGGGAGGCAAAAGGCATAACTGCCTATAGCGAGTGCCTCCCCCATAGTTGAAAGAGTGACAGGGCCAAAATCAAGGGACGTTCGAGCCAAAATGCCTGGACACACGGAGTTTGAAGCAATTTAAGTCATAGGAAGAGGGAAAGACTGATTCTGGGAGAGAGTTCCAGAGCTCAGATGTTGAGTAGAAGAAAGTTTGAGAGTAACGTTTCACTCTTGGGTTGGAGAGTTGCACAGAGTATGGGTGGGATTGAGTTGCAAGACGGGTACCACGTGCCCTACGTAAAGGAGGTGGTATGCACTGGGATAGCTCTGAGGAACACTGATTATTATAGTAGCGATAGAATAGCGAGAGAGATGCAACATTGCGGCGGAGAGAGAGAGATTGCAGAGAGTTGGTGAGTGGACGGGAGTTAATGATACGAAAGGCCTTCCTTTCAACTTTGTCTAGGAGAGCGGTGTGAGAGGAACCTCCCCACACATGTGAACAATACTCAATACAAGGGCGCACTATGCCCCTGTACAGAGCAAGAAGCTGTGCAGGGGAAAAGAACCCCCTAAGGCGGTTGAGCACACCCAGCTTCTGGGAGGCTGCCTTAGCAAGACTGGTAATATGGTCCTTCCAAATGAGAGCAGAAGAAAAAGAGACACCAAGAATATTGAGAGAAGATGAAGGGTTGATTTTTGTATTGTTGAAGAATAAGGGATAGTCCGCTGGGAGATCCTGACGGGTAGATAGATGGAGAAATTGGGTTTTGGAAGCATTAAAGTTAACAAGGTTTTCTCTGCCCCAATTGGAAATAGTATTTAGATCAGAATTTAAGAGTTCTATGGCTTCATTACGTTTGTCGTTGAGGGATTGCTGGCTGGGGCGTTCTGAAAAACTAATGGAGTAGTGTAGGGTTGAGTCGTCTGCGTATGAATGGATGGGAATTAAGGTACAGTTAAGGAGATCATTTATAAAAATTAGAAAGAGAATAGGAGATAGGACAGAGCCCTGAGGAACACCGGAGATTATAGGGTGAGGAAGTGAACAATGGCCGTCCACAACCATTGGTGCATATGAAATACAATATGAATGTAGATAAAATCAGAAGAGACTAGAGTATAATATAAATCTGTTATCTTTATTATGAACAAAAGGGTCAAGAAATAAATCTTTTATATTAATGTATAACCATATTATGAAATTAACAAAACATAAAATTAATGAATCTTTTGTTTTCTTGACATCCACTTTTGGGACAAATGAAAAATATTTATTTGGTTACGTTTGGTTAGGTGAGTTATATCTGGTTTAGTAACTAAGCTCAAAATAGGCATATTTAACGTAACACAATATACTTAGCTTTACCTATTATATATATATTGCTTTATTTTCCTCAATATAGCTTGGCATATAGCTTCAAAATGCTCCTAGCACTGCACACATTTCGAAAATTTTCTCGGGGTAATACGGGGGGGGGGGCTTACAGCGCCCCCCCCCCCCCCCCCCCCCCCCCCGAACACCCCAGCTACTTAGGCTCGCTTCGCTCCCCCCCCCCCCCATTGTAATTAGGTATTGCCTCATAAACAGCCTTTGGCCCCCCCCCCCAAAGAAAAGCTGAAATGACGCCACTGTTAGTGCTTCAGACTTCCCCTATGTTTCTACTTTATATTATTCCTAATTCCTAAGCGATTGGGCATACTATGAAGTGTCTGGAAGTCAGGCTGATTTTTGGGTTATCAATTGGGTGCAGTTTGGTGTAACCTTAGAAGTTCTCTAGCATACTACGCGCACTATGTACTAGACTCGGGGACAATAGATATTTTTGTGTCTCCTTGTATTTCTGCTTAATAGAGCAAAGAGGAAGATAACCCTTTTTCCTAGAGAACCTGCATGTCTTGGTGTTGAGTCAGATATTAAGAGCGTGTCTGTTGCAGGGTTGGTTTAGTGCGGTGGGCAGTGTTGGGTGCAGGTCTACAGCATTTGTGTCTTTTTGCTACTGAGTTGTCTTTTTGCCAGTGCTTTGGGCTAGACTATTTGAGCATCTGTTTCCCCCCAGCCTCCCCTCGCAACAATATATATATACAGTATACAGTATATACTTTATATACGGTATACTGTATATATATATATATATATATATATATATATATATATATTTATGCGCCTATATATATATATATATATGTATATATATATGTATATAATATATATATATATATATATAATATATATATATATATTATATATATATATATAATATAGATATATATATATACAGGTATATATATATATATATATATATTATATATTATATAATATATACATAAATATATATATATATATATATATATATATATTTATGCGCCTATATATATATATATGTATATATATATGTATATATATATATATATATATATATATATATATATATAATATATATATATATATATATATATATATACATATATATATATATATATATATATAGGCGCATAAATATATATATATATATATATATATATATATATATATATATATATATATATATATATATTTATATATATATATACCTGTATATATATATATATATATATATATATATATATATATATATATACATATATATATAGAGAGAGAGAGAGAGTTATTATTCTGGAAAACACTAGACGATTTTATTAAGCTGCGAAAGGGCCTATCATCGTCAAGGGTTCACTTAACAATACAGTATTATGTTTTCCTGGTCCCTTCCTCATAGCGTCGGCCTGATAGATGGCCCGTTGTTCAATACTGCTAACTCTCACTTGTTTGGAGGGCTTCGAGTTACTGTCCTGTTTTTCTTCTGTCCATCATCTTAAGGCCGCGTCATACAAACTACGAACGTCGGGCGACAAAGCCCCGAATTGGATGACTAGCATATTTGAACCGAATCAACCGAAATTGTCCAGAAGTTTTAAGAAGAAGAACATCCCCAGACAATACCCCGAACGAGCCCAGAATATAACCCGATAGTCACGAGCGATTGACGACAAAGACCCGGACATGACTCGAATGTAAGCCGATGAATGCCAGAGCATGACCCGACTGTAACTGGAATATACCCCGAATCAGCCGACCAGTTAGATCTGAGGTACAATGATCAGCCTTACATCAACCGACATGAAAGAACCTATACGAACATCAGACGGTTTTAACACGATGCTAAACGAATGTAGGAAGACAACCTGTACCTGCCCTATATAATGTGGGTGCGGTTGCACACATAGCAGTCGCACATCAGTCATCACCACGGCAACATGGACCTCCTGGAACTCGATCCACCCAGTGAGGTCATGGAGGAAGAAATGGAGATGGCCATCAAGTTCCAGGAGCTTGTTGTAGCCACCCTCAACCACCAGCTACTCATCGCAACCCTCCTGAAGAAGCAGCATGAGCGCCATGTACGACACAGGAAACCACGAAGCTGCAGCGTCGAGCCTTGGGTCGCCCAGAGAGCCACCCACGGACACTACCACAAACTGCTGAAGGAGCTAATGGAGACGGACAGGAACACCTACAAGTACTATCTCCGTATGGACGAGGACTTCTTCAATGAGATAGTACACCATGTTACACCCCGGATCAAGAAGGAGACCACCAATTGGAAGAAGCCCCTGGAGCCAGGTTTGAGAATTGCCATGACACTACGATTTTTGGCAACGGGCGAGGCATACAAGAGCATGGTGTTAAACTTTCGTGTTGGTGCCAATATAATTTCCCTGGCAGTACGGGAGACATGCGAGGCTATAATACAGGAGTACATGGAAGATGTCATTGTCTGCCCATCAACACCCAAAGGTTGGAAGGAGGTTGCCAAGGGATTCGAAGACAGGTGGAACTTCAGGCACACCATTGGGGCAATCGATGGCAACCACATAGCCATACAGCCTCCAGGAAACTGCGGCTCCCTGTACTACAATTATAAACACTACCACTCCATTGTTCTCCTGGCAGTGGTTGATCACCTGGGCAAGTTCCTGTACATGTACGTGGGAGCGAACGGGTCCGCATCTGATGGTGGCATCTTCCAGGTCACCGACATCCGGCAGGCCCTGGAGGATGGGGCAGCAGGCTTGCCGGCACCAGAGCCATTCCCCGGGGAGGACAAGCCAGTGCCATACTTCCTCGTTGGGGATGACGCATTCCCCATGAGGGAATGGTTACAGAAGCCCTACCCTCACCGAGGACTCGAGAATACCAAGAGGAACTACAACTATAGACTGTCCCGGGCCAGGAGGCAGGTGGAGAACGCCTTCGGTATGCTGGCGAACCGCTTCAGGTGTCTCCTCACAACAATGAACATTCACCCCACCACCGTGGAGAAGGTAGTCATCGCGTCCTGTATACTCCACAATCTCCTCATAGACAAACGCCAAGGACAACAAGGACAAGAATCACAGCGTCAGGAGAATGTGGAACAAGGTGACTGGAGCAGGGACCCCTTGGATGGACTAGAACCATTGCAGCGGCAGAGGGGACCAGCCGCTGCCAAACTTGTCAGGGACTACTTGGCCGAGTACTACAGCCGGCCAGAACAGCTACTGTCCTGGCAGGTACCTCAAAATTGAACAGGTAAGTTGCCATTCCAATTATTCCCAATGAATCCCTGCCCCACCTAATTGATATGCCCGACATAATTACAATGTCATTATTACCCCGGTCACATTCCTATTTCATTTGTAATTATCATAAATAAGATGTCAATTATTAATATTCGAAATATTATTGTTTGCTTGCATCTATAGTATATCTCTTATACTAATGAGATATCATTAGCACTTGAAAACGTCAAGGTTATTCATTTTTCCACTCAAAATTGTATTATGTATTTGTATTATGTATTCAGTCTAACATAAAATATTCTCGTATAATGAGATCATTAGCATTTTAAAACGTTAAGCTTATTCATTTATCCAGTCAAAATTGTATTATGTATTCAGTTTAACATAAACTCTTGTTTTGTTTCAACAAATAATTGTTTCCTCCATTTATCTCTCCCATAATATTAATCATTGTATTGTGTAATTAGTATTAATCATTGTATTGTGTAAAAAGGAAAAGTACAACCAGCATATACACGTAATAATTGTATTCAATATATAAATATGTATACATAATTATTGCAAACTTATATACTAGTTATCATTTGTACATAACACTATCAAAATCACATCGTTTCCACCATCGTGCCCACCAAAAACTATGACTATTATTATATCTAGTACAAATAACTAGCACCATATGATAGACAAAGCCAACCCACAAAACACTAGGAATATTTAGTAAACTATCACCATTAGACAGACACAGCCAACCCACAAAACACTAGGAATATTAAGTAAACTAGCACCATATGACAGACACAGCCAACCCACAAAACACTAGGACTAATAAGAGCAAATAAATGAAATAATACATATAAAATACAATTCAAAATTAATTATTAATGGGGGGATGGCTTGAGGTGGGGTTTATACCTGAAAATCATCTATGATTCGACTCACAAATCCAGGAGAAATGTCAGGCAGCCGTGGGGTGTTGGGCCGGGTCATGTCCACCGAAGTGGCTTCAGGTCGTCCACTGAAGGGTGGGTGCGACTTCTATGCTCGTGGCGTGGCAGGGGCACCGATGTGCTTTCCACCGTAGTAGGAAGGGCCTGGAGGTTGAAGTGTCTCGTAGTAGACGTTCTGCTGGGGGTTCTGTGGGGTGGGCTGAGAAGACACAAGCCGTTGATGTGGTGTGATGTTGGGCGATCCGTCGAGAGAACCCATCCGTGGGAGGGGGCCTGTCCCACGGCTGTGGGCACGCATGGCGTGCATGAAGCGCATGATCTCCATCTGGTAGTGGTCCAGAAGTGCAAGGTCGAGTTGAGAGAGGTTGTCCTGGACATAATTATGAAATAGTTTCAGGGAATGCTGGGCTGGGTCACGGCCTTCTTCGTTGCATCCCTCCTGTTGTATAGCTCGTTCAGGTACTTCTCCCCTTGCCGTAGCTGTGGGGATTTTTTTTTTGGCATTAATTAATGAAGAAGACGTAAATTCAAATAACTAACTGTATTGGGGACCATATGAAAATTGAAACATCCATGAAAAAAATGTATGGAAACAAGAATAATGTGGATGTCATTTTCCCTCTCCTGTTCTAAATACATACGTGTCTATAGGAACACACAAGAATGAAAATCACATAAAATAATAAAAACGATGATAAGCATTCGATGGTTAAATAATACTAATATTAACCTTGTCGTACAGGTCGCTCTCTTGGCCATCCCCAGCAGGCGTTTTGGTGCGGCGACGGAGCGTGGCCGGAGTCGGTTCCTGGTTGGTGGGAGGGACACCGGGCTCCTGTGATGCCTCCTCCACCATCAGCTCGTCGGCCAGCTCCTCCTCAGCCGCAGCAGAGATCTTGGTGGCCTGGGGGTGAAGGGCACCTTTCTTCTTTTTGTACATCTGTGAAATATATGGGGGGGTTAGTTTATCAGGAGAATGGTGACAATTATTCAAATGGAATATCTTCCAAAGAAATTGAGTCATAATATGGGGGAAAGAGTGATTATAGTTAGGTATGTTGGTAATATTCCCCCATGTAATACAATGTCCTAGACAATTTTAATAACTAAGTAATAACTGTTTAAATTATGTTTATGATTAGGTGGAAATTTATCAGATCAACATGTGAAATTGTGATATAAAATAATGAGTCATAATGTGGGGGAAACAGTGGTTATAGTTTAGATATGTTAAATATTTTAAAATGTAATACAATATTCTTGACAATTTTAATAATTCATGCAACGTGACCATTATATATAAATTAGCACAAAATCATGTATAACTATGTAATGTTGTATGCGAAATTGTATTTTATGATTATTATAAATAAAAACTATTCACTTGAAAAATAATACTTGACCTATTACTGTACTTTCCCTGGATTTTTTGTTTTATCCAATTATTTTGAAGTGGTTGTAGTATAACTTACCTTGCTCTTCCTTGTGGGAAGCTTGACAATATGAGGTTGAAGGAATGCAAACGCCTGGGCTATCCAGGTCTCCCCCTCTGTCAGCTCCCGTGCCCCAGAACCAGACCGCATCTCCACCAGTTTCACGTACCTGGTCCTCATTCCCTCCATCCATTTCCCGAGGACCTCAACTGCAAAATAAACCTATATTATAAGCACTGTTTACAAAAATAATATCAAACAATTAAGCTCAAAAGCGCACAGTACATAATTATATAAAAATCGAACCTCTCTATTCATACTTTTGTTTTTTTTTGTTTTTCCTTCCTCCGTTCATTGTCTCTTAAAAAGAAAAAAAAAAATCCAAGGTGGACGAATCACCTGGCCAGGTAAGCTTACAGTACACAACAATATTTGGCATTAAACATTCAACACTCTAGACGGCACTTTATAATAACACTGAACAGCAATATTTGTTTCATATGGCCACTAAACCTATTTAAGTATACATAACAACTGCACTCAACCCACCTGTAACATTGACCTCCGCGGCCTTTTTTATCATAGCACGATCCCGGATGTCCCTGTCACGATGAGCCCGGAGTTTCTTATTATATAAGAAATAATTATCCCGGTACCACTCGGCAACATCCACTTCGTCCTTCTCTGGCAGGATGGCGTATGTCCGTTTCCTTTTCACCACCTCTTTCTTGGAAGGCGGCCTTGGGCTCTTGGACAGCGTGGTGGTGTTGGAGAGGCCTGCCTGCGGTGACTGTGTGGGTGGCGTTGCTGAAGGGTTGACGTCGGCGGTGTCATCATCCACGTTGTGGAATGGCGTCTCACCCAATTCAGGAAAGCTGTGGATCAGGTCATGCCGTTGTCTTTTTAAAAGGGGAAGTGACTCCATCTGGGTCACGTCCTGTGACTCGTGAAGGGTTTGTCCAGATTGAAACTCTGATTCGCCGTCATCCGTTTCGTTCTCCGAGCTTGATGATGATCGTATAGCCAGCTCATCCCCTTCTGCTGGCTGCGGACCCTGGGAGGCGAAGAGGTCCAGGAAAGGACCTGCAGCTTCCTTGCCCTTCTTGGTAGGTAGGCGACGTGGTAGCTTGTTGCCCTTGGCCATCTTGGTGGTTGCTGTGGTTTGTGGAGAGGGAGAACTTGTTGGGAGGACTTGTGCGGGGTAGTGAGACCGATGCCGGCACCGGCAGCTATCCTGTATATGGGGCCGGTGTGCGTGGCTGACAACGTACGATTCGCCTCGCATTCTTGCGTGTCATGTGCACTCGCGCCTCCTTCGCCTCTCTGTCTGCTGTGCCGTGTGCACATCTGGGCATGCTCGGGGCTTCCCACGTGGGCCCACGTGTGTCAGCCGTTCCCAAGCCGATGATTCTGCTGTTGTTCGGGGGAAATTCTTCTCATGATCGTAATTTATTTGTCTCATTCGACTCATGTTCTTGGCAATATCGTCTATAGACCCGATTCATCTAGTCTTATTCGTCTCTTTATCTTGGGAATGTCGTGTTTTGATTGAGTAATTCGTCTATCGTACTGCTGGTAATCGATTTAATGTCATGTGACTCGGGTTATTATCGACTTATGTTCGGGTTATGTTCGGCCCATGTACGGATAGTTCGTGTTAACATCGTCAATGGAAAATAGAGCAGAACATGGGCCGAATCAGAAGAACTTAATACGAATGAAAGACGAACGAAAGCCGACCATTTTTTAACGGTTTTTAGAGCCGAATGTCGGTCAAAAGTTAACGCATGCACTAACTGTTGATATAGGTTAAGTGCACACACAACATATATACAGAGTGTACACATGCCTTAAAATCATATTGCAACATACACACATGTACTTTCAGGGCAATACTATCATTGTTTAATATCCCATGATAATATACCGTACTCTGTAGTATCGGCAGCGTTGCACCAAATATATCCGGCACCGCTGCACATGTTTTCATCAGTAACATCCGGTCGGCACTCAGCATAGCAGTGCCCCCCAGCTCTCTGTATATCTTTGGCTAATAAGAACTTATAAACTTATCTCTGGACTTTTATTCTACATCCTTGTGCAAGAAAGGATTATCAAGGTTGTTGTAGCTTCACATGACAACCATACATGGCGCAGTGTGTTAATACAGCCAGGAGATACGAGCCAAGACCGGATTCTCAGCCAGCCATCTTGCAAGACCTCACCTCTCCAGCCCTGGATATATTATTGTGCAGTGCTTTATAGTGCAGTGAAGTACTTAAGAGTGTAGTGCATTGCCTTTATTATATGTCCCATGTCATTTGTGCCCATTCCCAACTTGCTGTGAGGGTTATAGCCGCCAAAACAGAGCTGGACAAGAGCTAGGAGCAGCATACCCTCCCTCTCTGACGGCTCCAGCCACACTGAACTCTGCAGCTAAGCTACCACCCCTCACGCCTTCCAGCTGTGCCGGTACATGCACGCACACGGACACACGCACATCGCTGCCAAGTCAACACGGTGGTGCCACGCCTACCGCACTCACTCACTCATTCTAGCACAGATAATTTCTCGCACTATTAAATAAACTGTTCCAGTTGTACTGCACATTTTCATCGTTCCTGCAAGACTACAGTGTGTCAGCTATCAACCAATTATGGAGGGAGATGAGCAGATTCATGGGGAGCCCAGAGACACCCCACATGACCATACTGGGGAGGGAGATAATGGTGGAGCTACTGGTGGAGATAATGATGGAGATACTGTTGGAGTTGCTGGTACGGGGTACCAGTCAATTCATTCCACTCCAACCTCTCCTCTCACCACCCCTCATTTTACTCCACCTCCCCAACCTTCCCCCACTTTACCTCCCCTACACTATAGGGGGATGCCACCCCTGTCACCACACCCTCCAAGTCTACAACCTACCACAAGTGCAGACCTCCTTCAGCTCATACAGTATATGGAGCAATGCAGACAACGGGACGACTATACCAGAAGACAGGAGGAGGACCGCAAAAGACAGGAGGACCGCAGACGACAGGAGGAGGACCGCAGAAGATGGGAAGAGGAAAACCGACGACAGGAGGAGGAAACAAGACGACGCACGGAGGAGGACTACAGGAGACAGATGGACGATGCCAAGTTCTCCGCCCTTGTCCAGGCTCTGGCCCAAATTACCCCACCTGCCGCCGCACCTACACCTACCTCAACGGGGACAACACCCAATTCCACAACATCCTCCACCCCTACAGCTCCACCTCCACCACAGAAGGCTATCACCCAGAACCCGCCGCCCCTTCGTGCTGATGCCACCTTCCAGGTTTTCAGAGAATGGAGGCGTCGGTGGGACGATTACTCTATTATGGTAGACTTATCTAAATTACCGAGGGAGAAACAACTGATCCAGATGCGGATGTGCTTAACCCTGGAGACACAGCGGCTTTTGGAGCACACCTTAAGCATACCCCCTGACACCGACAAGACCGTTGATGCAGTCCTCGATGCACTTCAGGAGCACATCAAGAAGTCTCGCAATGAAGCTCTCCGTCGCAGGGACCTGTTCAGTTGCAAGCAAAAACAGGGCGAGTCATTCAACAACTTCTACGTCCGCCTCTGCCACATCGCCGAAGAAATTGACGTCTGCCCAGGGAACTCTTCAGCCTGCAGGGAGACCCAACTCAAGATGGTCATTCTGATGGGCATACATGACGAAGAACTTGTACAGAAGCTGCTTTCCCTCGACGCCACCCCTTCATTACAGGACATCGTCAACACTTGCCGTTCCTATGAGGCCACTCGAAGCGCTACATCAGCCATACGTGCCCCACCGTCCCAGGTTAATGCCGTGTCAGCGTACAAGCAGAACAAGCAAGTTAAGCAACGCGACAAGTTCTCCACATCGCAACAGTCCTTGGCGTCGGCTGCCGCCTGACAGCGTTGTGCTCGCCGGCACGACAAGAACAAGTGCCCGGCTGAAGACTACACCTGCACTAACTGCGGCCGTCGTGATCATAAGCCTAGGACTCCTGCTTGCCCTGCAGCCACCGCCCAGTGTCGTCGCTGCAACCATATGGGCCACTACGACAAATGCTGCAGATCTTCCAAGACGCCCGCCACACAGGACAACAACGCTTCCTCCCACAACAAGTCTACAGCAAAGAAGACCACAAGTTGCCGACGTGTGGGATCACCTGTTCAGGCACCCACACTGACATCCGTGAGTCTCACCTACAGCGGCACCACTAGAAAACTCCACATGCTTCCTGACACAGGGGCAGACATCACAGTGATCGGCCGACGACACCTCGACATATTCGGATTCCTCTCAGCAGCCTACGACCTCCGCCTCCGACAACAACGCTCAACGCGGATGGCTCTGCAATGGCTCCTGCTTTGGGGACGTTTCATGCACAACTCACCATCAGCAAACGCTCCTGTTCGGCCACAATCCAAGTCCGCGAGGGTGTTCAGACGCCGCTTCTGTCCAAACGCCACTGTCAAGCATTGGCCATCATCTCAGCAGAATTCCCCAAGCCAATTCTACAGGTCAAACACATCAACAGGTGTAAGGAGCTACCCTTCACAGCCACCACATCACCTGCACAGGCTGACCCTGGCAAAGTCGGAGCGATCAAGGACTTCCCGACACCAGCCAACATCACCGACCTTCGCTCCTTCATGGGTTTGGTGAACCAGCTGGCGGAGTTCACCCCCGACATCGCCACTGCCGCTCAGCCCCTGCGCCCCCTGATGAGCCCGAAGAGGTCGTTTATGTGGACCGCTGACCATGATGAGGCTTTCCGCCGGGTCAAGGCTGCCCTGCTCAGTCCACCCGTCCTGGCCCCATTCGACCCTTCCCTACCAGTGATTCTACAAACTGATGCGTCCCGCCTTAACGGTATTGGATACGCCCTCCTACAGGATCATGGCAACAACCGTCTCCGCTTAGTTCAGTGTGGCTCGAGGTTCCTAAGCGACCCCGAGTCCCGCTACGCCACCATTGAGCTGGAGATGCTAGCCGTGGTCTGGGCCATGTCCAAGTGCAAGTTCTACCTCATCGGACTGCAACACTTCACCCTCATGACGGACCATCGCCCCCTCATCCCCATCTTCAACAACTACACCCTTGATGCGGTTGAAAATCCCCGCCTCCAACGTCTGAAGGAGAAAGTCGCACCTTATCTCTTCACAGCCATCTGGCGCGCTGGCAGGTTGCTCTGCATCCCTGATGCGTTGTCACGGGCCCCTGTCAGCCACCCGACGCCAGAGGATGAGTTAGCATGTGCCAACGCCACGGTTCACCTCAGATCCCTCGTGACTGTCAACGCCGCCGCCGCCGACGTCAACTCTCCTTCACAGGACGCAGACAGGATTCTCCAGGAACTCCGAGACGCAGCCAGAGCGGATCCTGTGTACATCCGCCTGCGTGAGTGCGTTACTTCGGGTTTCCCCACCAACCGCTACGACCTGCACAACTCTCTACTCCCATTTTGGAAACTCCGAGACTACCTGTCAGCAGATGGTGAACTCGTCCTGTACGGAGCGAGGGTTGTGGTTCCTGAAGCCCTCCGCCGCTGCACCTTGGCTCGCCTGCATGATAGTCTCAGAGGCGTGGAGGCCACTAAGCGTAGGACGCGACAGGCTGTCTTTTGGCCTGGCATCAACTCTGACATCGCCAATACAGTTCAAGCTTGTGAGCCGTGTCAGGTCTTACAGCCTAGTCAGCAGCAGGAACCCATGATCAACGACGACAACCCAACTAGGCCTTTCGAGTCTGTTTCAGCCGACTTCTTCGCTGTGGCGGGGAAATCCTTCCTCGTCGTAACAGACCGACTCTCAGGCTGGCCCGTTGTCGTACCCTGCAAAGGAGATACTACCGCTTCAAACACCATCAGGATCTTCTGCCGCTACTTCAGGGAAGTTGGTGTACCCCTCCGCCTACGTACAGATGGAGGCCCACAGTTTACTAGCCGTGAGTTCCGGGACTTCATGGAGCGTTGGGGAGTCAATCACTTGGTCTCTTCCCCACACTACCCACAATCCAACGGTCATGCCGAGTCTGCCGTCAAGTCCGTCAAACACCTCATACTGAAGACGGCTCCCTCAGGCAACATCGACTGTGAGGACTTTGACCGTGGACTGTTGGAGCTCCGCAACACCCCGAACTTCCCAGGCCGCTCCCCGGCACAAATCCTGTATGGCCACCCACTACGGTCCTGTGTCCCTGCTCATCCCCAGTCCTTTGCAGCAGAGTGGCAAGCTAAGGCCGAGGACTGTGACCGCCGTGCAGCCGCCCACACTGCGCTGGTGCAGAGAAACTATGACCAGCACGCACGTCCCCTTCCCAGGTTGAGAGTCGGCACCACAGTGCGGATCCAAGACCCGACCTGACCGCTGGGACAAGGTTGGGGTCGTCATGGGCTGCGGCAGGTCCAGGGATTATGAGGTTCGTCTCCCCAGTGGTAAGATATATTGGCGGAACCGTCGCTTCCTCCGCCCAGTGAATTCCCCTGGTGTTGAACCCCTCCCCCATAACCCTGAGATCCCTGTGTCTTGCACGGACCCAGAAAGAGAGTCCTTCACTTCCCCCATGGCTCCACGTAGGTCTGAAAGGCTCCTAGAAAAAGAGTCAGCTCGACAACGTCTTGCGAGCTTGAAGGGGGAGGGAGGTGTTGATATAGGTTAAGTGCACACACAACATATATACAGAGTGTACACATGCCTTAATCATATTGCAACATACACACATGTACTTTCAGGGCAATACTATCATTGTTTAATATCCCATGATAATATACCGTACTCTGTAGTATCGGCAGCGTTGCACCAAATATATCCGGCACCGCTGCACATGTTTTCATCAGTAACATCCGGTCGGCACTCAGCATAGCAGTGCCCCCCAGCTCTCTGTATATCTTTGGCTAATAGAACCTATAAACTTATCTCTGGACTTTTATTCTACATCCTTGTGCAAGAAAGGATTATCAAGGTTGTTGTAGCTTCACATGACAACCATACACTAACTTTTGGCCGAACCACAAGACGTTATCCTGCACCCATGAACATTCCCAGAACGTCCCCAGAATAATCAAGATCATTGGCCGAATTGACCCGTATCAACCCGAACCCGCTGAAATTTGATTTATTTTTGCAAGTCATCCTATTCGGGCGTTTGTCGCCCGACGTTCGACTTCTGTATGACGCGGCTTTTAGGCTATTCTTATTTATTTACCTTAAGTGTATTTCCCTACATTGTATTGTATGTTATTCTATGTGTTTTGATCCATGTTTTTCAATTTGTCTTTTTGTGTGTATATTGTTCTATATTTTATCTGTGTCAAGTGTTGTCTTTTAGGTGCACGGATTAACAACAAATTGAGTGTATGCCGTAAGGAATAGATTTTGGGTGTTCTGAACCCCCTTCTCGCTCATGTTTAGCCTCATTAGTTTTTAAATTTTAAGACGTTCATCCTATTAGACTGGCAATTTTAAAACCTTTTGTCCCTTTTCCCTGTACATATTAAGACCTTTCGTGCCATGTAGGTGTCGATTTTTTCCTGGCGAACGATAGCGAGTATGTAATTTAGAAAGAAGTGGTCATCGGCCGGGATATTTTACTACAGAAAATGTACAAATTCATCGTGCAATGTACAAATCTTGGAGCTGTGGGTATTTTTAAAACTTGATTGAGGTCTAGGGAGCAAACTAAACAAAAAACTTAAACTTCAGGAGCTGTGGTGGTCAAGTGGTGACCACGCTTGCGTGTGAATCTGAAAGACCCGGGATCGAATCCCTGCCACGGCGGACATTTAGTGGGTGCGGTAGTACGTCCTAGCATGTTTCACATGCTTGCACCCAGTCAGGGGACATCCTGACGACGTATACAGACTAAAACACACATAACAAAGCCACTCCAACACCTTCCTCTCTCTCCAACACCCCTTCTCCCCTCTCAACACTCTTCTCTTAGCTAGTGCCGATAAAAATGGCATGGTCAGTCCTGTAAAGAATCGTAAGATTCAGAGTCGTAAAGATTCCAGGACGAGCTCATTAGCGGCGGGTCCCCAGATCGACCGTGGTGATTGTCACCTAAACATCTACAAAAATACAAAAGTAAAGTAAAGTACCTAACATAATGTATATTCGCTCTATTATCGATTCCAATGCGAAAAAAAGCCTCAAAATAGTGCGAGATTAATCTTGCTCATCGAAAATTGCCGGAATATGCGCTCGTGTGACACCACTCTATATTTATTAGTTAAATATTATACAGATTGGCCATTCAACATTCCCTCTGGTAACTTTTGAGAATATGGGAGTTGAAGAAAATAAACAATAACAAAGTAGAGTAGAGAGGTGAAGCAAACTATACTTCGTGGGTGTTTAACCCTTTCAAGATTATGACGCATTTTGACAGTTTATTCTGGCTATCTTTGTCTACAGTTTATGAAGGATCTGTGGGAATTATATGGGTAAAGAGCACCTCAATTAACCCTGTGACTTCCATAATTATGCCCTGCCTAATCTGAATCAATTCGTATAATACTTACTATGACCCGCTATCTCAGAGTTCTCACTACCTAAGGATAATGTCAGAGAGGTACCTCTCTCTCTCTCTCTCTCTCTCTCTCTCTCACCTCCTCCTCCTCCTCCTCTCACTTCCTCCTTCACCACCTCCTCTTCTACCTCCTCCTCCTCCACCTCTTCCTCCTTCTTCACCACCTCTTCCTCCTCCTCCTCCTCTTCCTCCTCCTCCACCACCTCCTCCTCCTTCTCCACCACCTCCTCTTCTACCTCATCCTCCTCGTCCACCACCTCCTCCTCCACTCCTTGCTCCACCACCTCTTCTTCCTCCTCCTCCTTCACCTCGGTCATTCATCCCGCGGAAGATATATATTGAAGAAAGTGGACGCTGACGGACCCCGGTGTCTAATTTCACCTCCTAGAAAAAGAAACCCAAACTCAAGTACCATCGACGTTGCGCCCCCTGAGGTCAAGTTGGCTCAGTAACCCCCTGAAACTCGAGACAAAGAAAACTGATCCCTGGTGCTTCAGTTCTCCCCGACAAATGAATCTTTCTTCTCCCGCACGCTGAGAGTAAATGAGAGACTTCCAAAGTGGTTAGTCGGATCACATAAACCTGTCACTAACATTACCAACGACCTAAGCGAAGTTAGTATTAGATTTGCGGTCATAGTCTTAGGTAAGTTAGGTAGGGAGAGTAAGTCGTAGGTAGGTGGGTAGGTTGGTAGGGGGGTGGGTATACTTAAGGGGTGGAAGTCGTTGGTAGGTTGGTAAGTAGGTAGGTAGGTTGATAGGGGGATGGATACACAGATGAGAAACAGTGTTCCCAATAGGTTAGACAGACAAGACCAGATGGCTGCAGTAAAATAGGAAAGAAGAGTAATTGGACAGGGGAAGAACAAGCTGAGAAGTGAGAAGTACATTAGAAGACTGAAGGTTCTCGGGCTCAACCAAGGTTAGACAGTCTTAACATAATTTAATAAATATAATATAGACTGCTGTCTTAAAGAAAGTTATAGGCCTATCAAGTTCCTCTTCACAAATCAACAATAACTTTCTTAACCATGGTTTTATATCTAGTATGTATAACTAAGGGGGCCAGGAATAGTGACCCCCCAACCTCTATAATTAAAAAAGGACTAGAGAAAATGGGCTGTAAATGTCCACTGTAATCTCTAAGCGACAAGAACGAACTATAAGTGAGGGTTGGTGGCTGTGTTTTGGTAACCTTGATGACTCAGCCAGCAGCAAGCAGTGGAGTAGTAAACGGATACCTTGGCCCATTGACTCAGTCAGAAGGGGGGGGAGGGGGGGGATGCTTGTTTGTGTAGTAAAGGTTCGTGGACCTCTTATGTTTATCACTATGCAAGTATATTTTGTATAGAAAGATAAAAGTTATCTTAAGTGCTTTATATAATGGATTATACTGTATATACACTAACAGTATATATATAAATGTTCATACTCCCAGTTGGGCTCGAACCACTGATAGTCAGGACGATTGTTCATGCTTTAGCCAACTCTACCACGGCGTGATAAAGGACGCTTAACCTTTTCTTATGTATATTAAGGAGACGGGAAATCCTACTTGGAGAATGTATTATCATTTAGTGAAGAACAAATTACATCCATAAAGTAAGTAATCCCAGCCGCATCAAAGCCACATCGCCTCTATCTTGACGACTCGTCTTGCAATCTTGGACAACTCCATCTCTCTCACACTACCTATTGATCTTTTCACTTACTGTTTTTTGTGTAACTTTTGTGGATTTATTAAATATATACAAACTAGAGGCTTCATATTTAGCCTATACACGATTATTATGGAAGCCAGAGATAATATGTTTCCTAATATACACATAAATCATGAAGGTAAAAATATGAATTGTTCCTTGTGATAATATTGTTTTACTGGCACTCGTCCAACCCACACAACTTCAGGCGTCTCGTTCACGGGTGTTGGTTACAGTCAGTTAAGGGGAGGCAGACCGTGTTTCTGGACCTCTTCTCCCTAATGTTTAGCCCCACTAGTTTTGAGATTATAAGACGTTCAGCCCATTAGTTTGGCGATTTTAGCACCTTTCGCCCCATTTCGTTGTCAATTTTAAGACCTTTCGTACCATATAGGTGTTGATTTTTTCCTGGCAAGCGATAGCGAGCCTGCAAATTTAAGAGGAATCGGCCTTCGGCCGGGACATTTTTCTACCGAAAAATGTACAAATTTATCTTGAAGGGGGGTCTAGGGGGTGTTTTTCTAAGCTTGATGGAGGTCTAAGGAGGAAACTAAAAAAATATATGAATAAATGAACTAATAGACCAAACACACAGCCAGTCTCCCCTTAATGTTTATGGGACATGGGAAGGATTACAGGTATATGTATTTGTCGTTTTGCAATAATTAGGAGAGTACATTATTATTTTATTTTATTTGTTGTTTTCAGTATGTCAATAATAAGTTTCTCCAATATTATATTTTTTGACGAGTGAGGCTTGAGATACTAATAGATGTCTGATTTATTTTCATACCAGCTCAGTCAGTATATCATATCAACCAGCATGTCTCAACCAGTGCCAAGTAAATTACCCCTTTCAAGATCCAGGATGAGATCTGTGCAGCATGTGAGGAGGTGTGTGGAGTGAGGAGAAGAGGGAGGGGAGTGAAAGGTACAGCATGGTGGACAGAAGAGGTAAGAATAGCTGTGGAAGAAAAGAAGAAAGCATATAGAGAGTGGTTGGGTAGTAGAGGGAATAAAGATTCCGAGAGACAGAAACGAGCGAGGTACGTGGAGAGTAAGAGGGTGGTGAAGAGAGTAGTGAAGGAAAGTAAGAGAAGAGTAGATGAGGAATTTGGAAGGAATCTGAGTGTAAAATGGAGGGAGAGTTAGAAACTGTTCTGGAAAGAAGTCAAGAAAGTTAGGGAAGGTAGCAAGGGAAACAGTAAGGGTGTGAAAGATAAGAATGGGAGAATGCTAGCCGAGAAGCAAGAGAGAGTCGAAATATGGAGGGAGTACTTCAGTGAGTTGCTAAATGTAAGGAATGAAGAGCCAGCAAACATAGCTGGATATGGTATGGGAGGGAGAAGAAGAGAAGTAGTGGAGGAGAAGGTGGGAATCAGGAGGTCAGTCATGTGGGAAGCCATGAAAAGAGTGAAGTTGGGGAAAGCACCAGGAACAGATGGAGTGTGTGGGGAAATGTTGAGATATGGTGGTGAGATAGTGACAGAATGGGTATGGAAAATGTGCAAACTAGCATGGGAGAAGGGGAGTGCACCCGATGACTGGAAGACTGGCATAATAGTCCCCCTATATAAGGGCAAAGAGGAAAGAGGAGTGTGTGGTAACCACCGAGGAATATGTCTTCTAAGCATAGTAGGGAAGGTATACAGTAGGGTAGTGATTGAGAGAGTGAGAGTGAGAACGGAGAAATGGATAGGCGACGAGCAGGGAGGTTTTAGGAAGGGAAGAGGATGTGTAGATCAGATTTTTACCCTGAATTGTGTTGTGGAGAAGTATCTGGAGAAGAAACAAAAGGTGTATGTTGCCTTTATGGACTTGGAGAAGGCCTATGACAGAGTGGATAGAGAAGGTTTGTGGAAAGTACTTAGAATATACGGAGTAGAGGGCAAGTTGCTGAAAGCAGTGAAGAGCATGTATGAGGGTGCAAAGGCGGCAGTACATGTGGAGAGTGAGCAGAGCGAGTTCTTCGACCTGAATGTTGGTTTGAAACAGGGGTGTGTGATGTCCCCGTGGTTGTTTACTGTATATATGGATGGAGTCATGAAAGAAATACTATCAAGAGCAGTGGATGTTGGTGTATCGCTGAAAAGGGAGGGAATTGAGTGGAAGCTACCTATACTGCTGTTTGCGGATGATACAGTTCTGATGAGTGATAATGAATGGGAGTTGCAGGGTCTGGTAAATGAGTTTGGAACAGTGTGCGAAAAACAGAATTTGAAGGTAAATACGGGGAAGAGCAAGGTTATGGTCTTCGAAAGGGGTGAAGTCACAGTGTGAGGTGAAGCTGAACGGTCAGGCTATGGAGATCGTCAACTCTTTTAAGTATCTGGGCAGTGTGTTGAGTAAAGATGGGACTATGGATGAAGAGGTGCGGGAGAGGGTACAACAGGGGAAGAGGGTTGTAGGAACGCTAAAAGCAGTAACAAGAAATAGGGTGGTCAGTATGGAAGTGAAGAAGTCCTTGCATGACAGTGTGGTAATCCCGACACTGACTTACGGAAGCGAAGCATGGACGTTGGTTGAGAGACTCAGACCAAGAGTGAGAGCAGTGGAAATGAATTACTTAAGGAGTGCGTGCGGAGTTACATGGAGGGATAGACAGACTAATGAGGAAGTAAGAAGGAGGTGTGGTGTGGAGGTAGATGTGCTGGAAAGTGTGAAAAGGAACAACTTGAGATGGTTCGGCCATATGGAACGTATGGAAAGCGAGAGAATGACTAAGAGGGTGTACGAGAGCGAGGTGGAGGGACAGAGGGGGAGAGGTAGACCAAATATGAGGTGGAAGGATGGAGTGAGGAACTACATGAACGAAGGCGGTGCTGGTTGGGGGGAGGGGCGTCGACTGACTGGGGACAGAGGTGCATGGGGGCGGTTCGTTCGTGGCCACCCCTTCGGGGATCACGGCGTCAGGCAATAGATAGATAGATAGAAGATCCAATACACGTTACTTTTCTGTTTTCTGGCAATTATTAGACGATTTTATTCATATTAGGAATGATATATGAAAGTCAAAGGGTTGTTGTTGTTGTTGTTGTTGTTCCCCAAGCTGCCTGGCCGAACAGCCCCAAGGCCCGAGCAAGGCCAAGGCCCTAACCGAGCGCCCCCAGAGTACCCTCCCTGCCGGCCACAATAAAGCCTGGGTGACCGAAGCCACTCCATGGCGGGGAGCTGAGGAGGGTGCTGAAACGCCCGGGAAACCAAAGCCCCACCCAGGGCCCTGTGCCCCTCAGCAATTATGAAGAGAAAGTTGAGGGGCAAAGGAAAAATGTGACGCTTTGGCTTCCAATCTTGGTATATTGGGAATATATCCACGGAAGAGACGCCGTCACTTGAGATCTAGAAAATATTTAAGTAAAAGGAACAGTCAGAGTAAGCTATGGGTATGGCAGAGATCGCTCAGTTCTCACTCTGATAAACCAGCCCATCACCACATGACTAGAACCCAATCCTCTCAGCATCAGCTAGGAAAGGCCCTAGAAAGCCGCCTTTGGGGGGGGGATAGCTCCCCTATTTCAACCCCTTTCGGGGTTAGGCACCCGCCTAAGGGTTAATTGGGATAGCCTTCAAACGGAGTGTATACCATTAAAAACCCGAAGATCAGTAGCCTACATAATAATAGGCCTAAGTGGTGGAATAAAGACATTACGGATTGTCTGCTTGCTAAAAAGAATGCGCATGATAGATTAAAAATTTCTGATACCCATGAAAATATAATGATATTTGTAAATCTACGACGCAAAACCAAAAAGTTAATCAAACAAAGTAAAAACACACTATAATTACATGATGCAAATCAAAGTAAGACAAACACGACCGAATTTTATAGTTACATCAGGAAGAAAAAAGTAGTGACTACAACGATTGGACCGTTAGTCGATGACAAAGGAAATTAAACTAAAGATGAAGCAAAAATTAGTAACGCTCTCAACAGGTACCTTCTTTGCATCAGTTTTTACAAAAGAAGACCTTTATAATATCCCTACAGCATCGCCGGTTCAGATATATCATTCTAACGTTCTAAGCAGTATCAGCATTACAGAGAGAGAAGTTTTGAAATGTTTAAATAAACTCAAGGAAAATAAATCGCCTGGACCTGATACGATCTCGCCTAGAGTTCTAAAGAAAGCTAAGTATGAGCTCTCCAAACAACTGACATTGCTCTTCAATAAATCCTTACAATCTGGGACTATGCCTGATCAGTGGAAGCTCGCCAACGTAACACCGATATTTTAAAAAGGCAGCAAATCTTTACCTAGTAACTATCGTCCAATTAGCTTAACCTCAGTTGTATGTAAAATGCTAGAAACACTCATAAGAGACAAACTCATAAATCACTTAGAGGAAAACAACATACTTAAAGATACTCAACACGGTTTTCGTAATAAACGCTCCTGCTTAACAAACCTCTTAGACTTCTTCCACGATATCCTCAACATATATGACAAACCTCTTAGACTTCTTTCACGATACCCTCAACCTATATGATGAGAGTAAAGCTGTATATATTATATACCTTGATTTTCAAAAGGCCTTTGCCAAAGTTCCCCACAAACGTTTACTGCTAAAACTAAAAGCGAATGGAATACAAGATGTTGTGTTGAAATGAATAGAAAATTGACTCAGTGACAGAAAGCAAAGAGTAGTCATAAACGGTAAAGCATCCAAATGGAGCAATGTAAGTAGCGGGGTACCCCAGGGATCGGTACTGGGGCCAGTTCTCTTCCTAGTTTACATTAACGACATAGATGAGGGTCTCACCTGTACAATCTCAAAGTTTGCTGACGATACAAAAATTGCAAATAGCATACTCTCAAATGAACATGTTGAAGATATGCAACACAATCTAGATAAGTTGCCGTATTGGGCTCAAATTTGGCAAATTACTTTCAAAATTATACTTTGCCTAAAGAACAAACCATACGAGGAGCGTCTTAGAAAATTAAATCTATTTCCTTTAACCCAGCGCAGATTAAGATCATCAAAGGCATCGACAATATGAACTGTAATAAATATTTCACTATCGACCAATCAAATTACACGCAGGGGAACGGTTTCAAAATTATTGGTAAATCTTTTAACTCACACGAGTCTAAGAATTTCTTCTTCAGTCGAGTTGTCAACTTGTGGAATAGACTTCCCTGAGATGTCATAGACTGCAGCACCGTTGATTCTATTTAATCTTCGCCTAGACAAATATCTTGCCTCATACCCGCTTGTAAATTAATAACTGTATTTTATTCTCCCCCTCAGATTCATCAAGGATTATTGCGTATATAAATTACTAAGATGTTGCTCTCCTTTTCCCAGATATACGAAAGATCACCTATAACTGTGTTATGCTACTAACCCTTCTGTCCCCTAATAACTTCCTAATCCTACCACGGACATTAGTTCCAGGGCAGTAGTTCCCTTTCCTATTTGCCCTTACCTACTATAAACCACTGTTTGGACACTTGATCGTCAGTGATTTGGAGGACAAGCAGCCGAGAGGGGTCGCAAGATCTGTTGTTGCTTGATTTCCTTGCACTCCTTTGTATTCCTTTTCATTCCCACATATCCTTTGTAAGCTGCATAAAATCATCTACTGATAGTCAGCATAAACTGTCAAAATGCGTCACATCTTTAAAGGGTTAAAGACAGTGCCAACCAACTATAGTCTATTCATTATAAGTAGGACAAAACTCTTGATTCCTAACCTCTATAATATAACTCAGAAACGACTAGTGTAATCGAGCTACTTCTTCTACCATTTGGGAAGTGTCAGCCAGAGTAAAAAAAAATGTAGACATTTCCAGCCAATTTGTTCTGGCCCTATTATTTGAGTTACAGAGGTGAGGGGTCACAATTTCTGGCCTACCTATGATGAACAGGGTCCTAATTTTACGTAACATGAAGATTATATCTAGAGAAAGTTCCATGGTAGCGATAGACATAGTTTAGTTATGGAAGATAGATGATGCCACGCAGGGTTACCAAAGTAAGTCCGCTAAATGGTAAATAAATGCCCATAATCGCTAGAATAATGCCACAATCTCTACAAATAAATGTCAATAATCGTTAGAATAATGCCACAATTTCTACAATATCGCTATAAAATAGCTCCAATCTCCAGAAAATCGCTAGAATTCATACCTCTAGATGTAAAAAATTCCTCTAGATCGTAGTTAATTCCTCTAGTTCTAGCAGCAAATTCGCTAAATTGGCAACACTGGGTGTGGTGAGCAGTATGGGCAGCATAGTCAGTTTTGTCTAAGTTGGCGGAAAAATGGCTGGTCCCTGTCTTAACCCCTTCAGTACCAGTGACATCCTTTTCATTATACTCTAGCAACTGTTGGACGAATTTATTCAGCTTAGGAAGGACGTCTCCCAAATTAAAAGGCTACAGACTATCCTAAATAATCCTTTTAGCTGCCACATATCTTCCTAAACTTTATAAAATCGTCTAAATGTAGCCGAAATCAAATACAAAAAGATGTCACCGGTGCTTAAAGGTTTGATTTGTTCTGATATTCCACAGTTAATTAAGGGGGAGGTAGTTGTTTTTTCTGGACTCCCTTCTCCCTCATGTTTAGCCCCATTAGCTTTGAGGTTTTAAGACGCTAATTTCATTAGTTTGACGATTTTAAGACGTTTCACCCCATTTCTTTGTTATTACCGGGTAATAAGACCTTTCTTGCCATTGACTAGGTGTCAATTTTTTTCCTGGCGAGCAATAGTGAGCCTGAAATATTAGGAAGAACTGTCCCGGCCGAAAAATTTGCAAATTTATCTCGTCTAGGGGGTGTTTTATTAAGCAGGATGGAACTCTAGCGAGGAACTAATATAATATATGAATGAATAAATAAATAAATAAGTAAATAAATAGACCAAGAAATAAACAATACCTCCTTATGTATGCTGTTAATGATGAAAACTTGACAATATAATGATGCAGAACAACCGTAGCCATTTCTTAGTTTTACATTAATTATTGAGAAATCAGCTGCTAGGAGACTAAATTTTCAACTATGTGAAAAAGATCGAGGGGCGATGGTTCAGTTTTTTCTGGACCCCCTTCTCCCTCATGTTTAGTCCCATTGGTTTCAGAATTCAAGTCGTTCGTCTCATTGTTTTGGCTATTGTAAGACCTTTCACCCTATGTGTTTGTCAATTGTAAGACCTTTCGTGCCAGGGGTCGATTTTTTCCTACAGAGCGATAGCAAGCCTGCAATTTAGGAAGACTTTCTACCAAGAAATGCCCAAATATATCTCGAAGGTGGGTCTTGTGGGTAATTTTTAGTTATATATATATACCGGTATATATATATATATATATATATATATATATATATATATATATATATATATATATATATATATATATATATATATATATGTTGTATATAATGTATATAATAAAAATAATAATAACAACATAAACATACAAGAAGTCTCCCCTTAGATGTATACAGTATAGCAGTGGTTCCCAACCTGGGGGTAAATTACCCCCTGGGGGTAATATGGCAATTCTTGGGGGGTAACGGAAGGGTGAAAGAATAAAGTAAAGGAATTTGAAGAACTGAGAAAACAATGCAACACCTGGCAGACGGATATAGTATACCAGTGCTTTTATGATGTACAAGATATTATTTACATCACCATATAATAATATATATTTCAGGAAATATGCACCGACTTGTTGCATTGTGATATCCTTTAATAACCCATATTTAACCACTTGCCGATGGTGTCCGTCACCTGACGGCCGCCGACTTCCGGCTATTATGTGGCCTGGGAGCAAGGCAAGCTGTTTCAGGCAGCGCGGGAGGTCCTCATCCGGAGCCCACGGAGTCTGGCCACATACTGAAGTGTGAGAGAGAGTTCTCTCTCACTGCTGCAGCATTACACATAGCGAAAACAGCTCAAATACGGTCATTTTTAGCGATTTTGGCCGACCTATGCAAGATCGTTGCAAGACAACCAGGTGTCGTACAGATATGATTCAGGTGTCATTGGAAATCTCTATTACTGTACTTTCACGGATATATAATTGTATTATGCTCTGGCTCTTGCTTAATTAAGCATGAAAATGAGCAAGGAATGAAGGAAATTTCGGGCCAATTTGCCCGCTCCACAGGGGTTAAAAAAATCTAAAGAAATGCAGCCACGCGTGTGGTAGCCTGTGAGTGTTTGACAGGTATGATTCAGAACACAACCAGTCACTCAGCAACCAGAGACTGACGCGTCCAGTACAAGCTTAGTTGTTGTTGTTGTTGTTGTTGTTGTTCCCCAAGCTGCCTGGCCGAACAGCCCCAAGGCCCCGAGCAAGGCCAAGGCCATAACTGAGCGCCCCCACAGAACCCCCCCCCCGCTGACCACAATAAAGCCTGGGTGACCGAAGCCACTCCATGGCGGGGAGCTGAGGAGGGTGCGGAAATGCCCGGGAAACCAAAGCCCCATCCAGGACCCTGTGCCCCTCGGCAATTATGAAGAGAAAGTTGAGGGGCAAAGGAAAAATGTGACGCTTTGGCTTCCAATCTTGGTAGATTGGGAGGTCAATCCACGGAAAAGACGCCGTCACTTGAGATCTAGAAAACATATAAGTAAAAGGAACAGTCAGAGTAAGCTATGGGTATGGCAGAGATCGCTCAGTTCTCACTCTGATAGACCAGCCCATCACCACATGACTAGAACCCAATCCTCTCAGCATCAGCTAGGAAAAGCCCTAGAAAGCCGCCTTTGGCGGGGGGATAGCTCCCCTATTTCACCCCTTTTCGGGGTTGGCTTAGTCGGCTCACTCAGCTGCTTCAGCCTGCGACTCACACTGTCAATTTCTTCGGGAACAGCAGCTGAGGTGGACCTAAACAGGTATGTATAGTATGCATTTTGTGCAGTATACTTAGCAGTTACATACAGTAGTGTTACAACCAGAAGTGGAATAGCAAACTTGTGGGAATCCACATCCCTTGACTGTCAAGGGATGTAAACTCCTACGTTTTCAAGGAGCTTTGTAAGGATATTGGAGAGCACTATCAGGTTGTGCTCTACCAAATCGATGTGCGCTGGTTGTCATGAGGAAAGGTTGTGCTATTTAGGAAATCCTGGAACAAGAAACGATCTTGTTTTGCAGCTAATTTCGCTAATAAGAACTGGCTTGCGTGACTGTGTTGGGTAGGCCAAAGGATGGGGGTCCGGTTTCCAGGTTTTTGGCCCAATTGTTTTTTTTTGTTTTTTTTTTGTTTTTTTTTTTTATATATAATGTAGTTTTGTATGTATTTTAAACATATTCACCAAGTTTGGTCACTTTAGCCTTTTTTTTTTTCATCTTTTTCAGCCTATTATTTTCAAAGATTCGCCAAAAATACAAATATTTTGTAGCCCCTATCAAACGTTTATGGAGCCTTCCTGAAGCATGTATCTCCAATACATCGAAGCTATTTTGTGTATTTATAATGATAAATGTCCTAAAAACATTTCAGAAATCGTTTTAAAATTTAATTTCTCAATATCTCACACAGAAATATTTCCCATAAATCTTTTAGGGAGAAATTGGGGAAATACTCTTCGATGTTTTGATCATATACAGTATGTATATCCCGCAATTATGCATCATCATAGGACTCTCAGATCATAATTATACCTATTTTTTAAATAAAAGACCTCCGTCTACGTATTGTGAAAAACCTGTTATCCTCCGGCAAATTGTGGGGTTGAGTGAGCGAAGGGGGGGACAGTGAATGAAGGAGGATACATGTTTTTCATAATACGTGTTGCTAGCCCCAAACGCGCGAGCAACTGTGGCTTTCAACCATCCGACACATCCCCTTTTATTTATGTGCATCACACATGTTAAATACAAATAAAGTTTATGTTTTGTTTTACCCTATTGTGGAAAGACTACGGATACACCACTCCTGCCTGGGCCTCACACAGTGGCATGACCCAGTCCAGTCGAACTGAGCTCATGACGATGGTGGCATTGCCCCGGAGGATAGCCATCCCTAGTCTTTGCTTTAGCCAGAGAGTTTCCCGGGGTTCTCCTGAAACTTCTCTGATTTTACGGCCTATTTCATTCACCATCGGTAGGGCCGAAGACTCCTGAAGTTTCGAATGACAGGGGCTCGAACTGATGATTTCTGGCGATGGCTTGATATTTTTCTCGCTTTTTATTTTCTGCTATCCGGGCGGCTTCACCTGCTTCGTCGGCGTTTCTGGCGATGTTGGTTGTGGAGAAAGTGTCAACACATGTGGCATCCCACACGAGGCACCGGCCATTCTTGTAAGGGAAAGTGGTCATCCCATCTGGCCGTTTGCCGTCTTCTCTGTGAAGTCCATGTGGTTCGAGGATTGATGCACGGTTAGCACTCTGCAGGGCCCGTTTTATGACATCATTTAGTGCAGAGTGTCTTGGCAAGCGGCCTGCGTTGTAATTACATGACAAGGCATGGTGACCTTGAGCATCCATCCCCCCACCACACTTGCAAGTGTGTGGGTGACAAACTGCCGCACCCACTCTGAGCGCGATGGCAACCCGGAGCGCTTCAGCATCCAAGTGAGTTCCAAGAGGTGGGATGGGGATGGCGTGTAACCACAAGCCACTCTCCGAACGGGCGGCTGCCTGGAGGCGTGTTTTTGCAACCTGGTCTGCATTGGTTAGGAGATTTTCTTGAGTTTTCTTCGCCGAGATGGTATCCCACGCTTTCTGCTTGCTCCTGGAGGTACCCTGAGGCTCCTCCTCTACTCCTGTACTTTCCTTCCAGGTGTTAATCGCTACTGCTACGTCCCCATTAAGTGTCATTCCGGGTTGAGAAGAAAGGATGGACACTACAAGGTCGTTGGTCGCGATGAGGGAAGAGATAAAGGCTGGGGAGGCAATATCCGAGGCTCTCCGTATGCCCAAGCCCCCGAGGCGGACAGGAAGGGTGGCTTGTGTCCAGGTCCGTTCTTTAAATTCCACGTTGGCGATGCTGGTCACTGCTTCTCGGATTATGCTGTCTAATTCTTGGAGGCCACCATTGTTCGTGTAAGTCATCGATGTGCGCAAGAGGTATTGGAGTTTTGGGATGGAGAAACAGTTCTTGAGAAGGGCCAGAGCTGAGTGGGCATCAATGTGTATCAGGCAACTCACGAGACGTTGAAGCTCCTCCTTTTTAACTTGAAGTGCTGGTGGGATTGCTGCCAGAGTTAGTGGGGAACCTAATAGGGTTTGCTGGTGCTCCTGAAGGATCTTTACATCTGGCAATATGCCTTGAAACAGGGCCTGAGTCTCTTCTCCTTCTTCACGTGTGTGGTTGAGGAGGACAAGTTCACATTTGGTGTCATTTATCACTAGCCCAGCCTGGCCGAGGTCTGTTACGATGTTATTTAGGTCGGTTAGAACGTTCTCTACAGACCCACCCAAGGTTGCATCGTCCAGGTACCATACATTCAGTTCTGACCTTACTTTGTTAGCTGCTGCATCCACCCCTATTGAGAAAAGAGCAGGACCACCTGGATCTCCCTGCTGTAACCCGGTCGCTGATGGGATTACCGTCTCGCCAAAAATCAGGATTGAAGGTTTGGAATAAGCCTGCCAAAGTAGGGGGTACAGAGTGGGGATGTGTTCTTGAGCTGCACGGAGGAAGACATCCCTGCTAATGCTGTTGAATGCGTTCCGCATGTCAAGCTTTAGAAGCACTCGTTTTTCTTGGGCTTGGCTGAGGTAGGTGCGGGTTGTGTGTACAGCAGCTTCACACCCCCCTGGAGTTCCGAAACCTAGTTGAACTGGTCTTAAGTGTTGACCTAGGCCATTCGAGAGTGGTTTCAAACCCACCTTTGTGGCAAGGCGGTGGAAGGTGTTCCCTACTGCTATTGGGCGCACACCGCCATCTTTTTTTGCCAGTGCACAGAGTGATGCCCCAAAAAATAGGGGTGTGGCACAGTCGGGTACTTCCCCTCTTAAAACCATGTTGATGAATTTGGTGAGGGTTTCCAAGAGTGCCTCCCCAGCAGCTCCTGATCCCTGACCCAAGAGGCCTTTGAGGTGGGCGGGTCGGATACCATCTGGGCCCGCGGCTGAGCCTGCTGGGAATGAAGTCACTGCGGCAACCACCTGCTCCTTCGTGACAACTAAAGGTTGGGGCATCTGGTCATTTGGGGCAGGGGGGAGGTTTAGGTCCCTAGGTGTAGGTGGGTGCTTTTCTTGTAGGGCTTCAGCAACTTCGGTGTCTTGACCAGCAAAACATTCTGAAGAGGACAACAGTCTGACGGCCCCTTTGATGTCACTATCCGCCAGCTTCGCCGCGACCCTCTTACGTAGCTGTTCAGCCTCTTCCTCTTCCTTGTCCTGTTGCTTCTGGGCCCTGTTTGGTTGCTGTTCGGGAGGTTCCACCAGTTTGTTTCCATCCATATACTGTGCTACTTGACGTTTCACTCTGGTGGCTAGTGAAACCTGAAGATGGTCTTGTATGTTGGTTCTGGGTGGTTTTCGGAGGGCCCCATAGGAGAAACCCAGGAGCCGTGCCCATGCGAGGGGTGTCTTGAGCTGTAGGGCCTGCTTTATGATGGTTGTAAGGGCTTCCGTCACTTGGATTCTGGTTCCTTTAGGTACCCGGGCAAGGACCTGGATCCGCGCTTTCCATTTGGTCACAAGTTGGGTCAAGTTGGCGACCGGTGTTGCCGGTGTTGCCCCGGTTGGCTCTGCAGTGGACCCTGGGCATGCGAGACATTTCCAGTTTGGTTGTTCTCCTGATGTTTTCTTTGTCAGCTTAGCACAAGATAAATGAATAGATCTAAGACAGCCGCAACATTTTCGCGAATTCTTTCTTGCATTGGTTTTTCTGCATTTAAAACACTTAGTATCTGCTAGGCCATAGTCTTCCAAGATTATCCGTTCCTCTGCCTCTACCAAGCCGACCTCCTGATCTTCCCGTGGTGCTTCCATCTCTGCCATGTCTCCCTTGTTTCAGAAACCCCGGGAAATCTCTCCTGGCACATATCTAGATTATTGCTGTTGTTATTAATGTATAATTGGCTGGATGCATAAAAATTCACATATCATAGTCAACCTTTCTGATGGGATATGTAAAAAAATAAAAAATAAAATAAAAATCACATATCATAGTCAACCTTTCTGATGGGCAATTAGCCTGCTTCTCCTAAAGCTAAGTGGTTAAATGTATAAATCCTCGTCATTGGGCACCGGTACAACTAAAAGATCTAACTGATTGAAGGGAAGCACGCCAATTATATCCTATAATTACTTACACTGGCGACTCCACCCTGATGTTGAGTATTAATAAATGCTTAGGATATTAATAATGCTGTCAACATCAAGATAGGGAGAGAGCCAGAGAGTGAGCGAGAGCCAAGATCTGAGTGGGTAACCGAATCTAGGACAGCAGTTATGGAAAAATGCTTAAATTGTACAACATTTTAAGAGAGAGAGAGAGCAGGGGCGGGGGCGAGGGAGAAAGAAAGCGAGCTGGAGAGGGGGCTGGCCTGGTTGGGTATTGAAAGATGTTAAGGAAAAACAAATAACTAAAATGATAAAGAACGATCTGAAGTTATAGAAAAACAAAAAATAATAACAATGAGAGCGACTTGTGACGGTTAAGTGCGGTGATTAAAAGTGGATGGAAAGATGTTCAGGATAAAAAGGAGAGAGAGAGAGAGATAAATGAAAATGGACCTTGTAGCAAGTATTTCCTAAATGGTTAGAGAGAGGGAAATAAAAATGGACCTTATAGCAAGTACTTCATAATGGTTAGAATTGTTTGAGAAGTTGAAAGACCGAGGGTCAGGTTCTTGGGGTAGATGGAAGATAAGGCCTATGGTGGGGAACCATAAGGGTGAAACTGCCTGCCTTATAAACGGTTACTTCACTCACCTTGTGGTTACTGCTGGAGGTTTATGGTGCCTGGGCAGGGCTGGGCTAGTGCCTGACGGCTCCTTGTCCCCTCACTGATACTGGTAATAACACTCTCAAGGTTAAACTAAATATGCTTTGTGGGCGATGTTTAAACAAGAAACCACGTTCTGTTTACTATGTGCCGAAACACCGTATCATCGCCGATCTTCTGATACGTATATGGGTCACTTAGCCCCACGATACCCCTACGAAAATCCCTTCTTTTGAGGACCTCAACCAATCCGTGTGCTCTCACTGTGCTCTCACTCACTCCTTCAATTATACCTAAAAACACAATTTGAAGTAAACGACTTTCTGAAAAATTCAGACTAAGGTAAAAACACCATCCGCCAATCACCGCGCTTCCTTTAACCTTCCCTTTAAGCCAGCTGAGTTTGAAATTCCGGGCCCACCAAGTAAACGTGCCACGCCCTCCCGGCCAACCAATCAGAAGCCTCCATTTTCGGAGCTGACAGCTACGCGTACCGCTTCGCATTTAAACTCGCTCTCGCTCTCTTCACAGGCCGTTTCCTCTGGTTGCCATGGATCTAATGCATCAATGCCAGCCCTATACTCCTGTAAGCCACTAAAAGACATTCGCAAACAGCTTCCAGGAACGTATTATGAAGAGAGAAGAGTGGAGGCGAAGGGTAGGGATATTCAAAGCGCGCGGCCAGAATGTTGCACGGCCGGGCGGACCACTCAGCCAATCACAACGCCGGAGAGCGGGAGGCGGGACTATATCAAGGAGGTGGGGGAGGTTGCCAGGGTCATTCACCTCTCGGGTTCCACTGGGCTAACTTCTTGCAACCCACATTCTCTCTCTCGCTTGGGCACTAACGGGAACTCGGATCCACTTATTCCAGCCTCCCAGCCCTCATCACTTGTTCCAGTAAAGCCCACCTCGGGTCTAGCATCGCTCTCCCCTACTAGGCGAATACACCTTCAGTATCCGCCCGCCTGCCATCACATCGCTGGCTTGCATACCTACAGCCAAGCGGTTCAAGAGGGACGGCAGATAGTATATGGGAGCTAAGATTACCATTTGAGCTATTGGCCAGCACTGAGGTGGTGAAATTGTTCCAGTAAACACCTAGCAGTACTATATAGTTTTTTAAAGGACCCATATTGGGCCCGAACCAGACTTAAAGAAAGAGAGAAAATGCTTGACTAACCCAGTGGTTCCATACATAATAATTGATGTGTTCTTATAGGACAAACAAAAGAGAAAGATACTAGACTTATGTATATAAATAAATCGATGATGTGTTAATAGGATATTAGTTATTCTTGATAGAGAAGGCTCCATGCCGATTAGCTATCAATAGTATAGGATCTGATAGGACAGCAACTAGTTATTAACATTAAAGTAAGAGGGGGAAATTCTTAAGTAGATAAGCAACTGTAAGGCTCAGGCGAAATAAAGAATAGTTGCAATTTGTTTAGCTTTAGTTTGAGAAATAGGTAGGGAGGACACTAGATGATCTACAAAAAAAATTGTTATCAAGGAAACATTATCAATTATATTGTTTGAAGGAATATTTGGTCAGTTTCGTGGAAAGCGTTACGAGCATAAGTCCAGGAGAATAATGTAATCACAGAATCTATGTAAAGGATTAAAGTGGTGAATCTTGTTCTCGTAGGGGTTTGAGGTACTGATCATGTTAAGTCATATACTGAGTTTTATTATTGAATAGGTGATATATGTAACATATGATTTATTGGAAACAGGGTTAAGAGAACATATAATCTAAGAATGTAGTAACAGGGCGTTTAGGTTGTTTGAGTAAATATATGTTATAAGGTTAACAGAGCATATAATCTATGAGTGTAGTAACGCCCTGGTCGTTTGAGTAGATATATTGTATAGGGTTAAGAGAATATAGAATCTAAAAGTGTCAGAGGTAGTAATGTCCTGGTCTCTGGGAAGACACAGTAGGGCCCGGTAAAGTTATCTTATTTAGGAGTTTAGTTAAGAATAAATCTCTGTTCTACAGTATATAGGGACATAAAAGTTAGATTTATTAATGCCCTGGTCGCTGGAGTAGACACAGCAGGGCCCGGTAAAATTATATTATTTTAGAGACTAGTAACGTGACTTTGGATCGAAGTCGAAGTTAGTCAATACCTGAATAGCGGGAATCCAAATAGGTTGCAACGGGAGCTCTAGAGTTCCAATGTACAACCTATAGTGGGTCGACGAAAATATTCAATCTGTGTCTTGAACTCATTTCGACCCGAACAGAGAAATAGTTACTAGGGTAGTAGTAAGTTTTGTTAAATAAAGTATACGAACCTCTATATGACTGTCGAATTATCCCCCACCGTAGTAGTGTATTTGGAATAAGAAAATAAGTGCTACATTTTGGTGGCAAGCGGTGGGATTCGACAAATTGTTTAGATTGAGTATATTTATCTAACAGATCAGACATAATGATGGCAGTATTACCGTTCAGATTATGGGAAGAGGGGAAAGAAGAAATTGAGTTATGGATCGAACAGTTAGAATGTCAGTTCACGCTACTTGACGTAGGAGAAGATGGCAAGAAGATCGCCTATGGAAAGGCACACTTAGGCAAGGCCCTGAACGATGTAAGAGTACATCTAGAGGGACTAGTGTCATGGGCAGAAGTTAGGAGTGCTCTAATTGAAGAGTTTGGCCGAGAAACCTCCACAAGGAAGGCCAGAGACAAACTAAAGAATATGAAACTAGACGGCCAGAACGTGAGAACCCTGAGGAGGGAGATCACGAAAAACGTCAAACTTGCGTACCCCCACATGGACCAAGAGAGTCAGGAAACAGAGATCAGAGAGATTATGATCCAAGCATGCCCTGTGGAAGTTACAAGGCACTGCATTATCCATGAAGTGACTACCACTAAGGAACTCATGGAGGTGATCAAGAAAATAATGGAGGCCAGAGAGTTAAGAGAGGAGAAAAAGAAAGGGGAGGAGGAGAACCCAAACAAAGGGTATCAGAGAACAATGATCCGATGCTTTATATGCAGACAAACCGGACACCTAGCTAGGAACTGTTCAAACCGTCCCCAAACCTCAACACCTAGATTTAACTCAAGGCCCACACCTCCAAATGATAGACCCCTACCAAGGGTAACAGATCTAACCCAGGGAGGAATGCTTCCAGTAGAATACAGGGAGACAGAAACCCAGCCAAAAATCACAATGCTGGAAGGGGGAGAAAATTTTCCTTTAAACCTCACATAGAAGGGCGATATAGTGAGGTCAATATATTAGAGAGACAAACGCCTTGTGAAACCGTAGTAATAAATGGGAAAGCCGCAAACATGTTAACCCCTTCAGACTCATATGATGCAGAGGTTGCCAGATTAGCAATAAGATATAGAGTTCTCTCACTCTTAAAATTACCTCTCCAAAATTAGTTTTCTGCCCACAGCTAACTCAAAGACAACTGAAGAGGTTGAAGTAACTAAACTAAAGGTTTCTAAATGCCCCTGATGGTAACAATTTTAACAAAGGCTTTAAAGTATCCCTAATAGGCTCAAAAACGTGTGTTATGACTGAGGTTTAAATATATCAGGGTTCTTATTCATTGGACTAGTAATGGCATAAATGCTACAACGGAAAGCGCTAGATCCAACCTCTGATGTATATTCCCAGTGAACAAAGAACACAAATACTCTCCAGAGTTCTATATGCAATAATAGGTTATTAAACTCTCAATAAATGTGCGTCTACTCTAGGCTTAATGTTATGTGAAAACAGCCTATTACTACCTATAACCGAAGGTGCTTGGTTATGGTATGCAAAGCAAGGTGGTAAGAGAAGTTACAGCTTATGTTACTTTAATCAATAAATGTCAGGCACTCCTGCATGAAAGAAAGTGCACTAAAGTCCTTCAACACCAACAAGGAATCTTCTTTAAATGTTAGATGCTATCAAGATGCTCGAATCAGAAATGGAACCCAAAAAGGCAGGCAGCGGAACAATGCTCGTGCAGGCTATGCACACAAAAAGGCAGGAGATATAATGCAGTCGGAGCCAAGAATATCCTAAACGCCACAACAATAATAATAATCGCCACGACAATGCAGTATTCCTATCAACAAAAAGAGCCTAAGTCATTTGTGTCTCAATACATCAAACTAGGCTGCGAAATGCTTGTGTAATCATAAACGGGTATGCATAAAAAGAGTAATTGGTTTAATATACTTTATGTCTACTGTGACTGATAAAGTCTAGCTAGAGTCAATGATACGAGATACTGGTGCGCATGGCATGCTGCATAGCCTAGTGCAAATCTCAAGTCTGTGCGTCAAATATTACGTTATAATGAAGGGTAGCTCTCTTGAGAAACCTTAATACCGAAGTATTAAGCGTTCTCCTGGTGTACCTCAAAGACAAACAACGAGCTTAGAACAGTGCAGAATGGTATAGGCAAAAAGCCCTCATTCGTGCATGCTCTACTCTCAATGGCACACAGACTAGAATATACCCAATCAACTCCAGTTCTCAGGTATGTCGTGCAGCTTTTAACTAAAGCCAGCACTCATCGGAAACAATACCTTATAGTATCAGACTCCTAGTCTAGCATTATCTAATCCAGCAGAACACTAATAATTATAGGAAGCGGTACTGAACAATATGAATGCCAACCAATGCTTCGTGATCAACTTATCTTAACAACTAACATACATGGGTTATATCAGACCTTAACGCACAATACAACTGGCCAGCATGAAGCTGATTTTGCAGAGTTAACCAGAGGGGGTATAATATTAATAAAAGGTGGTGAAAGATATGGAATATGAGAGAGATAGGCAGAGGAAAAGGTTCTCAGGTGCGGAGAGGGAGACAGATATCAAAGGGATAAGAGGGATGCGTTCTAGAAACCAGATCTGAGGGAGAGAGTGGCCAGAGAGCAGTATATATACTAGCACTAGTTTGAACCGCGTGGGAAAGCGGTAACAAGTCCTCTAGCCAATGCTAAAGAAGCTAGCTAAAACATGACGTCACCAAGCATGGTAAAAAACTCCTTCAACGAATCCCCACGAGGCCAGCCAGCTATGACGTCATCGAGTATAGCAAAACACTGCGCGCCTCCCCACACTCTGTTCTACTCTCTCTCTCTCTCTCTCTCTCTCTCTCTCTCTCTCTCTCTCTCTCTCTCTCAAATCCTATCATTACTATTTAATGATAAAACATATACTTTGCAATTAAATATATAAAGCCTTGACATGGGTGAAAACAAAGAGCCTTTCTGGACTGCCCATGACACGAGCTTTCATATGAAATAAAGCACACAACAATACACCAACTGTCGCCACATCCACTGCCCTGGCGATCCTAGCGAGTCACTGTAGGACAAGCCATGCGGTTCTAACGGAGTGGTTAACGTCACCCCCCCCCCCAAGATTTTTATCAGAGGCCCAAGGCTCACAAAAAATCTGATTGTTAAAACCCATGCTATATCTCTACTTCCCATCACCCAGCGGCAGTAAAATATCTGGCACCGTTCTCAACAAAACATTTTACAAAATTATAACCCTCCCCAACACAATAGGTTAAATCATATGTAGTTATGCTCCTCAAGAGCGAGCTTCTCTAGCCCAGCATTCTGAGAGGAGTGCAACTCAGAATTAGTGCTATAACATACTGAAAAAATTCAACTATCAAAGAAAGAGTTTTTATTTGATTTTTATGTTTTTAATTTGTTTATTTCGGCTGCTCTATAGGGGCAAGCCTAGTATTTTTCTTCTATACCAAACGCTCAACTCCTGCTTTACGACCCAATACGCTGGGCTACAACCGCGAGCCAACAAGCACCAAACGCAAAATACTATTCAAACTAAAGCAGGAGGCTACCCGTGTGTCAATCTACCCAGGATCATATACCCTTGAAAGACAATCTGCAACCATGTTGTCACAACCGGCAATATGGCGTATGTCCAGGTTATATACCAATAACCTTAGTGACCACCTGGTCAGCCTCATATTCCGATTGTGAAACTGGTCCAAGAACTTGAGAGGGTGATGATCCGTGTAAACTACAACGACCGGACCATAGGCTGGAACATAGACCTCGAAATGCCCAAGCACAACAGCCAGTAGCTCCTTCTCGACAACAGAGCAGCTTCCCTGGGCTGAATTGAACTTCTCCGAGCAGAAACTAACAGGATGCTCCAGCCCATCATCGTCCTTTTTCACAAGGACGGCACCAGCCCCCACACCACTGGCACCCGCTGCCAGCTGGAAAGGCAGGCCAAAGTCAGGGGCCCCGAGGATCGGGCGAGTGCACAACAGGTGCTTCACTACTCCAAACGCCCTCTCACACTCAGGCGCCCACTTGACTTTCTTATCCCTCCATTTATCCACCACCTGAGCTTGACTGTCCCGTTCTCCTTCTCCACCTTGACTGCTAAACGTCATCACAGGCACAGTGAGAGGCTCAGGGGGGTGCCTCACATACTCCTTCATGAGATTAACGTGACATAACTGATTGCACTTCCGTCTGTCTGGAGTGGCTACCAAGTAATCCAGGTCCGATAGCTTCTCCACCACCCTATAAGGACCAGTGTACTTTGCGGATAAGGGGTGACCTACAAGGGGCAGTAGAATCAACACCTCCTGAACCACGCGAAACTCCCTGAGTTTAACCTTGAGGTCGTACCTGTCCTTCATGAGGGCCTGAGAGCTAATCGAATTACGGCCAGCCAACTCCAGACTGCGCAACATCCGTTCTCGACTGTCGAGGACATACTTGAGCACAGAACAAGGTTTTTCTGCGCCCTCCCATATTTCTTCAACCATATGAAGAGGCCCTCTGACACGGTGTCCAAAGACGAGCTCATTAGGGCTGAATCCCAAACCTTCCCCAGGTACCTCCCGTGCAGCAAATAAAACACATGACAGGCCAAGATCCTAACCATTCCCACTCTCAAAGCAACAACAACGAAGCACAGATTCCAAGGCTGAGTGCCATCGCTCTAACACACCCTGGCTCTCCGGATGATACGCAGATGACACAACCGTAACAATCCCATGCTGCGGCATTGCTTGAACAGAGAGGTTAGAAGTGAAGTTGGATCCTTGGTCTGACTGAATTACCTGCAGGTAACCATACCGGGAAAAATACACTAGCAAGTTTCGGACCACCGTCTTCGCTGACCCATTTCTCATAGGGTACGCGTCAGGGTACCTTGTTGCTACCTCCATGATGGTCAGGGGATACTTGTAAAAATCTCCCGACTGTGCATCACTGTCCTCCTTCAACTCGACAGCACCGGTACCACATTCAAGAACCTCCGGGTCTTCTAAGTGCAATTTACGAATGTCCGAAGGAGCAAGCTTATCTAAATGTTTGCGAAACAACTCATGCCCCCCTACTACACTGAATTTAGCCTCCCGTTGCTCTCTCTCTGTGTATCGTTGCTGTCTCTTCGTCTTTTTAAGCCCATCCTCTGCCTTCTTAGTAACAGTTAATGGGTCTTCTCCAGACTCGAAAATTGGTCCTAATAATGAGTCCCCGAGAATGTCCGTTGATACTAAACTCTCAACCGCATCAACTTCCAACCCCTTCTCGGTACCTTTCCTCCGCTTGTCTAAAGACTGTTGACCAGAATGTGACTCCCTGGATGCAAGAGATCTGGTGACAACACACGCCATAGGTTGCACCGGACACTTCTCAACCCACTCCTGCTCCTCCCTACTCACGTCGGCCGGCTTCTCGGCAATGACTCAGGGTGGAGCCTCAGAAGTAGGCCCCGCAAAGTCGTTGCCGAGAAGGAGGTCGACGCCCCCAACAGGTAACTTCTCCACAATTCCTACATCCAGGTCACGAGTCACACAATCAACTTCCATCTTCATTCTTACAAGCGGGTATGACCTTGTTGCATTAACTCCCTGAACCACAACCACCCGCGCCGTATTTACAGGTTTACCAGTGAAATTCCTCAACAATGTTTGCGATGCCCCAGTGTCACGCAAAATTCTCACCTCATGTCTTCTACCCCCCCACTCCACACAACCGAGTCCCCTGTGGTCACTAAAGGCATCACGGACAGGGAATAAGCCTTCCGGATCCTTATGCACTGGCAGTGTATTTACCTCGGAAGAATTGCCTCTAACAAACTCCGATGTCCTCTTGAACACTCCAATGCCGTGAGCAAAAGACACGGCTGCCGGAGGAGGTCGACTAGGGCACTCATTTGCCTTATGACCCTCCTGGTGGCACTTAAAACACATAAATTTCGGTTTCGGCCTATACTGTGATGTAAAAGGCCCCTGACTTTTCTCATATGGCGTGGTGTTAGGTTTGGATTCAGTTTTAGTTTCATTGCTCTTTTGTTTAAATGTGTCATTGCTACGGGGAGGGGGAGGATAACGGTCCCTAGCACTTGCATCGTACTTCTGTGAGGACCCGCAACCCCGAATCAATGACAGCCGTCGATCAGCCATTTCTGCTGCTTCGACTAGAGTTCTTAGGTTTTTCTCCTTCAAGTTCAAAGTTAGATCACCGCCCGTGCTCTTAAAGAACTTCTCCAACATCATTAACTGCTTAAGTCCATCAAATGTTGTTACCCTCTCAGATCGGAGCCAGTTCCCCATAGCATCGGACAAGTCCCGGGCGTGTTCCAAATAGGTGCTATCTCTTCCCTTGGTTACACCCCGGAACTTCAAACGGTACGTTTCTGGTTGCAGTTCGTAAGCCCTCAGGACAGCCTCCTTGAGATCCTCATACACAATACATGACTCCAAAGGTAACGCATCGTAGGCTTTAAGACCCTTGCCTATTAATCTAGAGGATACAAGTGCTGCCCATTTATTCTCTGGCCACTGGTGTTCCTGGCACTTCTTCTCAAAGCGTGCGAAAAATTCTGTTACACCACTCTCATCAAACACCGGAACCAGTTTCAATAAGTGCGAGAGAGATTGATCATGAACACGGTTACCAGCCCCAAGTCGCTGTCCCGTCGTCTCTACTCGCGACTTCTCTACGTCCATGTCGGCACAGTACCTAGTCGATTCTAAATCAGCTTGGATTTTTGCTAGCTCTATGTGCTGCTGACTGATAGTTTTCTCTCTTCTATCTTGGCTCTCTCTTCTATCTTGGCTAATTCTATTTGCTGCTTAGATACCCTGATAGCCTTTCTCTCTTCGATCTTAGCTGATTCTAATTGCTGCTGAAGCTCACATGCCCATTGTTGCTGCTGAAGCTTAGCTAATTTGAGCTGATACAATAATTCTGGGGTTAACCCTGGAGGAGGTGAAGGTGCTACAATGTTTGAAATTACCGGTGGTCCCCCCAGGGGCAACCCACCCTGCCAGTCACCACCCAATTGTGGAAGCGTACCCAGGGTCGGCAAACCACTGGGATGGCTGGGAGTCGATTGTAGGGGAAGCATGGCTGAAGGGCTCTGAGCACTCAACCCATCTCGCTCACCAGTCACCCTGCCCAGTACACACGTTATCAAGTTATCCCTGGTCATGCTGCAAGTACTCGCATGACCGATAGCTGTGGCCAGGCATTGAAGACCGTACCGATCCATACCCTCCAACCGCTCGGCAGTAACAGGCCATTGCAAAAATATCGTAGCATCCTCCTCACAGTTCACCTGATTAACCATTTCATCATACTGCTGTTCCTCAGTTTCGACATTACGTACTGTGTCTCCATTCTCCTCTGATCCGGTATAAGACATGATGCTCACAAAAATTTCCCACCTCAATATTCAGAAAAGAAGCACCCCAAACTCTTATACCTCAATATACACACAAAAACTCTCGGAAACACTCAAGGGCTATACTATGTTGCAAAAAAAAAAAAAATATTCTTGCTGATCCCCGCAAAATATTCCCCAAAACAACAAATGTTCCCTGCTAATAAATGTAGGTTCACCAAATCCTAGGCAAGGTCGCCATTTGTTACGACTGAGGTTTAAATATATCAGGGTCCTTATTCATTGGACTAGTAATGGCATAAATGCTACAACGGAAAGCGCTAGATCCAACCTCTGATGTATACTCCCAGTGAACAAAGAACACAAATTCTCTCCAGAGTTCTATATGCAATAATAGGTTATTAAACTCTCAATAAATGTGCGTCTACTCTAGGCTTAACGTTATGTGAAAACAGCCTATTACTACCTATAACCGAAGGTGCTTGGTTATGGTATGCAAAGTAAGGTGGTAAGAGAAGTTACAGCTTATGTTACTTTAATCAATAAATGTCAGGCACTCCTGCATGAAAGAAAGTGCACTAAAGTCCTTCAACACCAACAAGGAATCTTCTTTAAATGTTAGATGCTATCAAGATGCTCGAATCGGAAATGGAACCCAAAAAGGCAGGCAGCGGAACAATGCTCGTGCAGGCTATGCACACAAAAAGGCAGGAGATATAATGCAGTCGGAGCCAAGAATACCCTAAACGCCACAACAATAATAATAATCGCCACGACAATGCAGTATTCCTATCAACAAAAAGAGCCTAAGTCGTTTTGTGCCTCAATACATCAAACTAGGCTGCAAAATGCTTGTGTAATCATAAACGGGTATGCATAAAAAGAGTAATTGGTTTAATATACTTAATGTCTACTGTGACTGATAAAGTCTAGCTAGAGTCAATGATACGAGAAACTGGTGTGCATGGCATGCCGCATAGCCTAGTGCAAATCTCAAGTCTGTGCGTCAAATATTACGTTATAATGAAGGGTAGCTCTCTTGAGAAACCTTAATACCGAAGTATTAAGCGTTCTCCTGGCGTACCTCAAAGACAAACAACGAGCTTAGAACAGTGCAGAATGGTATAGGCAAAAAACCCTCATTCGTGCATGCTCTACTCTCAATGGCACACAGACTAGAATTTACCCAATCAACTCCAGTTCTCAGGTATGTCGTGCAGCTTTTAACTAAGGCCAGCACTCATCGGAAACAATACCTTATAGTATCAGACTCCTAGTCTAGCATTATCTAATCCAGCAGAACACTAATAATTATAGGAAGCGGTACTGAACAATATGAATGCCAACCAATGCTTCGTGATCAACTTATCTTAACAACTAACATACATGGGTTATATCAGACCTTAACGCACAATACAACTGGCCAGCATGAAGCTGATTTTGCAGAGTTAACCAGAGGGGGTATAATATTAATAAAAGGTGGTGAAAGATATGGAAAATGAGAGAGATAGGCAGAGGAAAAGGTTCTCAGGTGCGGAGAGGGAGACAGATATCAAAGGGATAAGAGGGATGCGTTCTAGAAACCAGATCTGAGGGAGAGAGTGGCCAGAGAGCAGTATATATACTAGCACTAGTTTGAACCGCGTGGGAAAGCGGTAACAAGTCCTCTAGCCAATGCTAAAGAAGCTAGCTAAACATGACGTCACCAAGCATGGTAAAAAACTCCTTCAACGAATCCCCACGAGGCCAGCCAGCTATGACGTCATCGAGTATAGCAAAACACTGCGCGCGCCTCCCCACACTCTGTTCTACTCTCTCTCTCTCTCTCTCTCTCAAATCCTATCATTACTACTTAATGATAAAACATATACTTTGCAATTAAATATATAAAGCCTTGACATGGGTGAAAACAAAGAGCCTTTCTGGACTGCCCATGACACGAGCTTTCATATGAAATAAAGCACACAACAATACACCAACTGTCGCCACATCCACTGCCATGGCGATCCTAGCGAGTCACTGTAGGACAAGCCATGCGGTTCTAACGGAGTGGTTTACGTCACACGCGTCATATGTCGGAGAGGGTTAATTGATACAGGGGCCAACCGAAGTTGTCTGCTGGAGAATTTTGTGAGGAATAGTCAGAAAGAATTAGGGCCATTAAATCAAACTAATATTCAGTTGTCAGGAGCCGGGGGTCAACCATTGACGATTCTAGGGAGAACTAATACGGTGGTGGTACAATGGAAGGGAATTAAATTCACCACCAATTTTTGTGTTCTATCAGGAAAGTCTAATAGCGGAGTCGATGGATATCTGGGAATATATCTCATGAGTCAGTTGGGAGTAACTATACAGTGCGGGCCGAAAGACACGATGACCACCCTACGACCTCAAATAGCAGCTACCACAGGGAAACTCTCTATTCCCCCTAGATCTTGGAGAATGATAGAAATTCCTTAATCTCAGGGAATGACTGCTGGGATTTTTGAACCTGATGCACAAAATCAAGTGAGAATATCTCCCACCTTTATTACTACCGATCAGAGGAAATTAGTTCTGGCTAACTTTGGCGATGACACGATTAGTTATCAAAAAGGGAAATTGTTAGGACAAGTTACTACCGCACAACCCACCACTGTTGGAACTAATGGACCAGTTAACTTACCTGAGATCCCAAAACAATTAACGTCAGATCAAGCCACTACCTTACATGAATTGTTCTGGACTTACCGAGATGTGTTTGCTCAAGATGAAGTGGACCACGGATTGGCCCAAACCCGACACACCCACGAGATACATACTCAAGGGCCCCCTATTAGACAACATTATAGGCGACAAAATCCCATTATGAGACAGAAGGAAAAGGAACAAGTAGAGGAGATGATCAAGCAAGGAATATTAGTAGAATCCTACAGTCCGTGGTCATCTCCAGTAGTCCTGGTAAAAAAAAAAGATGGGTCCACTCGGTTCTGTGTAGATTATAGAAAATTAAATTATGTCACCATCAAAGATGCGCAACCCCTACCTCGTATAGATGACTCGCTAGAATCACTAAATGGGTCAACATGGTTTTCTACCCTAGACCTACAAAGTGGATACTGGCAAGTACCGGTTAGGTCAGAGGACCAGGAGAAAACCGCATTTGCCACAAGCGAAGGCAAACTCTATCAATTCACGGTCTTGCCCTTCGGAGTTTGTAATGGACCAGCCAGTTTTACTAGAGTCATGGACGAAGTACTGAGGGGATAAACATGGAGAACTTGCTTAGCTTACCTGGATGATATTATAATTTTTTCAAATAGTTGGGAAGAACATATCCATCGATTACAAGAAGTATTAGAGAGGATCAGGAGGGCAGGACTTAAATTAAAGCTTCCAAATGTCAATTAGGGGCCCGCGAGGTGGCATACCTAGGGTGAGGTGGCATACCTAGGGCACGTAGTTTCAAGGAAAGGTATCCAACCTGACCCCCTTAATGTGAAATCTATTGCAGAAATGTCACCCCCTTCCACTGTCAAGGAGATCCGAGCATTTCTGGGAATGGCGTCCTATTATTGGAGGTTCATACCAAACTTCTCTAAAATTGCTCGACCCATGACTAAGAGACTGGAAAAAGGGAGGACGTTTGAACTGGGATCATAGTTGCCAGATAGCTTTCGATCAACTGAAACAAAAATTAACCTCTAACCCCATAGTTTGTCATCCGGATTTTACCAAGCCGTTTCAACTATACACCGATGCTTCCGATGAAGGGCTAGGGTCCGTATTAGCCCAGAAAGTGGATGGGAAAGAAGACATAGTAGCGTGCGCTAGCCGGACGCTGAATAAGGGTGAAATTAATTACAGCGTTACTAAAAAGGAATGCCTGGCTCTAGTCTGGGCTGTACAATATTTCTGTCCATATTTAGCCAGAGTTCATTTCGATGTTATCACGGACCACCATAGTTTGCAATGGCTTAGGAAAATGAAAACGGAATAGGGATTGTTTGTTAGGTGGAAGGGGATCCTGGAAGAATACTCCTTTGAAGTTAGACATAGACCGGATAAATTACACACCAATGCCGATGGTCTATCTCGATTACCGGTCGCACCAGTCCAGTACACTCAACCTAACAAGGAACAGAATGATCCTGTGTATGGAGACAAAGTAAAATTTTCTGAGGGATCCTGGAGGGATTCTAAGGACCGGGTGGTATTAGATTATCTGGAGGCTAAACACGTGATCCAAATCCTCCATGGACAAGAGGGAAGGGGGGCTCATTTGGGTCAGTCTAGAGTGTTGAAACAGTTTAACGAAAGGTACTGGACCTCGGGAGCCGACCAAATTGTTAAGGAAGTTATCCAAAATTGTTTGGGATGTCAAAGGGGGAAAGATGGACGGGGACCTAAACAGTCGCCTGGACACATTACGGCAGGTAAACCGTGGGAAAAGTTATCTGTAGACATTATGGGACCTCTACCCAAAGAGACGAGCAAAAGGTACATTTTAACCTGTGTCGACGTCTTTTCAAAATATACGATTGCTTGTGCCATTTCGAACAAGAAAGCTGAAACCGTGGCTAGGGTTATCTTAGAAAAGGTAATTTTTGTATATGGCACCCCTGGATGCATTCTGAGTGATAGGGGAAACAAATTGAATAATGAAATCTGGCAACACTTGGGAGATACCTTGGGCTACCAGATTCAACACACCTCCCCGTATTATCCCCAGGGGAACGCTGTATGTGAAAGGAACCATAGGGTACGAGCGAATTGTGTACGGGCTAGTCTGAGCTCACAAGGGGAAGAGATATTCCGAGGTTGGACGGAACTTCTGCCAGAGATTGTCTGGGGGATAAATACCACTGTTTGTAGAACTACTGGGTATTCCCCCTATGAGATTATTTTTAGAATCACTCCGAAACTGCCTAAGGAACGACTACTACCTTACCCCGTTCATTCCACCAAATACTCACAACCAGAACATTATCTGAGGAAGCAAGGGGAGCGACGGCAACAAGTTCGTGACCATGTTACACAGCAACAGCCCAAGAAACTTGCCCTAAATAATCCATATTACCGAGGGAAATATATTCTGGTAAAGAGATATGATCCCACCCGAGCTGGTAAGCTGGAAGAGAAATACGAGGGTCCCTTCCGGGTTGTGGAGATAAACGGGCCATACCAAGTGTTGTACTTGCATCATGGAGGTATTGTGTCGGCTACCCATATCCGTCATACCAAACGATATGAGGGTATTTTGCCACCAGACCTGAGCGAGTGGAGTAGTGCAGAAGAAAGTGAGGAGGAGATTAAAATTGGGGCGGATAACCCTAATACACCCTTCGCTAGAAGCAACACTGAAGGTCCCAATCTGAGAAGGAATTATGCTGAGGACTCTCCGTTCTGGTGGTCTTCTAATCACAAACCAAACGAGAATCTTTCTGGGTCCGGACAAAAGGAGGATGGGGGAGACGAGGCAACTATGACAAGTGGGGAGGGAGATGACTGTGAACGTACTAATGATGATAAGTCTACGGTCCCCGAAAGCGAAGTTTCAGACCTCCCGAGAGATTTCAATAAGACCCTAACCCGGCAAGTGCGGAATCACTAATAAGAGTTTTACCGCTGTGTTGCGGAACTCCTTATATAATCCAAGGCCTAAAAAAAAACATTTAAACCAGCCCAGTATAATTTTTTTTTTTTTTTTTTTTTTATTGCCCCTTGGCCATGCCAAATATCACTCCTCCACATCCCCTCCTTCCCCCCTTCCCCACCCCCCTTCAATTATCACCTATTCTCTCTCTTATTCCCTTATTTCGTCGGTATGTTTTCGTGCTATCAATAGCGATTCATAAGCAAGCTGTGCTTGTATGTGCTACACAGCGAATGAAAGAGAGAAAGAGAGGGAACTACACGACAGTGTCGCTCCAGACGTCGTGAGGGGTGGATGTTGGCAGGCTGGCTCGCACTCGATGACTATAACTCCCGATCTCATTTGCCGATTTTGACCAGCCAAACGCTGTTTCCACTTGTTTTATTGTTGTAACAGGTTAATATCTTCATAATCAACGTAAAATAGGCGTATATGGATAAGTATTAATTATATTTATGGTACGATGACGATTTGAGTGAAGGAAACAGTCTAAATACCTCCGCACAGGGAGGGGTGGCCACTACCCCACCTGCGCAGCGGAGAGGTTAAGTAGTGAGGAAGAGTGTTTCCGAGCAGAAGTAAAGGAAAACGACGTATTTCTGGAGGATAAAAACCCACTTGGCTCTCCTTCGACTAAATTAAAGGAGCCACAAGAGAACCGAACGACTAACTCCCCGGGTAAGAGTCCAGCAAAATTATCTAAGCCAATGGGCCCCGCAGAAACAATTACCCGCAGTGGCAGAATTAGCTGTCCACAAATCAGGTATCCGGACGAGGGTATAAATAGGACCCCTGAGGCGCGTGCCGGCCAGTTGAAAGGCACCATGCCTAAACCAACTGACCCTCATTACCGGCTCCGCCATCTAATAGCCCTGTCGATGGAAAAGGACAGAGAGTGCAAACTACCCAAGCATTCAAGCAACTCCTCAGTCAACTGGGGCAAGTCCTATTGGCCAAAACTATGGTTGGGAATCAAAATCCAGCACTACAGTAACACAGATGTATTTGTAAACATAGTGGACTGGTGGATTGGCAGAGTGATGGTAGGGATTTCAAAGGAACGATATTACGGCGATCAGGAGCTCGCCTTAATTTAGTAGGGAGTGATAAGGTAAAAAGGCCATCCACCAATCACTGTGCTCCCTTTAACCTTCCCTTTAAGCCAGCTGAGCTTGACATTCCGGGCCCACCAAGTAAACATGCCACGCCCTCCCGGCCGACTAATCAGAAGCCTCCATTTTCGGAGCTGACGGCTACGCGTACCGCTTCGCATTAAAACTCGCTCTCGCTCTCTTCACAGGCCGTTTCCCCTGGTTGCCATGGGTCTAATGCATCAGTGCCAGCCCTATACTCCAGTAAGCCACTAAAAGACGTTCGCAACAGCTTCCAGGAACGTATTATGAAGAGAGAAGAGTGGAGGCGAAGGGTAGGGATATTAAAAGCGCGCGGCCAGAATGTTGCACTGCCGGGCGGACCGGTCAGCCAATCACAGCGCCGGAGAGCGGAAGGCGGGACTATATCAAGGAGGTGGGGGAGGTTGCCGGGGTCATTCACCTCTCGGGTGCCACTGGGCTAACTTCTTGCAACCCACATTCTCTCTCTCGCTTGGGCACTAAAGGGAACTCGGATCCACTTATTCCAGCCTCCCAGCCCTCATCACTTGTTCCAGTAAAGCCCACCTTGGGTCTAGCATCGCTCTCCCCTACTAGGCGGATACACCTTCAGTATCCGCCCGCCTGCCGTCACATCGCTGGCTTGCATACCTACAGCCAAGCGGTTCAAGAGGGACGGCAGATAGTAGATGGGAGCGAAGATTTCCAGTTGAGCTATTGGCCAGCTCTGAGGTGGTGAAATTGTTCCAGTAAACACCTAGCAGTACTACATAGTTTTTTAAAGGACCCATATTGGGCCAGAACCAGACTTAAAGAAAGAGAGAAAATGCTTGACTAACCCAGTGGTTCCATACATAATAATTGATGTGTTCTTATAGGACAAACTAAAGAGAAAGATACTAGACTTATGTATATAAATAAAACGATGATATGTTGATAGGATATTAGTTATTCTTGATAGAGAAGGCTCAATGCCGATTAGCTATCAATAGTATAGGATCTGATAGGACAGCAACTAGTTATTAACATTAAAGTAAGAGGGGGAAATTCTTAAGTAGATAAGCAACTGTAAGGCTCAGGGGAAATAAAGAATAGTTTCAATTAGTTTAGCTTTAGTTTGAGAAATAGGTAGGGAGGACACTAGTCCGTATGATTTACGAAATCTTTTGTTATCAAGGAAACATTATCAATTATATTGTTTGAAGGAATATTCGGTCAGTTTCGTGGTAAGCGTTACGAGCATCAAGTCCAGGAGAATAATGTAATCACAGAATCTATGTAGAGGATTAAAGTGGTGAATCTTGTTCTTGTAGGGGTTTGAGGCACTGATCATATTAAGTCATTTACTGAGTTTTATTATTGAATAGGTGATATATGTAACATATGATTTATTAGTAACAGGGTTAAGAGAACATATAATCTAAGAGTGTACCAATGCCCTGGTTGTTAGAGTAAATATATTGTATAAGGTTAAGAGAGCATATAATCTACGAGTGTAGTAACGCCCTGGTCGTTTGAGTAGATATATTGTATAGGATTAAGAGAATATTGAATCTAAAAGTGTCAGAGGTAGTAACGCTCTGGTCTCTGGGAAGACACAGTAGGGCCCGGTAAAGTTATCTTATTTTGGAGTTTAGTTAAGAATAAATCTCTGTTCTATATAGGGACATAAAGGTTAGATTTATTAATGCCCTGGTCACTGGAGTAGACACAGCAGGGCCTGGTAAAATTATATTATTTTAGAGACTAGTAACGTGACTTTGGATCAAAGTCGAAGTTAGCCAATACCTGAATAGTGGGAATCCAAATAGGTTGCAATGGGAGCTCTAAAGTTCCAATGTACAACCTATAGTGGGTCGACAAAAATATTCAATCTGTGTCTTAAACTCATTTCGACCCGAACAGAGAAATAGTTACTAGGGTAGTAGTAAGTTTTGTTAAATAAAGTATACGAACCTCTAAATGACTGTCGAATTATCCCCCACCGTAGTAGTGTATTTGGAATAAGAAAATAAGTACCACACAGACATTATTTTATTTTCGATCATTATCAGTCTGTAATAGTGAACCCATCTTTTTCTATTCTCTCTCATTGCAGTCTTATATAAAGAAAACGTTCTAGATACGATTGTCATGGGTAACTCTAGTAAATTGAAGAAAAAACATATGCTGTCTAAGTAATATAGGGTATATTTCCCGAAAATTGGGGAATTTTGGGGGGTTAGGGAGTGATTCTATAGTGAGGTTTGTGTCAAATTTCACACAGAGTATTTCAACAACATGTACTATCATCTGGAAAAAAAATTTGAATGGTGAAAACAAATTTGGAATGTCCTTGGTGGTGGTGGTGTGTGTGTGTGGGGGAGGGGGGGGGGGAACAGGTGGGGCAATTAACATTTTTATTTTCACACTAAGTATGGTGATTATAGTTTGTCTTTGATCAAAGGACATAAAATATAAAATACAAAAATACATACAAAAAATGCAAAATTTCGCCAAGCATCCTTTGGCCTACCCTTAACCCGTCAAGTGCAGGGAGACTCTTATGAGTTTTACCGGGCGACTGCGGGGAGACTCTTATGATCTCGGTTTTTGAACGCGTACCAAAACCGCGGGTTTACAGCCAGGCGGCTACAAATTGGTGTGAGTGTAGTAATACTTGGCAACTCTCGAAATCACCACCCCACACGCTCGGGTCGCACGCACTCAAGCAGTACACACGCACTTGTCATGGAGCCTACACGACCCTCATGCTCTCGCTCTGATGACACTACCAGCCCTCCTTCTGGTGGTGTCAGCAGCCGTGGAAGGCAGAGAGTGGCTGCTAGAAACCCTAGCTACCACTACTTCGACCAGAGTAGCTCCGAGGACGAGGGACCTGCACGTAAAGCACGTAAAACACGTGCAAACAAGGACAGTGCACAGAGGTCATTGTCCTTCAGGGACACTGCCACCACCACCCAGGCAACTGCTACCACCACTACCACCACTACCACTGACGCAGGAGGCCGCCTTGGGGCTGCAGGACCTACGGGGGCCACTGGGAAAACAGGGAAGGGCAGGGGTAAAAAAACTTGTACCTCACCTCTGCCACTACCACCGTGCCACCACCAGCTGCCCCTGCCCCGGCCGCCCCTGCCACTGCCACCTATGCCCCTGCCGCCGCTGCCTCTGCCCCTGCCCCTGCCCCTGCCCCTGTGCCTGCCCCTGCCCAAGTGAAGACAGGGAAGGGCAAGGCAACAAAGGCGACAGGGACCACCATAATATTGCCATCTAGGACCTCTGCTGGCCCTGCCGACGCCGCCCCTGCCACTGCCCCTGCCCAAGGGAAGAAAGGGAAGAAGGGCAAGGCGACAAAGGCGATAGGGACCACCATAATATTGCCATCTAGGACCTCTGCTGGCCCTGCCGCCCATTTTGCCCCTGCCACTGCCCCTGCCCCTGCCCCTGCCCAAGGGAAGACAGGGAAGAAGGGCAAGGCGACAGGGACAACAATAATATTGCCTGCGTCTATGACCTCTACCTCTGTCCCACCCACCACTGCTGGACCTACCGACGCCACCCCTGTCGGCCCTTCTGCCGGCCTTTCTGCCCCTGCCCACAGGACACCTGCCCGATTGAGACGGATGAAGCACCTTACTCCGTCGAAGTACGACGCTCTGCTGTTTCCTGATTCCCAGGATGGTGACACGCAGTATTTATACGACGACGGCGACGACGAAGCACGGGCGTGTGGGTGATGGCGGGAGTGGATAGTGACAGTGAATCGGAGCGAAGTGAAGACAATGAGGAGGGGCGTAGTTCAAGTGAGGAGGGTGACGACGATGTGCTATACCGTGACCATGGCAGTGATTTGTCTGATGGTGGCGCAGACGCAGACAACATTCCAATCCCCGACGCCAATATCCATACGATTGTGTGGTCTGACGGGGCCGATTTTGTGCCTGATTTGCACCACTTTGATGCTGGTAGGTCAGGTACAACTTTTGGCTGGCCCTGTGACGACAACTCGAACGAGATGGATTTCTTCCTCGCCTTCTTCGACTTGCAGCTAATGACGTACATAGTTGCCCAAACCAACGCCTACTACAGGTGGATGTGGCGCAAAATAGACGTCATTTCTCCAAGAGCGAGAATACGAGGCTGGGTAGATACGACTGTAAATTAATTCATGACGTTCTTTGCCTTAGTGATGCTCATGCCTCTTTGCAAGAAGCATGTGCTTCAACATTATTGGAAGCACGACCTTCTCATCGCCACCCCAACTTTCAATAAGTTCATGACTCGTGACAGATTTTTGTTGCTTCTTAGATTTATGCACTTTGCAGACAATGAAAATCCTAACAGGATTGACAGAATATGGAAAGTTCGGGAGGTGTTCACCATGTTGCTGGCGAGATACAAGAAATACTTTTACCCCTTCAACAACTTGGTGATTGATGAGAGTCTCGTGCTGTTCAAAGGTCGTCTTGTCTTCAAACAGTACATCCCCTTGAAAAGGCACAGGTTTGGAATCAAGCTCTTCGTGTTGTGCGACTGTGAGACTGGTATAGTGCTTGACATGATCGTGTACACAGGAACTGACATAAACGTGCCAAGAGTCGGTGCCCAAGACCCCATGGGCATGTCAGGGGCCATCGTAAAGAAAATGATGGCACCTTACATGGGCAATGGACACGTATTGTACACCGATAATTGGTATACTTCTCCTGCTCTCTGCCAGTTTCTTCATGACAACCAAACTGGTTCATGTGGGACTGTCAGAAAGACAAGAAAGTCCATGCCAAAGTTCGTCGGTCAGTTCACTCCACTTCCGGATCCCTCCTCCATTGACACACCTTCTGAAGATGAACTGGCACAAGAACACCGCGAGAGGAGGTTACGACGAAGGTGACGAAGGGGGGCCGGCAAGTACAAGATGCTGGAGAAGTCCGGGAAAGTGGTGGCTCTGAAGTGGAAGGACAAACGTGACGTTCATCTGCTTTCGACAGTCCACACAGGTGCCCAGGTTGACTCTGGTAAAGTCCACTACCGCACCAAGAAGACGATTGAAAAACCCGACATGGTAGTGGACTACACAAAATACATGCGCCTGGTGGACAAGTCAGATTGTCAACTTGCAGGCGTTGAGTGTCTGAGGATGACTGTGAAATGGTATCACAAGCTCTTCCTCCACCTAGTCGACATCACGATGCTCAACGCGTACAACCTGTGGCTTGTCAAAAAAGACATGGCTCCAAACATGAAACTCAAGTTCCGGGAGTTCGTGTACAACGTCTCGTACCAACTCCTGGAAAAATATGGCACCCCCACTCTGAGGAATGTGGCATGGCGTGGTGATCACGTCCCTGACCGCATCCAGGTGGGGGTCCACAGGCACTTTGCAGTCCACACGGAGATACTTGGCAATCGTCACAATCAGTTGAAGTGTCACGTTTGCAGCAACACCACCAGGAGACCCCAGATATCTCGAAAAGTCACCTCCATGTGCACCGAGTGCAAGGTTGCACTCTGCTTGGGTGACTGCTTCCGGGACTACCATATGTACAAGAACTATTATTGAGTGCCGCCCCCCTGCCCCTGCCCTGGACTCGCGCCCTACCTGACCTGACCTGACCTACCTGATCACGCTTTTATGTCACTAAATATTTATGTTACCTCATATATATATATATATATATATATATATATATATATATATATATATATATATATATATATATATATATATATATATATGTGTGTAATTCACCTAAGTACAATATTATTCCTGTGATATAATGTGTTGTCTTTTTTTGTTCCTAATAGAAATATTTTTGTATGTTATTCTCTTGTATATTTCAACCTGAAATATATTGTATTGTAAAACAATAATTATATGTATATTCAATCCTATGTTCATCTTACTTATAAAATAATAATAATAAAACAACCAAAAAACAAAAAAATACAAGCTCATGTCATTGTATTCTTGCAATATGATATATTCTATGAATATTTCATATTGCTTGAATACAATGACATGGGCTAGTAAAAAAATAAATTATTAAAATGTTTCTAAACATTATAAAACCTTCCCCATAACGCTCTCCTGGATTCGAACCCACTACCCTAGCCTATCTTCAGAATCCCAGTCCGTCACCTTACTGACTAGGCCAATGCAGCTCATACAATATATCACTCAAAACTTGAACTGTACATTCGAGCTGTCAGTTGGTCCAAAAAAAAAAAAAATATCCCACCAATTTACTATTGTAAATTGATGGAATTATCAGTCCTATCATGCAAAGGTATATAAAACTATCTCTCTCAAAAATAAAGTTGTTATAGAACTTTATTTGTTCAAAAATTGCCCCAACACTCCCCCAACATTGCCCCTCTTAGTGTGACTTTGATAACCCTTCCCTTCACCTATACACAACCACGTCTCTCTCTGCCTCAGCCCCTATAGACAGTCGTAAATCGGTTTTATTTATAATACAGCATGCAAAAAATAACCTTCACAAATACATTTGTATTGTATAATCTTGCAAATAATGAAGGACAACTGTGTTTGTGTCGAAAATTCCTCCACCATCCCTCTATATCTCGCCTACGCCCTTACGCGCGTATATTCGATTATATATAGTGATGCATATCATACAAAATACACCAAGTAAGTCTCGAATATACATTTGTATTGCATATCATTTGCAAATGAATAAATCAAAGTGTTTCATATGGCAATCTGCCTACCCTACCCTCAAGCGTAATTGGACACCAGTCTAAATATAGCTCACTTTGTTTACACACAGAGATCACTTCCCTTCCTCCTTCTTCCACTCCTCAAAGCTACTCTAAACGATCGTACTCTATTACTGTCAATGGCCTACCTATTCGTGTGCATACTTCACATGTGTAAAATGCAATGTCTGCTTGCATAAAAATGCAAGTCTGAAAGTCATCTATACGAGCAACATATGTAAAAGCTCTCACTTTCTGCTCCCCCCCTACCCCTACCTACCCCTACCGACTCTAGAGCAATAACAACATCTGTACTTGGCCTTGGCCGGCCGGGCTATAAGGGTGAGAATCCCATGACATCCATGCCTCGGGCACCGCCACCTTTCAGAGCAACACAGTTCCCTTCCTCCCTCCCACCCCACCTCTCCAGCCACCTCTTCCTTCCCACCTCTAAACACATTCATAATTCGCTTATATATCGCATAATTGGTCTATATGCAGTATATTCCTTGTTATATGGGTCACCTACATACGTACACGTACTTTATATAGCATGACAGTGCTGAAAATACAATATATACGTGATATTACGGCCAGCACACCCTCTCCTCCCCTTCCTTCCCGCCTAAACTCAATCACCTCTTCCTTCCCGCCTCTAAACTCATTCGTGATTCGCTTATATGTCACATATTTGGTCTATATGCAGCATATTCCTTGGTATATGGGTGGCCTACATACGTACACATACATACTCTACATAGCATAAAAGTGCTCAAAATAGGATAAATACGCGATATTACGCCCTAACCCTCCCTCCCTTCCCTCTGGTTCTACCCCCTGGGCGCGAGGATATTCACCCGGGAAATCTTGCCGAGCGATGACAATCTGGCCGCGCGATGCCATTCGCTCCACCTTTTTCTACTACGGACCCCCCCCCCCCCAGACATTTTTTGGGAGTCAAATATATATGGCTCGATGCGCGCAAACATTCCCTACACGCTGATGTACTTTTCATCGATATTTGCAAGGGTCGCCCAAATCGTCATACCTCCGCACAGGGGTGTGGTGTAAATTACACAGGGTGCGCAGCGGAGAGGTTAAATGATTATCTGATATATTTGTGGAGCTGAACAGTGCAAATCTGCAACTCCAGGGCCGAAACATGCATGTCATCGATGCCTGTCAAGCTGTGACTACATTTCTGTGGAAACTGAGAACTCTGGATGCGGCTCATAGAGAAAGGAGTGATCGCCCAGTTCCCAACTCTAGATCAGTTTGTTGAGGAGAATACTCACTATGATGGAGTACTTTCCCAGATCATCAAGGGAGAGATCAGTGACCATTTGATGGGACTTGAGACAAGCCTGAAGAAGTACTTTCTGGAAAATGACAGAGAAACCGCTAGCCTTCAGTGGAGTATCCACCCCTTCACTATAACAGAATCTTGGCTTAATACGGAAGACAGAGACTTTTTAGCAGAGTATTCACTTCCCGGTTATGTAATGTTTGAGAAAAGCCGAATAAATAAAAATAGTGGTGGCGTTTTACTTTATATCAAAGGAAGTCATACCCCGACCCTCTTGTCAAAACCTCAAATTGTGAACGTCGACACATCCTTTGTGCTAATAAAGAATAATAAAGGTACAAAAATAATACTTGCATTAATATACAGACCTCCAGCTCAATCAGTACAAACTGACCAAGAAATTTATGAGCAAATTGCAGACATAAGTAACTCGCAAGATATCGTATTTTTTGGCGACTTCAATTTACCTGTGACCAAGTGGGGAGATAGTATTACTTCACACTCTGGACAAGACCTGTATGCAAACTTGCAAGAGAGTTCGCTATATCAATTTGTTAGATCTCCAACCTGTAGAAATAACGTCCTTGACCTTGTACTTTCAACAACAGAAGAATTGATAGAGAATTTGAATGTCGGTGATAAATTTAGTAACAGCGACCATCGTACGATAACTTTCAGCTTAAATTTTACTAATAACGAACCAAATAGCAGCATCGAGAAAGTCCCTAATTTCAATAAAGCAAATTTTCCTGAACTTAGAGCAATGTTCAAAGAAACTGACTGGAGCTTTCTAATTAACAATAACGACATAAATACATCTTGGGAAGTATTCGAAACCAATTACCTAAAAGCAGTGCAAGACTGCATACCATCGAAAATACGGCGTACAGGCCATAATAATAAGCCCAAATGGTGGAATAAAGATATTTCAAACTGTCTGATAGCTAAAAAGTTTGCTAATGATAGATTAAAATCCTCACAAAATGACGAAGAACGGGTGAAATTTGTAGAGCTACGACGCAAAGCCAAAAAGTTAATTAAGCAAAGTAAAAAGACCTTGGAGTTACATGTTGCGAATCAAAGTAAAACAAACCCGAAAGAATTCTATAGTTATATCAGAAAGAAAAAAGTGGTTACTTCAACTGTTGGACCGTTAGTCGATGAAAATGGAGAATACACCAAAGACGAAGTACAACTGAGTAATGCCCTCAATACCTTCTTTTCATCAGTTTTTACAACAGAAGACCTCAGTGATATCCCTACACCATCGCCGATTCAGATTGATAATTCAGATGTTCTAAGCAATATCACCGTTACAGAGAGAGAAGTATTGAATTGCTTAGATAAACTCAAGGTAAATAAAACGCCTGGACCTGATACAATCTCACCTAGAGTTCTAAAGGAAGGTAAGAATGAGCTCTCCAAACCACTGACATTGCTATTCAATAAATCCTTGCAGTCTGGAACTATGCCTGATCAGTGGAAGCTAGCCAACGTAACGCCGATATTCAAAAAAGGCAGCAAATCCCTACCCAGTAACTATCGTCCAATTAGCTTAACCTCAGTTGTATGTAAAATGCTAGAAACACTCATAAGAGACAGACTCGTAAATCACTTAGAGGAAAATAACATACTTAAAGATACTCAACACAGCTTTCGTAAAAAAAAGTTCCTGTTTAACAAACCTCTTAGACTTCTTCCACGATATCCTCAACCTCTACGATGAGAATAAAGCTGTAGATATTATATACCTTGATTTTCAAAAGGCCTTTGACAAAGTTCCCCACAAGCATTTACTGCTAAAACTAAAGCGCATGGAATACAAGATGGTGTGTTGAAATGGATAGAAAATTGGCTCAGCGACAGAAAGCAAAGAGTAGTCATAAACGGTAAGGCGTCTAAATGGACCAATGTAAGTAGTGGGGTACCCCAGGGATCGGTACTAGGACCAATTTTCTTTCTAATTTACATCAACGACTTAGATGAGGGTCTCACCTGTACAATCTCAAAATTTGCTGACGATACAAAAATTACGAATAGCGGACTCTCAAAAGAACAAGTTGACGATATGCAAAACAATCTAGATAAGTTGTCATGTTTGGCCCAAATTTGGCAAATGAGTTTCAATGAGGATAAATGTAAAGTACTACATATCAGATACCAAAATGAGAAAGCAAACTATTCGATGAATGGCACTCAGCTTAAGAATGTAAACAGAGAAACAGATCTGGGAGTAACAATATCGAGTAACCTAAAACCGAGTCAACAATGTTCAGAAGTTGTTAACCCTGACCGACATAAGTTACTAACTTACTGACAGGTTGGCGGAGCACCCGGTATTTCTCCCACAACACTCTCTCTTACACTGAGGTACCGGTAGAAGTCGGAGATATTTGGGGTTGCCACGAACCGACAAATGCTAATCTAACTTACCTAACTTACTGAGCTCAATATGATGCAAATGCGTCATATAACTTACTTATTGAGCTATTTCACTAAGTTCATATGACGCGATCACGTCATATGATACTCTTGGGCATTCCGCCATATGACGGGATTGCGTCATAGATGTTGGAGGGGGTTAAAAAGGCAAACAAAATAATTGGCTTTATAGGCAGGTCATTTGAGCATAAATCCAAAGAAGTTATCCTAACCCTTTAAAATTACTTATTCCACCCTCTTCTGGAATACTGTGTTCAATCCTGGTGCCCCTATTACCAAAAAGATATAGACAAGCTAGAACGAGTTCAACATAGAGTTACCAAAATGATACCTAGCCTAAAGAACAAACCATACGAGAAGCGAGAAGCGTCTTAGAGAATTAAATCTATTTCCTTCAACCCAGCGCAGATTAAGAGGCGACTTAATTCAAGTGTTCAAAATCATCAAAGGCATCGACAATATGAACTGTAGTAAGTACTTCACTATCAACCAATCTAATTACACGCGGGGAAACGGTTGCAAAATTATTGGTAAATCTTTTAACTCACACGAATCAAAGAAATTCTTCTTCAATCGAGTTGTCAACTTGTGGAATGGGCTTCCCCCGGAGACGTTATAGACTGCAGCACCGTTGATTCATTTAAACCTCGCCTAGACAAATATCTCGCATTAAACCCCCGACCGATTGCGTTTGTAAATGAATAACTTTATTTTATCCCCCCCTCAGTTACTAACCCATCTGTTCCCTACTAACTTCCTAATCCTGCCACGGACATTAGTTCCAGGGCAGTAGTTCCCTTTCCAATGTTCCCTTACCCCCTCTAAACCACTGTTTGGACACTTGATCCTCAGCGTTTTGGAGGAAAAGCAGCCTAGAAGGGTCACTAGACCTGTTGTTGCTTGATTTCCTTTGTACTCCTTTGTACTCCTTTGTACTATACTTGATGAGGTAATTCATGATGATGATTTCCCTGTTAAGGAGGAGTAGATCACCATGCAAGACAAAGAATCCTTGACAATTGAATGCCAAGACTAAGGTTTGGATTCCTTTTGGATCTCACGACTAACTGACTCTCCAACTCTTGCCAAGAGAAGGGTTTAAGCCTTGAAGGTGTTGGTATCATTCTCAAGAATATAGTTTTGCGAGAGTGGGTTCTCGAATGTAATGGAGATGAAAACAAAGAAAAGGACTCGCCTCGATGTGGCAAACGATGCCAGGCTGGCACTCCCAACCACGAAGCCAAGAATTCCCCAACTAGCTGCTGAGATGCAACTCCAGCCGTCCCATTGAGTGACTGACTGATTGTGATTGTGTTTTTGATGATCGAGATGTGTAATATTCAAACGCAATCAATGTTTTCTACATTACCTAGGGTTTTAAATGATGTATGAATACGATTATTGACAGTTTTGTGGATGGGGTAACAGGCTTGATGTGCTATATTAAATTGGGTAACGAACCGAAAAAGGTTGGGAACCACTGCCCGAGTATAGTAATAATAGCTAAGAATAGGTAACTCTGACATCTTTTTCTTGTGTATGTTTATCTCTATTTCTGTGTACTTATATCCTGCATTAAGGCACTCATTTTTATAATATATATATTTAATTGCTAATATAATCTATATTTAGGTGTTTTTTTAGATATCGTCTATCATTGAGAGAATCTTTCGTTATCAAAAGCATATTGATAAGTCTACGCATTTATTTTGCCAGCAATCACTACTCTCACATGGGATTAGACAGGTGACCAGAAAATTCATGGAGAATACTCAGCCAGTAGCTCTCAACCAGCGCCAACTTAACCAGTAGACCATTTTAACCAGTAGCTCTTAACTTATACCAAGTCAACCTGTAGACCATTGCAACCAGTAGCTCTCAACTTGTACTGTACCAACTTAACCTCTAAGAGAAACAAACCATCTGTATAAATAAAGGGTTTCTCATATAATGCATCAGAAGAAATCCCGACCAGATTTGTTACACTATTTTCGTCTGTCATTGAGCCGTTTCAAAAGGCCTGTATCCTCGCTAATCATTTTATCTAGTTACCTATTACATTTATAAATTGTATCCCAGTTTATGCCATGGTATGTGGGTTTCTTGTAGGGTTTTTCATGGAAGTATATATATATATATATATATATATATATATACCGGTATATACAGTATATATATATATACCGTATATATATATATATATATATATATATATATATATATATATATATATATATATATATATATATATTTATATATATATATATATATATATATATATATATATATATATGTTTCTAGTCTCTCAGTGGGGATCGAACCATCGACCATCAGGATGATAGCCGACGCTTTAATCAATTACACCACGGCAGTCTAAAAAACACTCAGCCTTCTATCCTATTTATGTTAGGGAGAAGGGAAACCCACTAGGCGAATATATTTCAATTCAAACCTAGTTGTAGGATCCATATTTCCAGAATACCATACACGGATTTTTGAGTGTCCCGACGCAACTCGGGTAGAAATTGATTTCATTTAATTCTAACCCACAAAGCATGAGAGTTACAAATATTGAGAATATATCACAAATACACGTGAGCCACTAAATGTTTCTAGTCTCTCAGTGGGGATCGAACTATCGACCATCAGGATGATAGCCGACGCTTTAATCAATTACACCACGGCAGTCTAAAAGACACTCAGCCTTCTATCCTATTTATGTTAGGGAGAAGGGAAACCCACTAGGCGAATATATTTCAATTCAAACCTAGTTGTAGGATCCATATTTCCAGAATACCATACACGGATTTTTGAGTGTCCCGACGCAACTCGGGTAGAAATTGATTTCATTTAATTCTAACCCACAAAGCATGAGAGTTACAAATATTGAGAATATATCACAAATACACGTGAGCCACTAAATGTTTCTAGTCTCTCAGTGGGGATCGAACCATCGACCGGGACACTCAAAAATCCATGTATGGTATTCTGGAAATATGGATCCTACAACTAGGTTTGAATTGAAATATATTCGCCTAGTGGGTTTCCCTTCTCCCTAACATAAATAGGATAGAAGGCTGAGTGTCTTTTAGACTGCCGTGGTGTAATTGATTAAAGCGTCGGCTATCATCCTGATGGTCGATGGTTCGATCCCCACTGAGAGACTAGAAACATTTAGTGGCTCACGTGTATTTGTGATATATTCTCAATATATATATATATATATATATATATATATGGCAGAGTGTTCTTGCCACTGGACTGGTAATCCAATGGACCCGGGTTCGAATCCCAATATGTCAATGGGAAGATATTATTGGGATGGAATTTGTGCTGTACCTAGTTTCAGTGCATTACCACAGCACACCGAAATGCCCAAACAAAATACCCCCATTATTCCCTGAGTAAATAGCACTGTATGAATATTCCCATATTCAAAATATGCTACAGGGGGACAATGCCTAGTGAGTTAATTGCTCAATAGGTGGCGTTCTGAGAGTGAGGGTCCGAGACTGGGGAGTGAGACTGTGAAGCGCAGGGGCGAAGCAGCTTCAGAGATGGAGTTGGGTTTGAGCCGTGAATGGGTGCTTCGCATGTCTCACTCCCTAGACTGGAACAAGACCTCACGGGCCTCACCGTGTTCAGCGGTAGAGTGCAAAGGCTATCAGCCTATGCCCTAGAGGGCATAGTTGGAATATAGAAAAAAAAAAAAAAAAAAAATATAGATATAGATATACTGTATATATTTATATATATATACTGTATATATATATATATATATATATATATATATATATATACCGTATATAATTATATATATACAGTTTATATATATATATATTATATACAGTATATATATATTCTGACATACGGAGCCCTGTATGTTAATTTAAGAGTTAGAATTAGAGTTGAAGGAGCCAAACTACCCAAGCGGCGAAGCAAACTAGCGAGCGAATTAGCGAGTGGGGAAACTAGCTCGCCGCATACCAGCAAACAAGCCTTCACACCTGCGTGCGTCATAGGGGACCCTGCAAACTACCCGACGCTATGACGTATGATCGACACCAGGAGCTGTGAATGGACCAGGCACCTGTTATGCAACTCGAGGAGCTGTGATTGGAGCGGGCACCACCCCCCGCCTCCTGATTCGTTCCTACACCATCATTGTTTAGTATATAAGACCCGAGTTGTGGGCATTCAAATCAGTCTCATTTGGAGTTGGGGAAGGTGAACTTGCAGCTGGAGGAAGACGGGGTGAAGTATTATAATGGGATTGTGACTGTCAGTCAGATTATATAAATGTGTGTTAAGTGTGTTCGGTGTAAACACTTACGTTATGTTGGTTAGTGAGATATGTGATTGGGAATTAACGTTAACGCTACTATTTATGTATTCAACTATTTGATTGCGAATTAACGTTAACGCTACTATTTATGTACTTAACTATTTGATTTCGAATTAACGTTAACGCTACTATTATGTGCTTAACTATTTGATTGCGAATTAACGTTAACGCTACTATTTATGTACTTAACTATTTGATTGGGAATTAACGTTAACGCTATTAGTATGTACTTAACTATTTTAGTTGACTAACTTGTGGACTAAAGCAACTCTTTAAGTAATTGGGTTATGATGAAAGTAATACTATTGTTTTATATTAATACTTACGAGTTCTTTCATTTTCTTTGAATTAAGCTTACATTGCTTAACGGTGCTTAGTACGGTGATGCTATTGTCTCATATTAGTAATATCGCCTTAGACTAACATGGCTGTGTTAATATTACTTATAGTGATTTCCTAAGCTGAAGAAAATTCTTTTAGCTTCAAAATATTATTTTTACTTTCATATTATTTGAGTGAGACCTGAATCGCATCTATGAAACGATCCTGTAACTTAATTTACTCATAAACAAACCTCAATGTTACGTGGTATAGAAATACATTTAACTAATTATTAAATATATATCTAACTTTTTATGTGACTTTGATATTACTCCTGATGATAATAATAATATAATACTGTTAACGTAAGACAAGAACCAAGAATAATTACATTAAATATAAATAAAAGGACATATAAGAAAACTATCTATTAATTTCAAAAAGGGTAAGAGACAGAAATATTCTTACTTTAATATTTATCTTCCAAGACTTTTTATAGAATTAATAGTCCTTCTTTAGATATAACTTCTTCGGTTCATAACCATAGCCTACTAAGCTTCGGTTAAATAATAATTCTTTATAAATACTACATGACTTTAATTAGTTTCAGTATTTTTCATAATTAAAGAGTATCAGTCAATAAAGGATTCCAAGTCCTAAGATCCAAAAGGAAAGGAAGCAACAACAGGAAATAATTTTATTAGATTTTACTTTTGTTTTGCCTTCAGCTGACTGATACCTTAATATATATCTCTGTGCTATCTAGATTCATCAAGTTAACCACTTGAGGATCAAGATACGTAACAATATATATATATATACGGTATGTACAGTTTATATACAGGGTGTCCCGCGAGTTTTGTCAAATACTTCCAGAGATGAAAGATTAAGTAATTCTAAGTTCTAATTCTAATTCTTGTAGGTAGTAGGGGTAGGCAGCCCCGCCCAGGGAAGTACTACCGCCAAGGTTTCGGGAGACTCAGGGAATAGCCTGAATTCCATTTTCTCTCCCAGGCCTTGGTAGCTGGATACATATCTTTCTGCCTCACACATCAGGGGTATCAGGAAAACCCTCTTTATATAACATACACATCCAACTTCACGACATTGCCCTACATCGCTATCCTCTATCCATAAAATACTACTCTTCCCACTACATATCATACATGTAACACCATACACTTACCTTATAAATATGGCAGTACAATTGTTAAGAGCAAACCTGGTGGTCCCTCGGATATCCACCCCCGGCAGGGTTGGGTTATTGACACAGGGCCCTCCCGGTCGTCATCATGCGACTGTGTCAAGAGCATTGCAACGTCCCAAAGCTGCTTGTCAGTACAGCTATTTCTTTAGTAATATAAGGGGACTTTACTCTAACATCAATTCTGTACACCAATTTCTTCAAGCAGAACCCCCTACTCTCCTTTTTTTGACAGAGACTCAAGTAACATCCACATCTGACACATCTAGATTTAATTTTCCAGGTTATCAACTGCTCCAAAATTTCAGACCTAAAGGTGGTGTATGTTGCTTCGCAAAATGTGAAATTGCCCTGGAGGAGGTTACTAGTTTCAATTGTCCCTATTTTGATTATTCTATATACAAATTAATTTCTGCTGGTAAATTTAAATACATATGTTGCATCTACCGTTCCCCAAATACTCCTCCAGAGCAAAGTCTTTTTGATTCTCTGTCCTCACAACTCAGTGTCCTCAACTTAAATGCTTCTTCTGAAATCACTGTGTTGGGTGATTTTAATGTCCATAATGTTGAATGGCTCACTCATTCAGCCAGGACTGATGATGCTGGTCTTGAATGTGAGCTATTTGCAGACTCATTTATTCTCATTCAACTAGTCAACCAACCCACCCGTGTACCAGATAATCCTAATCATAATTCCCACCTACTGGACTTATTTTTAACAACCAATTCAGAAAATTATGATGTTACAGTGAGGTCCCCACTTGGATCTTCTGATCACTGTCTGATACAGGCCACCTGTCTATCACCTACCACACCTTCCCACTCTGAACCTGTTTTGGTGACTAAATGGCATTACGATAGGGCAGACTGGGAGGGTCTTCAAGGTTTCTTTATTGATATTCCCTGGACCTCTTTCTTTTCTAATGATGCACACTCCACCTTGAGCCACATACAAGATTTTGTAAAAATTGGAATGGAAACTTTTATTCCTCATCAAAAGTACAGTAAAAGATCTAATTCACCTAAATGGTTTGACCCTAATTGTGCTAGAGTAACTGAACAAAAAGCAATAGCCTACAATGCATACACAAGATCAAAAACACATGAAGCCTTTAATTACTTTAGAAACATCAGAAATCATGCCAAAACTGTATTAAACCTAACTAAATCAAACTTTCTCCATAAGCAGGCAAATAAACTTCTAAATAATCCAAATGATAACAAAATATTTTGGTCTACTCTTAACTCATTCAAATCCAACTTCACTACTGCTTCATCCATTCCACCATTAAAATCTCCGACTGGCAATCTTGTAAGTGACCCACGAGGTAAAGCTAACCTTCTTGCAGATATTTTCTCCACCAACTCAACCTTAGATGAAATAAATCAAGATGTCCCTGTACTTAATTTTAATTCACCTGAAATTCCCTCACTTAAGATCCACACCAGACATGTCAAAACTATTTTGAAGAATCTCTCAGTAGATAAGGCTCCTGGTCCAGATGAAATTCCTCCAATAGTACTTAAGAATTGCTCCTTGGTGCTCGCTCCTGTATTGGCAAAAATTTCCGTCTGTGTACTCATACCTCATGCTTCCCAGTACCCTGGAAAGAAGCAAACATCCATCCAGTTCCTAAAAAAGGTGCCTCTTCAGATCCATCAAACTACAGACCAATAGCTATAACTTCCACTCTTGGCAAAGTTTTTGAAATTATATTAAATAATCACATAATTAAGCATCTGGAGAATAATAAATTAATCAGTGATAGGCAATATGGTTTTAGACGATGTCGATCAACTGCAGACATTCTTTGCCTTCTTACGCATCAAATCAACCAAGCTACAGACCAACATGGTGAAACACATACAATAGCACTGGATATATCAAAGGCATTTGATAGAGTCTGGCATCAATCCTTATTGTCGAAGATGTCACACTATGGCCTTGCATCATTAGTTCCACTAATTTCTTCTTATCTTCATAACAGAAAAATATGTGTAATGGTAGATGGCCTTTATTCTCAATTTCACTCAATAAATGCTGGTGTTCCCCAGGGATCAGTTTTGGCCCCAACTCTGTTCCTCATTCATATCTACCACTCATAATCCAATACATTCCTACGCAGATGACTCAACACTCCACAGTTCCTTCACATTTACCAATTCTTTCACCCAACCCGATCTTATAAATTCAAAAATAAACACTGCAATTTCTCTGAACCAGGACCTTTCTAGAATTAATGAATGGGGACAAGAGAATCTAGTTTCCTTTAATGCACAGAAAACCAAGTACATTCAATTTTCTAACCGACAGAATCTCACTGACTCCCATATATTTTTTAATGATGTAAATATTCCCACTTCCCCTAGTATTGACATTCTCGGTGTAACATTAACTACTAACTTGAGCTGGACACATTATGTTAGAAGCATTGCTAAGAATGCCTCTAAAAAACTGGGACTCCTGTACAGAGTTCGAGAATTCTTCACTGACGAGCAGTTGGCCGTAATATATAAAAGTCATGTGCGCTCTCAGATGGATTACTGTTCACCTCTGTGGGGTGGAAGTGGAGTGGTTGCATTGAGGCAGTTGGACAAAATTCAAAATAAAGCTATTAGATTAATCAATAACCCTGCAATCACACAGGACCTTCCTACATTAGCCATACGAAGAAACGTTGCATCCCTTGCATTATTCTACAGATATTTTCACAGCAATTGTTCCGAGGAACTTGCTTCAATTGTGCCGCCTCTCCACATCTTTCCCCGTAGAACTAGGGCAGCTGAGAGCGCCCATGAATTTACACTTTCTCCTCCACAATGCAGAACTTCTGCTTATCAGAATTCATTTATCCCCAGAGCTACTACTCTTTGGAATTCACTTCCCTCGAATTGCTTTCCACAAACTTACAATCAACAAATGTTTAAATCCAGTTGTTACAAACATTTTATGAATGGAGGATGCCTTTAGGCACATGGACCTTTTTGTTTTATCTGTGTTTTTCCTTCCTCCGTTCATTGTCTCTTAAAAAAAATAAAAATAAAAAAATAAACTGTTATATATACATAGGCTTTTTGGGGCATTGTTTTGTAGTTAGGGACCCTTAAAGTCGGCATTTTGGTGTTTTTTGTAATTTGTAACCCTGTTTTTCTTCAATATGATGAGGATAGGAAAAAAATATATAAAGTGTATTATGAAACATGATATCAATTCTTCAAACTGAATATTACAAGAAACCAACAAAACTTAATTTTAAGTTCATCATTGCGGAAAGAAGAAGGGAGCTACAGAGGATTTTTTGATGTTTTCTGTCAGTTTAAACCCATTTTCCGAGTAACGAAAATGAATAGCGATAACGTTAAATGCTGTATAATGGTGCATGGTATCAATACTTGATGAAAACACCAAACAATCTTCTGTAGCTCCTTTCTTCTTTCCGTGATTAAAATAAAGTTTTGTTGGTTTCTTGTAATATTCAACTCCATGTCAAGGGAATATGAAGTACGATGTAGGGATTTTTTTGGTGTCAGTTTGAAGTATTGATATCATGCTTCATAATACACTTTATCGTTTTGTTTTTCCCTATCCTTATCATATTGAAGAAAAACAGGGTTAGAAATTACAAAAAACACCAAAATGCCGACTTTATGGGTCCATAACTACAAAACAATGCCCCAAAAAGCCTATGTGTATATAACAGTTTTTACTTAGAATTACTTAATCTTTCATCTCTGGAAGTATTTGACAAAACTCGCCGGACACCCTGTATACTGTATATACATTATATATATATATATATATATATATATATATATATATATATATCTATCTATATGCTCAGGCCCAATCCCCATTTTGGGGGTAGCCGACTCAAGACAGAGCAAGAACAGGGAAAACACAAAAACAACATAAAACAAAAAATAAACACAGATAAAAAACACAAACTCTCACACATCCAGGTCACCCAGGAGAAGACCCAGAGACCAGAGTTACCAAGGTCGCTCCAGCACTCCCCCGGCCCCTGACCACCAGGAGAGGTTCCGATCTCGGCAGGCAGACATGCAGCGGAGCCAAAGCGACAAGCCCTCCCACCACACTTCCAGGCACACCCTTCATATTAATCGTCTCCCCGGGCCAGGCGCCTGATGGACTATTATCTAGTCCAACTTGCGCCCGACCCCTTACTCCAAATGACCACGTGTTCACTCAACTATTCACAAGCATTCTCCATTCACTCCTGTCCACCACCACTTCCCCTGCCTGATCTATAGTCATTCCTCTATCATCCAAAGCCTTTCTTACACAGTCTCTCCATCTCAATGGGGGTCTTCCTGCCCTTCTATCTCCCCTTGTACCTGACTCACATATTCTCTTTGTAAGCCTTTCATCTCCCATTCGTTCAACATGACCATACCAGCTCAGCACCCTTCTGTCCACTCTGGCTGACAAATGTTCCTGCTGCCCCACTCTCCTACGTATCTCTTCATTTCTCAATCTGTCTCTACGAGTAACTCCACACATACTCCTCAAGCAGCTCATCTCCATCACATCCAGTCCTCTTTTCTCCTTTTTCTTCAGAGCCCATGTCTCAGCCCCATACATCACTGTTGGCACAACAATTCCTTGATACAGTGCACTTTTTACTTTCACTCCGAGATTTCTCGTCTTCCACAAACTTCCCATTGCTCCGAAAACCTTCCTTCCTTCACACACTCTCTGTTTTACCTCCACTTCCATACCTCCACTCCTGCTTATTGTTCCTCCTAGATATTTAAAACACTCTACTTGTTCCAATATTTCCCCATCCAGCCTCACATCTAGATTCACCCTATGCTCTCCCCTATTACACACCATTACTTTACTTTTATTGACGTTCACCTTCAGTTTCCTCCTTCCACAAACCACACCAAACTCTTTGACTACCCGCTGCAGTTTCTCATCAGAATCCGCCACCAATGCTGTGTCATCAGCGAACAGCAACTGATTCAACTCCCAATCTCTACCATTCTTTCCTACTAAACCCAATCCTCTTCCCATAGTTCTCCTTTTCACCTCCCTCACCACACCATCCATAAACATATTAAACAGCCATGGTGACATTACACAACCCTGTCGCAAACCTACCTTTACCTCAAACCATTCACTCAACTCACCATTTCCTACTCTCACACATGCTCTGCTCCCTTCATAAAAACTCTTAACTGCTTCTAACAAATTTCCTCCAATTTCATAAATCCTTAACACCTTCCACATTGCTTCACGGTCCACACGATCATATGCTTTTTCCAAGTCCATAAAAGCCCAAAATATCTCCTTATGCTTCTCTAAATACTTCTCGCATAACTGTCTTACTGCAAACATCTGATCCACGCACCCTCTTCCCCTCCTAAAACCGCACTGTTCTTCTCCTATTGCAACTTCCGTACACTTTATTATCCTCTCTATCAACACCCTGCCATACAGCTTTCCAACCACTGACAATAAACTAATACCTCTATAACTTGAACACTCCTGCTGATCTCCCTTCCCCTTGTACAACGGCACAATACATGCACTCTTCCAGTCTATTGGTACCATTGACACAGCAAAGCACACATTGAAAAGTCTCACCAACCAATCTATTATCACATCTCCACCCTTCTTTATACACTCCACAGCAATACCATCCAAACCTTCTGCTTTTCCCGCTCTCATTTGTTTCACTGCTTCTTTCACCTCATTTTCCTCAATCCTTTCATTCATTCCCTGCCACCTGGGTGGCCTGGGTAACCTATCTCCATCCACCTCTGCTTCAATCACTGCTTCTCTTCCATCTCTTGTATTTAACAAAGATTCAAAATACTCGGCATATCTTTTCCTCACTTCAACTGGTTCCACTAGTAATTCTCCATTTTCATCTTTCACTGACTCTTCCCTCTTTTGTCCTCCTTTCCTTACTTTATTTACCTCCTTCCAGAACATCTTCTTTCGTTCTTCAAAATTCTCACTCAGCCTTTGACCCCACCTTTCGTTTGCATCTTTTTTCGCTTCTCTAATTTTCCGTTTTGCCTCTCTCCTTTTCTCCTTGTACCTCTCCCATACCTCAACACTACCATCCTGTAAAACCCTCTCAAAACATATATACAATTATATATATATATATATATACAGTATATATAATTATATATATATATATATATATATATATATATATATATATATATATATATATATATATCTATATATATATATATATATATATATATATATATATATATATATATATATATATATATATATATATATATATATATATATATATATATATATATATATATATATATATATATATATATATATATATATATATATATATATATATATATATATATATATATATATATATATATATTTATATATATATATATATATATATATATATATATATATATATATATATATTATTTATATATATATATATATATATATGTATATATATATATATATATATATATATATATATATATATATATATATATATATATATATATATATATATATATATATATATATATATATATGTTAGTAAAGCCAGGTAATACATTTTCTTTAATGCATACGAGGTTGAATGATATGGCAATTTCTGCGTTGGAAATTTTATTATTCAAAGTTTCCAGGTCTCTGATGAGTTTTCGCTGGGTGGCAGGAAGTAGATGAATGAGATGAGCAAAATTCATGGTGGTACAGGGTTACATAAATGTAAATGATGATACAGGATATACGACGCGTTTCACTGGACAGCCAGCATTATCAAGTAAGGATGGAATGATATAAAATGTAAACAGGAAGGGTATATATAGAGGGTGGAGGATCAGAGGAGGCGAAAAGCAAGGGCCAAAGTCTACTATTGGTGGAGGGGTATTTTGGGAAAGAGAAAGGGGGGAACCGCTTCACGCATGCGCACTGGATGCGGGATGGTGGTCGGTAGGTGGGGTCGAAGCTGATTGGCTGCGTGTCGAGGGGCGTGGCCTAAGTTGTGTGGCGCCTGCGGAAGACGAAGCTGAAGGAGGTAGCGCGGGGGGCTGCGTCAAGGGCACCGGGGGGCGAGGGGGGGTGTTAGGTCCTGTAGGAAAGTGCCTTTTGGCAGAAGGAAGGATCTGAAGGTCCAGAGTTTGGTTGTTGATGTTGGGATGTAAGGCTTGGATATATAAAGCTTCGAGTATAGGTAATCTCCTTGGGTCACTTTCTTTATCGAGTATGGTGGTGTGTTTCTCTAACTCGTTGCGTGTGAGGTGAGGGTGGTTAGGGGTGAGATAGTGGTCTTTGATGGCTCCAGCCTGAAGGTGAAGAGTTAGCCGACGTGAAAGACGAGTCTGCGTCATATCAATATAGGAATGAGGTCCACAGTCCTCATAATTACAGGTATGTTGGTAAATGACGTGATCGTCGGTCATCGGGCTCTTTATCTTGGTGGAGGCTGGTTTGTTGCGGAGAACGAGGTTGGAGGTCTTGGGGGATTTGTAATAAATTATTAATTTGATTTTGTTTTCCGGGTTGGTTGGGTGGACATGCTTGGAGATTATTTCTATTAAGACGGCCTCATCATTTTTGTGTTCAGAGGACATGTAATTGCGGTAGAAGATCTTAATTTCATTGGGGGGGTCAATGTTGGGAGGGCTTTGGGTGTACCATTTTTCAAGATGGTGGTTGATGGTGCTGGAGATGTCGGAGTTGAAGTATCCATTATTTACTAAAACTTGGGATAGTCTTTCTAGTTCCTGGTGGGTGTCGGCCCAGGTAGAGCAGTGCGTGAGGGCTCTCCTAACATAGGCGGAGATGGAGGATAGAAGATAACGGCGGGGGCATTCACTATCGCCGTTGAGGCATTGTCCTGTGTTAGTTGGTTTAATGTAGACGGTGGTTTTGAACCCATGGGCATTCAGAGCTACGAGGATGTCGAGGAAGGGGAGTTGTCCATTGTTAGGTTTTTCAAAGGTGAAGTTAAGTCCGGAGGAAGTCATGAAGCGACGCTGGAGTTCCTGTAGTTCGTGGAGGTCCTTGATTTGCACGAAGATGTCATCCACGTATCTACAGTAGACGGCGGGTCGTTGGGCAGCTAGGAGCTCTTCCTCGATGGTACCCATGAAAAAGTTCGCAAAAAGAACTCCTAGAGGGCTGCCCATCGCTACACCGTCTATCTGCTTGTACATGTTGCCCCGGGGGCAAAGGAAGGGGGCCTCCTTGGTACATAGCTCCAGTAGTGTTTTCAGGGCCTCCTCCGGGATGTCCAGTGTTGGGGTATCAGGGCAATGATAAATTCGACGTAGAGAGCCATCACGCACTGCTCTACCTGGGCCGACACCCCCTTTCTCCCCCCCTTTCTCTTTCCCAAAATACCCCTCCACCAACAGTAGACTTTTGCCCTTTGCTTTTCGCCTCCTCTGATCCTCCACCCTCTATATATACCCTTCCTGTTTACCTTTTATATCATTCCATCCTTACTTGATAATGCTGGTTGTCCAGTGAAACGCGTCGTATATCCTGTATCATCATTTACATTTATGTAACCCTGTACCACCATGAATTTTGCTCATCTCCTTCATCTACTTCCTGCCACCCAGCGAAAACTCATCAGAGACCTGGAAACTTTGAATAATAAAATTTCCAACGCAGAAATTGCCATTTCTTTCAACCTCGTATGTATTAAAGAAAATATATATATATATATATATATATATATATATATATATATATATATATATATATATATATATATACTGTATATACTCTATGTATATGTATATACATTATAGATATATATAGATATAGATATAGATATTTATATATACTGTATATATATATATATATATATATATAAAAATATATATATATATATATATATATATATATATATATATATGTATATATTTATGTATATATATACATGTGTATTATATATATATACATTATATATATATATATATATATATATATATATATATATATATATATATATATATATATATATATATATATATATATATATATATATATATATATACAGTATATATATATATATATATATATATATATATACTGTATATATACAGTATATATAGATATATATAATAATACAAATCACCTGTCATGAAAATAATGAAACTGAATTACAAAATGTATAATACCTGAAATAACGGGACCCAAAGGAGAACTACACAGAGTAGCAGCAGTCAGAGAGTCCAGAAACAGCAGGAGAAAAGGATTTAGAAAGGAAAACATTTCCCATTCTCCAGAGAACGGGAAATCTGACCCCTGGACCCATTCTCTAATTCCCGGACAAACAGGTGAGTTGCCCCCAAAAGGCAGGTCAAGCCCCACCAATCATCACCTCACACGGCCCCACCAATCACAGTGCGGGGCTCAAACAGCCAAGGCAGAACTTTCCCCTGAATACTATGATGAAAAAGTGTTTATGGAAGCTAAGCATAAAGAGCCCTGGGAGTATTTAAATCGTTGGGGCCCTTCACCCTCGAGAAGCTGCCAGACGAGAAGGAAAGTGAAATGTTGATAAGAAGTGCCACAGAAGAAAATCATTACATAAACAATCCAAATAGCCAGAACAATTAGTGAACAGAAAATCACGAATTACATCATCATTCATCAGTCTAGATAGTATAAGTAAGAAACAGAGGTCAAAAGGACGAGAACCTCAGTGCGATGTCATTAAGCACCATAATGTATTTTTCATGTAATTATTAACCTCAACATAGCCAACTTTTATGTATTTACTATGCCCCTATTAATGCGAGATCATGCAACCTGACCAAGAGAAATACCCCAAATACAGCCTGACTGAAACTACAGGAAGTCAGTTCACACTCAGTAGGCTTACTCCGTCCGGATTATACTGGCCGGGAGTATTACCCACCTACAAGCACTCCGTCTGGATTATACTGTCCGGGAGTCACTCACCTAAACGCTCTGTCCGGATTATACTGTCCGAGAGTCGTTCACCCCCCGAGAGAGAAGGTGCCTGCTGTCCTGTGCCCCCCTGCCCTTGGACTCCTGATGAAGTGGTCCCCTGACGTCCAGCCGCCGTGCCCGAAGCTCTACGACGCCCCGACCCTCGTACTTGGCTCTTCTCCTCCCCCACGCTATCCTAAGTGTTTCTGCATATCTCAATTTGTAGCTATCGTTGAAGGTAAGGGAGAATATGCGAGTATTCGGGAAGTGTTAATAAGTTGATCTGTGCCAAGGATCTGTGCCAATTAATTATTCTATTACCTATCTGTGTACACGTTACATAGTCATTTGTCCTCCTATAAATCTTGATCTGTACAAGTGAATTCATAGTACCAGATATTGCTCCGTGTATCCTTTGAAGTGTAATCCTCATTGTATTAATTATAATCATAAATTGTGCACCCGTTATATAAACCAATCTCGATCCAGGCTTAAAACGGAATACTCTCAGATTTCACCTATACTGTATATGTTATTTATTCTATTGTGTATCCAAGTTGAGGCGAAAGCGTATACCGTGAAGATATTCCCAATTTTACCACCATTTACCTAGGACCTATGCCCAAATTTTAATCTATCTATCTTTCCTTATTGAAAAGTCAAGAAAGTTGAGTTAACCTTAATTCTATTATTCGAGCTATCTAGTTTATACAAGCGCTTGTGAATTAATCTAATCTACGTGTGCGGGTTGTTAATAATTCTTTTCACACATTTATAGTAACTCTTATTCAAGTTATTTTATAATCATGTCTCCATATTATTTTAGGGATCGATTCCCCATTTAATTTACTATTATAACGGTAAATGTTCAATTGCATCTTGTGTTATGTAATCCGCGTTACGTCATATCTTTGATTCACGTATTGCCAGATTGGGATTTGTTAATGTATTCAAATTTCCTTTTCATACTACTATCGTAGTATTTCACCCAGTACAACTTCGTCGTGTATGCCCCTTTTTATTCTGAGTTCATTCGAATTCTAATTTACTGTGATTTCCAGTCGCATTTTAATAGAGTGTATTTTCCTCTTTTTATATTAATTTGCATTCATTCCAAAACCCTGTTAAAGTGATTCATTGATCTAAATTTGAATTTGAATTCTATATACGTGTGAATTGATCTCATACCCGGTCTATAACTATCTTCGTACCTCGTGTGTTGATTCTTTCACAAAACCGCTTAGACTAGTTAGGTCTAATTTAAACTACCTTGCCTATAAGACCCTTAGTATATTTCTAACGTTCATCTGTGTTTTATAATCGCACTAAACAGAATTGTGAGTTTATAACTAAGCAGTCCATCTGGCCTAGGGTCGAACGCACTATACCTGTTTACCTTACCTGTGTGACCCCTCCGTTAATCCCCTTGATAAGCGCTCACCGCCCCGCGCCCGTGAACGCTTTCCCAGACCGGTTCACTTTGTGCCAGAAATCTTCACGTTAGACGCTACGCTCACATACGTGTTATCATCTTATTGAATTACTGTGTACATGTGTAACTTATTTTTCCTGCATATTCATATTACTGATACTGTGTGTGTGTAACGTGACTTATAATACTTAAGTTATCATTATAGACCATTTTATATTTTATACGTCACTGATTTTCCTTTATTGTCTGCCATACATGACAGACCGATAGAGTCGAGTTTATTATTCCATGCCATTTAATAAATTAGAGTGTAAAGTAACCTGTGTTCTTAGTGTATAAATTCTGCCTTGGAATAAAGAGTTAATGCAAGATTTATAAAGCTAGACGTGACCCTGTCGAGCATATTCTATCTCACAATATCCTATTACAGGATTGTTAACGAGATTATACAAAGTCGAGTTGAAATACCAACCCGACATTTCAGTACCATATGTCATTTACCTCATAATATTGTATTATTACAAATGTTTTGCATTTTCTTTCTCCAATAATGAGTATAAGAAGGTTGAGTTTGAGGAAATGAAGCTAAAAGGCTCTCTCAGGGATATAGTATGTTGTATAAATAAATTATATAGGACATATTATACAGAAAGGGGGGTGTGCACCCTAGAGCCATGGAATATCACATTTGACTTCATTCCCAAATATAGACAGAGTACATTAGTGTGTGAAATGCCATGAATGATAACCTACGTGTAAAAGATTCGGTAATATATTATATATTGCTGAATAACTTAATGTATTCTTTATTTTCAAATCTCTAGAAGTCCCAAACACTGTGGTTGAAATGACGGGGTTGAGCAGCCACACCCCAATCACGCCCGAAAGAATAGCGGTGATCCAGAGCAGCAGGAGAAGACGACCTCAGGAAAAGGCCAAACCAAATAAGACCAGACCAGTTTCCCAGGCTTTAATACCGGCCGGAATAGGTCAGATTACCCTGTTTCCCGGATCTACCCATGCTCTAATTTCCGGGAAACTAGGTCAGTCTACCCAAGAAAGAAGTTCGAGTCGCAACCAATCACAGGGACCCCAGCTCCTCCAATGGCAAGGACCGAGACAGAATGCCAAGGAATATCACCAGCTCCAGCCTGACTTGCATTACAACGAAGAACTGTTTATGCAAATGCAACACCAAGAGCCCTCCCAATACTTGCATAGATGGGAATCCCAGTACCCCCTCTACAGTACCTCCCGGGAAGACTGGGGATAGTACCACCAAAGTGAACAGTGAAAGAACTATGGCCTGTAGAATAAGAAAAGCCAGATATTACGATGAACATAAAATCATCAATTACGTCACCATAATACCCTCTAAAAATAGGAGGACCATATTGAGAGATAAAGAATCTCTGTGTGCGTAAATGAATAACTACCATGTATTTTTAGCTTCACCATAGCCAAAACAACGATATCCACATGCCTTTGTTATTGAATTAGACCAAGCTGAATACTAAAAATAACCCGAATATAGCCTGACTGAAACTGAAGGAAGTTAGCAAATGCGATTGCTTCCTTCCACTGGCTACAACCAGATGTGGGATAGGAATGGTATTGTTCCCCTTGAACGAGAGAGTGTGCTGCCCTGTACCTGAGTGAAAGGCCAGTTCCCCTCCACGTCCAGCCCAGCAGAACCCCGAGAGAACATGCTGCCCTGTACCTGAGTGAAAGGCCAGTTCCCCTCCACGTCCAGCCCAGCAGAACCCCAAGACAACGTGCTGCCCTGTACCTGAGTGAAAGGTCAGTTCCCCTCCACGTCCAGCCCAGCAGACCCCCCGAGTCCTACGTCGTCCAGACTCTCGTTCACGGCCACCTTTACCCTAAGTGTCTCTGCAAGTTATAAGTTGTGGCTATTGTTGTGAAGGTAAGATAAAATATGCGAGTATTCTATTCTATTAAACTATAGATCTGTGCCTAAGATCTATCTTGAATCTGTGTTATCCGTGTAATCTACCTAAACTTTAATCCGTACAGTGTTTCATTAAGTACGAGATATTGCTAAATAAATTGTGTTAATCCTTCAGAACCTAAATTGTATGTACGTTGTTACATAGTCATTTTTACACGTGTTAATTAACCAGAATACTCTCAGATTTTATTCATATGTATTGATTATTCTTTGTGTATCTAAGTTGAAGTGAAAGTGTATAACGTGAAGTGATTCCCTATTTAAATTCCATATCTACCTAGAACCTACGTCCAATTTAGGATTCATATATCCATATAATTACTGCCAGAAAATTGATACTATCATCCTTTAATTTGAAAGTAAAGAACCCTTTTCGTTGAGTTAGAATTAATTCATAATCAAGATACCTGATTTCTAGTAGTTCTTGTGAGTAATCTAATAATATACATTACTCGGGTCATATAATTCTTTCCACACCAATCGAGGAACTCAGATTGTCCAGTTCTTAATTCGATCCGCCTCTTACTTGGCTATAGATCATATTTATTACTTGATATAGTAATCCCTTGATTATATTCGTATTTACGTTATAATACAATGCTACGTTAGTTCTGCGCTTCCTTAGGATTTTGTTAACCTATGCAAAACTCCTTTCCTGCCATCCTCTATGGTATTTCCTAAGTGTAACTTCACCGTATTCATTTAAATATAAATAGCTCCTTCTACAAGCTATCTTCTCACACGTATATAAGTGTGTTTATTAAAGTTGTAGAAAAGTATTCCCTCATTCGTAAACTTCGTTTTATCCATTCAAATTCAGTCACTATAATTATTGTGAATCTGATTTCCTTTATCCGTGTGAATTAACCTCATCTATGATCGAATCTTATCTTTTCGTGTCTTGTGTGAGAGATTATTCGCAATAACTCTTAGATAGTTGAATTCAGAATTAAACTATCATCCTCACTAGAATCAAATAAACCGCCTAACCTTATCCACTAATTTAATATCGCATTAAAGTAATAGTTATTTTCCGAGACCGCAGTCCACCTGAAGTATAGCCTATAGCACGGCTCCTTTGATGTCCTCACCTGAGCGTGGGCTCCCTTCCTGTTGCCTATCACACATACCAGCCACGCAGCTGAGCGATAAGTTCCACACTCTATCGTATCTTTGTCAGAATACTTCAAGCTAGACATTTCGCTTGCATATGTATTATTGTCAAGGATTCTTGTTTGTGTATATATTTATCTGTATATCTTTGTGTATTTCCACTCTTACATTACCACATAAGAGATAAATTGAAACTCAGTAGAGGGTGGAATTAGTTCACTCTCTTAGTCACTTTATACTTACTTGCTGTTCTAATAACAGCATAGTACAGTATAATTATTTATATATGTCCATGCCATTGAATAAATAAGAGTGTAATCTAATCTGTGTGTTTATTGTGTTATTGTTGCCTGATTGAGTAGTTAACTATCCAATTCACTAAGCTCGACGTGTCCCTGTTGAGATCTAGTCCACATCTAAGTATCCGAAACCTGGATTGATAAGATATAATACTGAAGCCAGTTGGATTACAACCCGGCATAACACTGGAGGCAGCGGTGTCTCGATACGGCATATCAGCTTTCCTAGTGTTGATAAACTTGCTATTACTCAATCAGCATCACACACAACATTTACCATGGCAGCTAAACTACTCGATATCCCGGCATTCAAGCCAGAGGAGTATGATAATAGTACATACATGGAAATAGTTAAACCGGTCCTGAACATGACGTTCGGAAACGAGGATGCTTCCAAGATATATATTGTGGTAATGAAGTTAGGAAAATACGCAGCTAAGGTGTCAGGGTATGTGCGTGACAATATGCCCGGGTTAACCTGGGAACAGTTTGAGAGTTACACAAAAGTAGCTATCAACCCAATCCTTGGCCAGACAATTGTGGACCGTAAGTTTCATGAAGTTAAACATTCAGGAGATTTGGACGACACTGTAAGCCAATTAACCCAACTGGCCATAACCCTTTCCCTGACAAGACCCCAGCTCAGAGAAAGAAAATAGTGTTTAAAGCGTTACTGAGAATTCTGCCTGAGACAGTGGCTGATCACTTTTCCATAACAGAACCCACAAACTACGAGCACGATATGCCAGTAATAAGGCGTGTTATGGCTCTAAAGAAAACTAGAGAACAAGACAAGATCGCCGTCACAAGTAAAGTGACCACACACCCGCCTAAAGTACCTACAACCGTCCCTATGGCGCCAAGAGCCATCGACAAAGCTGAGGAATGGGCCAGGATTCGCCCCGCCGACTGGAAGCCGTGTAATAGTCAGTGCGTGTTGACCTCACTAAAGAAGTCGTTCACGGAACTGACCAAGAGAAGGACCCGGTCACCTAGTTTGTGGGCTCAGATTCCCTGGATCAAGCCCAGGCGAATAGCTACCATAACTGAACACGGAACTGCAGGATTTGAAAGCTTCAACGAAGAAGAAGGCCCTGAAGAACCAGAACCAGTAGTGGATACAACCGGTGAGCTGGATATTTAAGTTGCCCCCGCACACAAATAGTCGTCAGAATGGCCGGGGCTCATGAGGGGACAGATCCAGATAATCTTTCCATCTACAGGAAGATCACCCTAAGTGGGGTGAAAGTCCGACTTTTAATTGAACATAGAGGTACACTGTACCGGCTATGGTACACCAAGTGCTCGTTATATTAATAGTGGATTGTGTTGAGGGTCGTAGATAGTGTCTGGAGCCACAATATCATTAGCTTGCTATATGAGGTCTGATCGGTATGGAGGTCACAATATTGACATAGGGGTACACTGTACCGGCTTTGGTACACCAGGTACTCGTTATATTAATAGTGGATTGTGTTGAGGGCTGTAGATAGTGTCTGGAGCCACAATATAATTAGCTTGCTATATGAGGTCTGACCGGTATGGAGGTCAAAATATTGACATAGGGGTACACTGTACCGGCTATGGTACCCCAGGTAATCGTTATATTAATAGTGGATTGTGTTTAGGGTTGTAGATAGTGTCTGGAGCCACAATATCATTAGCTTGCTAAATGAGGTCTGACCGGTATGGAGGTCACAATATTGACATAGGGGTACACTGTACCGGCTATGGTACACCAGGTACTCGTTATATTAATAGTGGATTGTGTTGAGGGTTATAGACAGTGTCTGGAGCCACAATACCATTGCCTTGCTATATGAGGTCTGACCGGTATGGAGGTCACAATATTGACAAAGGGGTACACTGTACCGGCTATGGTACACCAGGTACTCGTTATATTAACAGTGATTGTGTTGAGGGTTGTAGATAGTGTCTGGAGCCACAATATCATTAGCTTGCTATTGGAGGTATAACCGGTATGGAGGTCACAATATTGACATAGGGATACACTGTACCGGCTATGGTACACCAGGTACTCGTTATATTAATACTGGATTGTGTTGAGGGTCGTAGATAGTGTCTGGAGCCACAATATCATTAGCTTGCTATATGAGGTCTGACCGGTATGGAGGTCACAATATTGACATAAGGGTACACTGTACCGGCTATGGTACACCAGGTACTCGTTATATTAATATTGGATTGTGTTGAGGGTTGTAGATAGTGTCTGGAGTAACAATATCATTAGTTTTCTATATGAGGTCTGACCGGTATGGAGGTCACAATATTGACATATAGGTACACTGTACCGGCTATGGTACACCAGGTACTCGTTATAGTGGATTGTGTTGAGGGCTGTAGATAGTTCTGGAGCCACAATATAATTAGCTTGCTATATGAGGTCTGACCGGTATGGAGGTCACAATATTGACATAGGGGTACACTGTACCGGCTATGGTACACCAGGTACTCGTTATATTAATAGTGGATTGTGTTGAGGGTTGTAGATAGTGTCTGGAGCCACAATATCATTAGCTTGCTATATGAGGTCTGACTGGCATGGAGTTCACAATATTGATATAGGGGTACACTGTACCGGCTATGGTACACCAGGTACTCGTTATATTAGTAGTGGATTGTGTTGAGGGTTGTAGAGAGTGTCTGGAGCCACAATATCATTAGCTTGCTATATGAGGTCTGACTGGTATGGAGGTCACAATATTGACATAGGGGTACACTGTACCGGCTATGGTACACCAGGTACTCGTTATATTAATAGTGGATTGTGTTGAGGGTTGTAGATAGTGTCTGGAGCCACAATATCACTAGCTAGCTATATGAGGTCAGACCGGTATGGAGGTCACAATATTGAAATAGGGGTACATTGTACCGGCTATGGTACACCAGGTACTCGTTATATTAATAGTGGATTGTGTTGATGGTTGTAGATAGTGTCTGGAGCCACAATATCATTAGCTTGCTATAGGAGGAATAACCGGTATGGAGGTCACAATATTGACATAGTGGTACACTGTACCGGCTATGGTACACCAGGTACTCGTTATACTAATAATGGATTGTGTTGAAGGTTGTAGATAGTGTCTGCAGCCACAATATAATTAGCTTGCTATAGGAGGTATAACCGGTATGGAGGTCACAATATTGACATACGGGTACACTGTACCGGCTATGGTACACCATGTACTCATTATATTAATAGTGGATTGTGTTGAGGGTTGTAGATAGTGTCTGGAGCCACAATATAATTAACTTGCTATATGAGGTCTGACCAGTATGGAGGTCACAATATTGACATAGGGATACACAGTACCGGCTATGGTACACCAGGGACTCATTATATTAATAGTGGATTGTGTTGAGGGTTGTAGATAGTGTCTGGAGCCACAATATCATTAGCTTGCTATATGATGTCTGACCGGTATGGAGGTCACAATAGTGACATAGGGGTACACTGTACCGGCTGTGGTATGCCAGGTACTCGTTATATTAATAGTGAATTGGGTTGAAGGTTGTAGATAGTGTCTGGAGCCACAATATCATTAGCTTGCTATATGAGGTCTGACTGGCATGGAGGTCACAATATTGACATAGGGGTACACTGTACCGGCTATGGTACACCAGGTACTCATTATATTAATAGTGGATTGTGTTGAGGGTTGTAGATAGTGTCTGGAGCCACAATATCATTAGCTTGCTATATGATGTCTGACCGGTATGGAGGTCACAATATTGACATAGGGGTACACTGTACCGGCTATGGTATGCCAGGTACTCGTTATATTAATAGTGAATTGGGATGAAGGTTGTAGATAGTATCTGAAGCCACAATATCATTAGCTTGTTATTGGAGGTATAACCGGTATGGAGGTCACAATATTGACATAGGGGTACACTGTACCGGCTATGGTACACCAGGTACTCGTTTTATTAATAGTGGATTGTGTTGAGGGTTGTAGATAGTGTCTGGAGCCACAATATCATTACCTTGCTATATGAGGTGTAACCGGTATGGAGGTCACATTATTGACATAGGGGTACACTGTACCGGCTATGGTACACCAGGTACTCGTTATTTTAATAGTGGATTGTGTTGAGGGTAGTAGAGAGTGTCTAGAGCCACAATATCAATAGCTTGCTATATGAGGTCTGACTGGTATGGAGGTCACAATATTGACATAGGGGTACACTGTACCGGTTATGGTACACCAGGTACTCGTTATATTAATATTGGATTGTGTTGAGGGTTGTAGATAGTGTCTGGAGCCACAATATCATTAGCTTGCTATATAAGGTCTGACCGGTATGGAGGTCACAATATTGACATAGGGGTACATTGTACCGGCTATGGTACACCAGGTACTCGTTATATTAATAGTGGATTGTGTTGAGGGTTGTAGATAGTGTCTGGAGCCACAATATCATTAGCTTGCTATAGGAGGTATAACCGGTATGGAGGTCACAATATTGACATACGGGTACACTGTACCGGCTATGGTACACCAGGTACTCGTTATATTAATAGTGGAATGTATTGAGGGTTGTAGATAGTGTCTGGAGCCACAATATCATTAGCTTGCTATATGAGGTCTGACTGGTATGGAGGTCACAATATTGACATAGGGGTACACTGTACCGGCTATGGTACACCAGGTACTCGTTATACTAATAGTGGATTGTGTTGAAAGTTGTAGATAGTGTCTGGAGCCGCAATATCATTAGCTTGTTATAGGAGGTCTGACCGGTATGGAGGTCACAATATTGACATAGAGGTACACTGTACCGGCTATGGTACACCAGGTACTCGTTTTATTATTAGTAGATTTTGTTGAGGGTTGTAGATAGTGTCTGGAGCCACAATATCATTAGCTTGCTATATGAGGTCTGACCGGTATGGAGGTCACAATATTGACATAGGGGTACACTGTACCGGCTATGGTGTACCAGGTACTCGTTATATTAATAGTGGATTGTGTTGAGGGTTGTAGATAGTGTCTGGAGCCACAATATCATTAGCTTGCTATATGATGTCTGACCGGTATGGAGGTCACAATAGTGACATAGGGGTACACTGTACCGGCTATGGTATGCCAGGTACTCGTTATATTAATAGTGAATTGTGTTGAAGGTTGTAGATAGTGTCTGGAGCCATAATATCATTAGCTTGCTATATGAGGTCTGACTGGCATGGAGGTCACAATATTGACATAGGGGTACACTGTACCGGCTATGGTACACCAGGTACTCGTTATATTAATAGTGGATTGTGTTGAGGGTTGTAGATAATGTTTGGAGCCATAATATCATTAGCTTGCTATATGCGGTCTGACCGGTATGGAGGTCACAATATTGACATAGGGGTACACTGTACCGGCTATGGTACACCAGGTACTCGTTATATTAATAGTGATTGTGTTGAGGGTTGTAGATAGTGTCTGGAGCCACAATATCATTAGCTTGCTATTGGAGGTATAACCGGTATGGAGGTCACAATATTGACATAGGGGTACACTGTACCGGCCATGGTACACCAGGTACTCGTTATATTAATAGTGGATTGTGTAGAGGGTAGTAGATAGTGTCTAGAGCCACAATATCAATAGCTTGCTATATGAGGTCTGACTGGTATGGAGGTCACAATATTGACATAGGGGTACACTGTACCGGCTAAGGTACACCAGGTACTCGTTATATTAATAGTGGATTGTGTTGAGGGCTGTAGATAGTGTCTGGAGCCACAATATAATTAGCTCGCTATATGAGGTCTGACCGGTATGGAGGTCACAATATTGACATAGGGGTACACTGTACCGGCTATGGTACACCAGGTACTCGTTATATTAATAGTGGGTTGTGTTGAGGGTTGTAGATAGTGTCTGGAGCCACAATATCATTAGCTTGCTATATGAGGTCTGACTGGTATGGAGGTCACAATATTGACATAGGTGTACACTGTACCGACTATGGTACACCATGTACTCGTTATATTAATAGTGGGTTGTGTTGAGTGTTGTAGATAGTGTCTGGAGCCACAATATCATTAGCTTGCTATTGGAGGTATAACCGGTATGGAGGTCACAATATTGACATAGGGGTACACTGTACCTGCTATGGTACACCAGGTACTCGTTATATTAATAGTGGATTGTGTTGAGGGCTGTAGATAGTTCTGGAGCCACAATATAATTAGCTTGCTATATTAGGTCTGACCGGTATGGAGGTCACAATATTGACATAGGGGTACACTGTACCGGCCATGGTACACCAGGTACTCGTTATATTAATAGTGGATTGTGTAGAGGGTAGTAGATAGTGTCTAGAGCCACAATATCAATAGCTTGCTATATGAGGTCTCACTGGTATGGAGGTCACAATATTGACATAGGGGTACACTGTACCGGCTATGGTACACCAGGTACTCGTTATATTAATAGTGGATTGTGTTGAGGGCTGTAGATAGTGTCTGGAGCCACAATATAATTAGCTTGCTATATGAGGTCTGACCGGTATGGAGGTCACAATATTGACAAAGGGGAACACTGTACCGGCTATGGTACACCAGGTACTCGTTATATTAACAGTGATTGTGTTGAGGGTTGTAGATAGTGTCTGGAGCCACAATATCATTAGCTTGCTATTGGAGGTATAACCGGTATGGAGGTCACAATATTGACATAGGGGTACACTGTACCGGCTATGGTACACCAGGTACTCGTTATATTAATACTGGATTGTGTTGAGGGTCGTAGATAGTGTCTGGAGCCACAATATCATTAGCTTGCTATATGAGGTCTGACCGGTATGGAGGTCACAATATTGACATAGGGGTACACTGTACCGGCTATGGTACACCAGGTACTCGTTATATTAATATTGGATTGTGTTGAGGGTTGTAGATAGTGTCTGGAGTAACAATATCATTAGTTTTCTATATGAGGTCTGACCGGTATGGAGGTCAAAATATTGACATAGGGGTACACTGTACCGGCTATGGTACACCAGGTACTCGTTATATTAATAGTGGATTGTGTTTAGGGTTGTAGATAGTGTCTGGAGCCACAATATCATTAGCTTGCTAAATGAGGTCTGACCGGTATGGAGGTCACAATATTGACATAGGGGTACACTGTACCGGCTATGGTACACCAGGTACTCGTTATATTAATAGTGGATTGTGTTGAGGGTTGTAGATAGTGTCTGGAGCCACAATACCATTGCCTTGCTATATGAGGTCTGACCGGTATGGAGGTCACAATATTGACATAAGGGTACACTGTACCGGCTATGGTACATCAGGTACTCGTTATATTAATAGTGGGTTGTGTTGAGGGTTGTAGATAGTGTCTGGAGCCACAATATCATTAGCTTGCTATATGAGGTCTGACTGGTATGGAGGTCACAATATTGACATAGGGGTACACTGTACCGACTATGGTACACCAGGTACTCGTTATATTAATAGTGGATTGTGTTGAAGGTTGTAAATAGTGTCTGGAGCCACAATATCATTAGCTTGCTATATGCAGTCTGACCGGTATGGAGGTCACAATATTGACAAAGGGGTACACTGTACCGGCTATGGTACACCAGGTACTCGTTATATTAACAGTGATTGTGTTGAGGGTTGTAGATAGTGTCTGGAGCCACAATATCATTAGCTTGCTATTGGAGGTATAACCGGTATGGAGGTCACAATATTGACATAGGGATACACTGTACCGGCTATGGTACACCAGGTACTCGTTATATTAATACTGGATTGTGTTGAGGGTCGTAGATAGTGCCTGGAGCCACAATATCATTAGCTTGCTATATGAGGTCTGACCGGTATGGAGGTCACAATATTGACGTACAGGTACACTGTACCGGCTATGGTACACCAGGTACTCGTTATATTAATATTGGATTGTGTTGAGGGTTGTAGATAGTGTCTGGAGTAACAATATCATTAGTTTTCTATATGAGGTCTGACCGGTATGGAGGTCACAATATTGACATATAGGTACACTGTACCGGCTATGGTACACCAGGTACTCGTTATAGTGGATTGTGTTGAGGGCTGTAGATAGTTCTGGAGCCACAATATAATTAGCTTGCTATATGAGGTCTGACCGGTATGGAGGTCACAATATTGACATAGGGGTACACTGTACCGGCTATGGTACACCAGGTACTCGTTATATTAATAGTGGATTGTGTTGAGGGTTGTAGATAGTGTCTGGAGCCACAATATCATTAGCTTGCTATATGAGGTCTGACTGGCATGGAGTTCACAATATTGATATAGGGGTACACTGTACCGGCTATGGTACACCAGGTACTCGTTATATTAGTAGTGGATTGTGTTGAGGGTTGTAGAGAGTGTCTGGAGCCACAATATCATTAGCTAGCTATATGAGGTCTGACTGGTATGGAGGTCACAATATTGACATAGGGGTACACTGTACCGGCTATGGTACACCAGGTACTCGTTATATTAATAGTGGATTGTGTTGAGGGTTGTAGATAGTGTCTGGAGCCACAATATCACTAGCTTGCTATATGAGGTCAGACCAGTATGGAGGTCACAATATTGAAATAGGGGTACACTGTACCGGCTATGGTACACCAGGTACTCGTTATATTAATAGTGGATTGTGTTGATGGTTGTAGATAGTGTCTGGAGCCACAATATCATTAGCTTGCTATAGGAGGTATAACCGGTATGGAGATCACTATATTGACAGAGTGGTACACTGTACCGGCTATGGTACACCATGTACTCTTTATATTAATAGTGGATTGTGTTGAAGGTTGTAGATAGTGTCTGTAGCCACAATATCATTAGCTTGCTATAGGAGGTTTAACCGGTATGGAGGTCACAATATTGACATACGGGTACACTGTACCGGCTATGGTACACCAGGTACTCATTATATTAATAGTGGATTGTGTTGAGGGTTGTAGATAGTGTCTGGAGCCACAATATCATTAACTTGCTATATGAGGTCTGACCGGTATGGAGGTCACAATATTGACATAGGGGTACACTGTACCGGCTATGGTACACCAGGGACTCATTATATTAATAGTGGATTGTGTTGAAGGTTGTAGATAGTGTCTGGAGCCACAATATCATTAGCTTGCTATATGAGGTCTGACGGGCATGGAGGTCACAATATTGACATGGAGGGACACTGTACCGTCTATGGTTACACCAGGTACTCATTTCTAATAGTGGATTGTAGTTGAGGGTGTAGATAGTGTATGGAAGACACAATATTGACATAGGGGTACACCGTACCGGCTATGGTATGCCAGATACTCGTTATATTAATAGTGGATTGTGTTGAGGGTTGTAGATAGTATCTGAAGCCACAATATCATTAGCTTGTTATTGGAGGTGTAACCGGTATGGAGGTCACATTATTGACATAGGGGTACACTGTACCGGCTATGGTACACCAGGTACTCGTTCTTTTAATAGTGGATTGTGTTGAGGGTTGTAGATAGTGTCTGGAGCCACAATATAATTACCTTGCTATATGAGGTGTAACCGGTATGGAGGTCACATTATTGACATAGGGGTACACTGTACCGGCTATGGTACACCAGGTACTCGTTATATTAATAGTGGATTGTGTTGAGGGTAGTAGAGAGTGTCTAGAGCCACAATATCAATAGCTTGCTATATGAGGTCTGACTGGTATGGAGGTCACAATATTGACATAGGGGTACACTGTACCGGCTATGGTACACCAGGTACTCGTTATATTAATAGTGGATTGTGTTGAGGGTTGTAGATAGTGTCTGGAGCCACAATATCATTAGCTTGCTATATGAGGTCTGACCGGTATGGAGGTCACAATATTGACATAGGGGTACACTGTACCGGCTATGGTACACCAGGTACTCGTTATATGAATAGTGGATTGTGTTGAGGGTTGTAGATAGTGTCTGAAGCCACAATATCATTAGCTTGCTATATGAGGTCTAACCGGTATGGAGGTCACAATATTGACATACAGGTACACTGTACCGGCTATGGTACACCAGGTACTTGTTATATTAATAGTGGATTGTATTGATGGTTGTAGATAGTGTCTGGAGCCACAATATCATTAGCTTGCTATATGAGGTATAACCGGTATGGAGGTCACAATATTGACATAGGGGTACACTGTACCGGCTATGGTACACCAGGTACTCGTTATATTAATAGTGGATTGTGTTGAGGGTTGTAGGATAGTGTCTGGAGCCGCAAGATCATTAGTTTGTTATATGAGGTCTGACCGGTATGGAGGTCACAATATTGACATAGAGGTACACTGTACCGGCTATGGTACACCAGGTACTCGTTTTATTAATAGTGGATTGTGTTGAGGGTGTAGATAGTGTCTGGAGCCACAATATCATTAGCTTGCTATATGAGGTCTGACCGGTATGGAGGTCACAATATTGACATAGGGGTACACTGTACCGGCTATGGTACACCAGGTACTCGTTATATTAATAGTGGATTGTGTTGAGGGTTGTAGATAGTGTCTGGAGCCACAATATCATTAGCTTGCTATATGATGTCTGACCGGTATGGAGGTCACAATAGTGACATAGGGGTACACTGTACCGGCTATGGTACACCAGGTACTCGTTATATTAATATTGAATTGTGTTGATGGTTGTAGATAGTGTCTGGAGCCACAATGTCATTAGCTTGCTATATGAGGTCTGACCGGTATGGAGGTCACAATATTGACATAGGGGTACACTGTACCGGCTATGGTACACCAGGTACTCGTTATATTAATAGTGATTGTGTTGAGGGTTGTAGATAGTGTCTGGAGCCACAATATCATTAGCTTGCTATAGGAGGTATTACCGGTATGGAGGTCACAATATTGACATAGGGGTACACTGTAACCGGCCTAGTACACCAGGTACTCGTTTATATTAATAGTGGATTGTGTAGAGGGTTGTAGATAGTGTCTGGAGCCACAATATCATTAGCTTTCTATATGAGGTCTGACCGGTATGGAGGTCACAATATTGACATATAGGTACACTGTACCGGCTATGGTACACCAGGTACTCGTTATATTAATAGTGGATTGTGTTGAGGGCTGTAGATAGTGTCTGGAGCCACAATATAATTAGCTTGCTATATGAGGTCTGACCGGTATGGAGGTCACAATATTGACATAGGGGTACACTGTACCGGCTATGGTACACCAGGTACTCGTTATATTAATAGTGGATTGTGTTGAGGGTTGTAGATAGTGTCTGGAGCCACAATATCATTAGCTTGCTATATGAGGTCTGACTGGCATGGAGGTCACAATATTGACATAGGGGTACACTGTACCGACTATGGTACACCATGTACTCGTTATATGAATAGTGGATTGAGTTGAGTGTTGTAGATAGTGACTGGAGCCACAAAAGAATTTGCTTGCTATATGAGGTATACTGTATGGAGGTCACAATATTGACATAGGGGTACACTGTACCTGCTATGGTACACCAGGTACTCGTTATATTAATAGTGGATTGTGTTGAGGGTTGTAGATAGTGTCTGGAGCCACAATATCGCTAGCTTGCTATATGAGGTCTGACCGGTATGGAGGTCACAATATTGAAATAGGGGTACACTGTACCGGCTATGGTACACCAGGTACTCGTTATATTAATAGTGAATTGTGTTGAAAGTTGTAGATAGTGTCTGGAGCCACAATATCATTAGCTTGTTATATGAGGTCTAACCGGTATGGAGGTCACAATATTGACATAGGAGTACACTGTACCGGCTATGGTACACTAGGTACTCGTTAAATTAATAATGGATTGTGTTGAGGGTTTTAAATAGTGTATGGAGCCAAAATTTAATTAGCTTGCTATGTGAGGTCTGACCGGTATGGAGGTCACAATATTGACATAGGGGTACACTGTACCGGCTATGGTGTACCAGGTACTCGTTATATTAATAGTGGATTGTGTTGAGGGTTGTAGATAGTGTCTGGAGCCACAATATAATTAGCTTGCTATATGAGGTCTGACCGGTATGGAGGTCACAATATTGACATAGGGATACACTGTACCGGCTATGGTACACCAGGTACTCATTATATTAATAGTGGATTGTGTTGAAGGTTGTAGATAGTGTCTGGAGCCATAATATCACTAGCTTGCTATATGCGGTCTGACCGGTATGGAGGTCACAATATTGACATAGGGGTACACTGTACCGGCTATGGTACACCAGGTACTCGTTATATTAATAGTGAATTGTGTTGAGGGTTGTAGATAGTGTCTGGAGCCACAATATCATTAGCTTGCTATATGAGGTTTAACCGGTATGGAGGTCACAATATTGACATAGGGGTACACTATACCGTCCATGGTACACCAGGTACTCGTTATATTAATAGTGGATTGTGTTGAGGGTTGTAGATAGTGTCTAGGGCCACAATATCATTAGCTTGCTATATGAGGTCTGACCGGTATGGAGGTCACAATAGTGACATAGGGGTACACTGTACCGGCTATGGTACACCAGGTACTCGTTATATTAATAGTGGATTGTGTTGAGGGTTGTAGATAGTATCTGAAGCCACAATATCATTAGCTTGTTATTGGAGGTATAACCGGTATGGAGGTCACCATATTGACATAGGGGTACACTGTACCGGCTATGGTACACCAGGTACTCGTTATATTAATAGTGGATTGTGTTGAGGGTTGTAGATAGTGTCTGGAGCCACAATATCATTAGCTTGCTATATGAGGTGTGACCGGTATGGAGGTCACAATATTGACATAGGGGTACACTGTACCGGCTATGGTACACCAGGTTCTCGTTATATTAATAGTGGATTGTGTTGAGGGTAGTAGAGAGTGTCTAGAGCCACAATATCAATAGCTTGCTATATGAGGTATGATGTATGGAGGTCACAATATTGACATAGGGGTACACTGTAACGGCTATGGTACACCAGGTACTCGTTATATTAATAGTGGATTGTGTTGAGGGTTGTAGATAGTGTCTGGAGCCACAATATCATTAGCTTGCTATATTAAGTCTGACCGGTATGAAGGTCACAATATTGACATAGGGGTACACTGTACCGGCTATGGTACACCAGGTACTCGTTATTTTAGAAGTGGATTGTGTTGAGGATTGTAGATAATGTCTGGAGCCACAATATCATTAGCTTGCTATATGAGATCTAACCGGTATGGAGGTCACAATATTGAAATAGGGTACACTGTACCGGCTATGGTACACCAGGTACTCGTTATATTAATAGTGGATTGTGTTGAGGGTTGTAGATAGTGTCTGGAGCCACAATATCATTAGCTTGCTATATGAGGTCTGAACGGTATGGAGGTCAAAATATTGACATAGGGATACACTGTACCGGCTATGGTACACCAGGTACTCGTTATATTAATAGTGGATTGTGTTTGAAAGGTTGTAGGATAGTGTCCTGGAGCCCGCAAGATCATTAGCTTGTTATAGGAGGTTCTGGGACCGGTATGGAGGTTACAATATTGACATAGCGGTACACTGTACCGGCTATGGTACACCCAGGTACAATCGTTTTATTATTAGTGGATAGTTTGTTGAGGGGTTGTAGATAGTGTCTGGAGCCACAATATCATTAGCTGGCTATTATGCGTCTGACCGGTATGGAGGTCACAATATTGACATAGAGGTACACTGTACCGGCTATGGTGTACCAGGTACTCGTTATATTAATAGTGGATTGTGTTGAGGGTTATAGATAGTGTCTGGAGGCCACAATATCATTAGCTTTGCTATATGGAGGTCCTGAACCGGTATGCGAGGTCCTACAATATTGACATAGGGGTCCACTGTACCGGCTATTTGTATCCCCAGGTACTCGTTATATTAATAGTGGAGTTGTGTTGAGGGTTGTAGGATAGTTGTTGGAGGGCCATAATATCCTTTAGCTTGCTAAGATGCGGTCTGAACCGGTATGGGATCTGGATATCACAATATTGAACATTAGGGGTACACACACATACCGGCTATGGTACCACACAGGTACTCGTTTATATTAATAGTGATTGTGTTGAGGGTTGTAGATCGTGGATGGAGCCACCAATATCATTAGGCTTGCCTATTGGAGGTATAAACCGGTATGGAGGTCACAATATTGACATAGGGGTACAACTGTACCGGCCATGGTAACACCAGGTACTCGTTATATTAATAGTGGAGGATGTGTAGATGGTAGTAGATCGTGTCTAGAAGCCACAATATCAATAGCTTGCTATATGAGGTCGA
>CM064514.1:26496843-26699343 GCA_032716605.1 Paralithodes platypus
AGAAGTGGACTACGATGCAGCAGTGGCAGAGGGTCGCATAGGAAGGAGACTGGATTGAAGTCGCATGGTGTTGAATAGTAATATCTGATGCTTGTAAAATAAATGTATGAACAATATTAAATAAAAATCAATGTAGTAGTAGAAAAAATAATAATAATAATAATAGTAGTGGTAGTAGTAGTAGTAGTAGTAGACAAGAGAAGGTCAGGACATATGGAGAAAGGATCTTACACGTCGTTCATGGCAGCTTTACCCCACTAGTCTTCACCACATCAGGAGGGATGGGACCCAGGGCCCAGTGCTTCTATTCAAGGCTTGCAGAGATCATCGCAGAGAAGAAGCAACAGCCTAGGAGCCACGTCGTAGCCTGTAGCCTGGATGAGATGCCGTCTATCTTTCTCATTGCTCAGATCAGCACTACTATGCCTGCCTGCAGGGAACAAGAAGGTCTGCACCACAACCAGTGACGGTGGCAGAAGTAGACTATGAGGCAGCAGTGGCAGAGGGTCGCATTGGAAGGAGACTGGATTGAAGTTGCATGGTGTAGAATAGTAGTATCTGATGCTTGTGAAATTTAGTATGTGTACAATGTTAAATATAAGGTAGTGGTGGTGGTGATGGTGGAGGTGGTGATGGTAGTAGTAGTAATATGAAATGTATGAACAATATTAAATACAAATCAATGTAGTAGTAGTAAAAAAAAAAAAAAAAAAAAAATAGTAGTAGTAGTAGTAGTAGTAGTAGTATAAATATTATTATTCATCATTAACAATATATCATCGTTATTTTGGCATTAACAATAGGGTCATTAAAGTGACAAGGAGGGTGGTCACTTCAACAACCTCTCTCTCTCTCTCTTATATATGTAATATGTGTGTGTGTGTGTGTGTGTGTGCGTGTGCATATATATATATATATATATATATATATATATATATATATATATTTATATTTATAAAACAATTAATTAAAACCCTTAATGCAATAAATGTACTACATCATTTGACGTTTTTATCAGCTTAGGAAGGATCTGTGGGAATTATAAGTGGAAAGACTATCTCAATCAACCCTCTGACTTCCATAGGGGGGGAGAGGTGGGGGGGGGGGGGGTGTTTAGGGGAGGATGAGGGGAAGTACTGATAAGTAGCCAACCACGAATGTTATTGTGCCTGTCTATCTATCTATGACTAACTAACTGACTGACTATCTATCTATCTGTCTGTCTGTCTGTCTGTGTATCTATCTATCTATATCAATCTATCTCTCTATCTATTTCTCTCTCTCTCTCTCTCTCTCTCTCTCTCTCTCTCTATATATATATATATATATATATATATATATATATATATATATATATATATATATACAGTATATATATATAGTAGATATTAGATATTATTATTATTATTATTATTATTATTATTATTAGTTTATTTTAAGGGAGCCCACCTCGCTTTTTATTCTCTTTCTCTCCCTCTCTCTTTGGCTTGTATTCATTCAGCCCCATTCAGCCTACTGTTTTAAGATGTTTACCCCCATCCAGGTGTCAATATTTTCCTGGCGAGCGGCAGCGAGCCAGCATATATATATTTTTGTTTTGACAGCAAGCTAAATTTGTAAAATTGTCGATAGAAAAATTTCTCCGGTGAAGCCGGATTTTCCGCCATGCAATGCTGGCTCGCTATCGCGTGCCAGGAAGAAATCCGACCCCTGGCTGGGGCATAAAACGTCTTAACACAGTTGGCTGAATGGGGCCGAATGGATACAAGCGAGAGAAAGAGAGAAAAAGGAAAGAGAGATTTAGCAAAAAAAGTCGGTGAGCCCCCCTAAAGCCGGTGACCCCCCTTAAAGCCGCTGACCCCCCCTAAAGCCGCTGACCCCCCCTAAAGGCCCGGCGACCTCCCTTAAACAATTTGTACTATGGATAATTTCATTGTTATTAATTTATGGGATCGTAGCACTAGGATAGGACCGGCCGGGTTGTGGTGAGATACTAACCTCTCCCTGAAACACGTGGTCCATCTCGATGTTTGGGCAACCCGTGTGAAAAGGCATAGAGAGAGAGAGGGGGAGATAGAGAGATTTGATTGTATGTAAATTTGAGTCCTTTATTGCGATAGCATCAATAAAGTTGGGGTTCGTTTTCCTGAACCCCCCGATCTAAAATAGAAAAATCATGTAGCCAACCCTGGAAATTAATGGGGTGAATGGCCTGCGTTCTGTACGTAATACACCTATACTAATACCATTATCCTACAATCAGTGGGCATGTATTAAGGGCAGGTATTTAGCTTCTTCCCTAGAACTCCAACATCAAGCTTAAAAAGTACACCCCCCTGACCCCCTTTCAAAAATAAATTTGTACCTTTTTCGGTAGTAAAAAGGTCCCGGCCGAAGGCCGCTTCCTCCTTAAGTACAGGCTAGCTATCGCTCGCCAGAAACAAATCTGACACCGAAATGGCACTACAGTTCTTAACTTGACAGAAATGGGGCTAAGGTCTTAAAATCGCCAAACTAAGGGAGGCGAGCGTTCTTAAAATGTCTAAAAAGCAATGGGGTTAAACATGAGAGATAAAGGGGTCCCAGAAAAAAAATCTCTCAATTGGAAAGCTCCCCTTAAAGGTGATTAATGGTGGTTTCACACATATTCACGTATATTTGCTCCCGTCCGGCGTATCGCCAATTTCTGTAAAAGACGCTTGTTTTCTTCTGCCGTTGAACGCCCGTTCTTCCACGTCTATTGCACTTCCCGACAGACGTAGCGTGAACGGGGCCATGGGGGGTAGGGACGGTCAGACGTAATGGATTCGTATTGAAACTACGTACTTGTTTGCGACTTGCGTAAGCGGCCCCGTTCGACCTCATGGGCTGCACGATTTGCGGCAACACAGGCCACGCCCATGCCACGCCCCCTCAATACCGGCGTAGCTGAGGCAGGCACGTCTTGGGAGTTGTTCCTTTTCGGTCGTACCGGGACCGGTGGGCCAATCGTAAGGCACACCCCGTCTGACCAAACACAGACAAATACAGTCTTTGTCAACGCACGTAGTTCTGGGTTGGAAGTCTGGGAACTACACGTGCAGGAATGGCCACACCATTCCCATTCCCCAGTTTTGTTTTTTTCCTTCATCGGCACCATGAACAACATCGAGGAATTCATCCTGGAGGAGTTACACCCCGAGTGCCGAGCCAATTTTGACGGTGTGCGTTCTTCCAGTGCCAGATGTTTTTTTTTTTTTTTTGGCTAAATCTATTAAGTTGGGATAGAAATGGTAAAAAAAAAACCTCCCCTCACCCATAAATCAGGTCCCCGATGGCCCCGCAGGTAGCTGAAAAGACACTATAGACTACAGAGACTTTTATGGTATCGGAGGTATGGGTGGGATGGTGGTTATTGGGGTTGGTTGGGGGAAGGCAGAAGGGTAGTTGACTTGTGTTACACGATATGAGGCCGATTGGTGAGGTAGTGTCGCCGCCACAGATTTTCCTTTTTTTCCTTTTCGCCCGCTTTCGTACGGATAACGCTAGAAGTGTGTGGTGTGAAGCGGGTTGGGGTGTGGTGGAAGTAAGGCAGAAGGGTACGAGACGGGTGTCACACACATATGGAACCGATTGGTGCAGTCGTTTCGCCGCCACATATTTTCCTTGTTTTTCCTTCTGACGGGACCGGACAGTCAGCGAGTGGGTAGGAGGATATTTGGGATTTTTGTGGTGGGTAGCCTAAAGGGTAATGTACATGTGGTAAAAATATGAAAGCCATAGGTGCAGTCGTTTTCGCTGCTACTATTTTGGTTTTCCGGCAGGGTGCAGAGTGTGGTCAGGGTTTGGCTTGTTGGTTTTTGCTGCTCCGGTGTGGTGATAGGTGTTACTTGCGGGTCCCTCTCTGGTCCCGTGGTCCCCTCGTACAACTGTGCCGCGTCTCCCCGCCCACTCCGCCTGCGGGGGCGTTCTGCCAGAGTGCGGCCTAACTAGACGTATACTTCCACGTTCGCCTGGAACTTTCTAAGATTTGACGAGAGCAGCTCTCGTCTGACCGGGTAAGCTTCTACTTCTGAACAAGGCTGCTTCCGGTCAGAACACGGCCGTGGTTGCCAGGTCGTATCGCGTAAGTTTCCACCGTCTTTTGAACATACGTGAGGGCGAGCCACTTTCCTTATTCTAACTCGCATCAGCAACCGCTCGGCCTTGTCCGCACCCACAACATTCCCGACACCACGTGATCTACTCGTTTCTACTCGCGCCATGCGAGAGTACCACCCCCACCTACTGGCCGTAATTTCATTTTACGTTTTGCTGATTATGCCATTACGTTTTACGTAATCGTTGGCCAACTACCATGATACCTTCGTTTTACACGAGACTGGGAGCTGACGGGAGCAATAATCGTGAATGTGTGGACCCCACCATAACCCGTTGAAGCTCTGACTCGTTTTAGCAGTTTATTTTGGCTATCATTAGGCGATTGTATGCCGCTTAGGCAATGATCTGTGGGTATTAAAAGGGTACATACCATGTCAATCAACCCTCTGACTTCCATATACCATTACTAATCTGAATAAAATACAGCTTAGGCAGAAATCGGTGGGTCTTAACAGGTAAAATACTATCGCAATCAACCCTCTGACTTCCATATACCGTTACTGATTCTGAATAAAATACAGCTTAGGAAGGATATGTGGGAATTAATAGGCTAAACACTCTCTCAACCAACCTTCTAAACTTCCACATACCCCCGTTACTATCGACACATATGATTAGAAAATACAGCGGGGGTAGGGGAAGGGTATGCGTGGGGGGGGGCTATTCAAAGGGTAAAATACTATCCTCAATCAACCCGTTGACTTCCCTATACCGTTACTAATCTGAATAAAATACATCGTTAGGAAGGAGCTGTGGGTATTAAAAGGGGTAAACACGATCTCAATCAAAACCCTCTGAGCTTTCCAATATACGTCGTGTGTACTGTGAGGTCTGAATAAAATCGGCTAATAGTAGCCCGAAAACAGAACAGAACGGCGTATTGGTGGGATCTTGAGAGGGTTAATACAGATTATGAACATAAGATCGCGCGGTAACTGCGGCCCACCAACGAGGCAGCTCGGGGCGCTGTCACACCCAGGGGGCCATGCATCCATATGGGAGAGAGAGAGACGGTTTGTGTGTGAGAGAGAGATATATATAGATAGAATAGAACTAGAAGAGAGAGTGTGTGTGTGTGTGTGTGTGACAGATATAAATAGATAGATCAAGAGAGAGAGAGAGTGTTTGTGAGAGAGACTGTGTGTGTGTGAGAGAGAAAATATAAATAGATAGATAAATAGAGAGAGAGGGTGTGGGAGAGAGACTGTTTGTGGTGAAAGAGAGATAGAAATAGATAGATAGATAGCAGAGAGAGTGTGTTCGTGTGTGTGAGAGAGCGATATAAATAGATAGATAGATAGATAGAGTGTGTGTGTGTGTGTGAGAGAGAGAGACTGTTTGTGTGTGTGAAGAGAGAGATATAAATAGATAGAGAGAGAGTGTGTGTGTGTGTGTGTGAGATAGAAATAGATAGAAAAGAGAGAGAGAGAGTGTGTGTGAGAGAGACGGGGGGTGTGAAGAGGGATATAGAAAGAGATAGATAGAGAGAGAGAGTGTGTGGAGAGAGACTGTTTGTACAAAGGACTACAAAGGAAGTCAAGCAACCACATATCTAGTGCCCCTCCTAGGGTTGCGTGTCCTCCAAAACACTGAGGATCAAGTGTCCAAACCGGGTTTTAGGAGTGGGTAAGGGAACATTGGAACGGGAATTCCTTGCCTGGAATTACTGTCCCTTGCATGATTAGGAAGTTAGTAGTGGACAGATGGGTTAGTAACCTGAGGGGGGGATAAAATAAAGTTATTCATTTACAAACGCAGTCAGTCGCGGGTTTGCTGCGAGATATTTGTCTATCGTAAGTTTAAATTGAATCAACGGTGATGCAGTCTATAACGTTTCGGAGAAGCCCATTCCACAAGTTGACAACTCGATTGAAGAAGAAAATGCGTTAGATGCGTGTGGATTTAAAGATTTACCAATAATGTTGCAACCGTTTCCGGCGTGTAATTAGATCTGTCGATAGTGAAGTACTTACTACAGTTCATATTGTCGATTCCTTTGATGATGTTGAACACTTGAATTAATTCAACCCTTATTCTGCGCTGGGTTAAAGGAAATAGATTTAATTCTCTCAAGATCTATCTTCGTATGTGTTGTTCTTTAGGCTAGTAAGCATTTTGGTTACTCAACGGTTGAACTCGCTTTCTAGCTTGTTTTATATCGTTTTGGGCAATAAGGGCACCAGGATTGAACGCAGTATTCCAGAAGAGGGCGGACTAATCCTTGTAAACGGGTTAGGATAACTTCTTTGGATTTATGCTCAAATGACCTGCCCTTAAAGCCAATTAATTTTGTTTGCCTTCGAACAACGTCTGAACATTGTTGAAGCGGGATTTCGGTTACTGAATATTGTTACTTCCCAGATCGGTTTCTCGGTTTACATTCTGAAGAAGCGGAGTGCCAGCATCTAAGAGATTTGCTGCACGCATTTAGGGAGCCGATATGTAGTACTTTCCATTTATCCGCATCTGAAACTCATTTGCCAAATTTGGGCCCAACATGACAATTTCTCTAGATTGTGTTGCATATCGTCAACTTGTTCTTAGAGAGTACGCTATTTTGCAATTTTTGTGTATCATCAGCAAATTTTGAGATTGTACAGGTGAGACCCTCAGCTATGTCGTTGATGTACAGTAGAAAGCGAATTGGTCCTATTACCTACTCCTGGGGTACCTCCGCTACTTACATTTGTCCATTGGATGCCTGATTACCGTTTATGACTACTCTTTTGCTTTCTGTCGCTGAGCCAATTTTCTAATCCATTTCAACACACCGTCTTGTATTCCCCTGCGCTTTTAGTTTTAGGCAGTAAACGTTTGTGGGGAACTTTGTCCAAGGCCTTTTGAAAATCAAGGTATATAATCTCTACAGCTTTACTCTCCTCGTAAGATGTTTGAGGATATCGTGGAAGACTCTAAGAGGTTTGTTAAACAGGAACGTTTTTTTTACGAAAGCCGTGTTGAGTATCTTTAAGTATGTTATTTTTCCTCTTAAAGTGATTTACCCGAGTCTTGTCTCGTATGAACCGTTTCCTAGCATTGTTTTTAACATACAAACTGAGGTTTTAAGCTAATTGGAAAACGATAGATACTGGGGTAGGGATTTTGCGTGCCATTTTTTTTTGAATATTTATCGGTGTTACCGTTGGCTAGCTTTCCATCCACTGATCGGCATAGTTCGCAGACTGCAAGGATTTTATTTTGAATAGTTAATGTCAGTGGTTAAGAGAAGCTCATCCTTGAGCTTCCTTTAGAACCTCCTAGGCTAGATTGTATCACATTCCAGGCCGTTTTATTTTTACCTTGAGTTTTATCTAAACAATTCAATACGTTCTCTCTCTGTAAAACGGTGATATTGCCTTAGAACATCCTGAATTATCAATCTGAATCGGCGAGGAGTGTAGGGATATCACTTGCAGGTCTTCTGTTGTAAAAACTGATGCAAAGAAGGTATTGATGGCATTACTCATTTGTTTTGTTCTTTGTGTTTCCTTCGTCTTTGGTGTTAATTCCTCCATTTTTCCCCATCGACTAACGGTCCAACAGTTGAAAGTCACGACTTTTTTTTTTTCTTTCCCTGATATAAACTATAGTAATTCTTTCCCGGTTTTGTTTTATAACTACTTTGATGCGGGCAATATGTTTAAAAAAAAAAAAACTCTAAGGTCATTTTTTTACTATTTTACTTTTGCTTAAAATTAACTTTTTTTGGCTTTTTGCCGGTCGTAGCCTCTACAAAGTGTCAGCCGTTTCCTCTCGTCATTTTTTGTGAGATTTTAAAAATCTACTATCATTAGCAAATTTTTTAGCAAACAGGCAGGTTTGTGTGGTGAAGAGAGAGAGATATCAAATAGATAGAATAGATAGAGAGAGAGGTTGTGGTGGTGTGTGTGTGAGAGAGAGAGAGACTGGTTTGTGTGTGAGAGAGAGAGACCTGGTGTTTTTTTGTGGGAGAGACGAGAATATAACATCGATAGATAGATAGAGAGAGAGAGTGTTGTGTGGTGTGAGAGAAGATATAGCATAGATAGATAAAGAGACGAGAGGAGGGAAGGGAGAGAGAGAGAGAGGGAGGGAGGGGGAAGTACTGATATAGTAGGCAACCCACCAAATGTGTTATTGTGTCCTGTGTGAGAGTGGGAAACTTTCACCGCCTGATTGAGAGAGAGAAGAGAGAGAGAGAGGGGGGGGGGGGGTATGGGAGTGGTGGGGATTAAATTGTAAATGGTAAATACTAGTTTGTTTTTATATATATATATATATCTATATATATATATATATATATCTGATGGTGGAGTGGTGTTGCCACTGGAACTGGTAATCCATGGACCCGGGTTCGAATCCAATATGTCAGGGGAAGATATTATTTGGATGGAATTTTTTGGTGTGCTCGTATCACAGTGCATTAAAAAAACCACAGCACCCACACGAAATGCCAAAATAAAATACCCTCATTGTTCCCTGTTTAAAATAGCACACTGTATGAATATTACCATAATTTCAAAATATGCTACAGGGGGGCAATGCCCTAGTGAGTTAATTGCCTCAATAGGTGGGCGTTTTTCCCCTGAGAGTGTGAGGGTTCCGAAGGTCTGGGGAGGTGAGGACAGTGGATGCATTGGCAGCAAGGCAAGCTTTCAGAGATGGGGCTGCTTCGAGCTGTGAGTGGGCAACTAAGCCCCATGCATCCTACTAAAGCAAGATTGGCAGGGCCATACCAACCAGAATGCCCCTAAGAAGTGGAACCTATTTGTTTTTCCCTGTGAGAGGGACAACCCCGAGCCAGTTTTACTGAAGGACGTACAGGATTGACCACTCAATTTAGGATTCCGTCCGAACTCCCAAGCCCCTGTATGTATCTTTTTTATAGCACGTATCTTTCTACAGTTGGTGTTCGGCTAGTCCATCCACTAAACCCTTGCCTTACACTTTCGATAAGCAGTACGGATTTGTATCAGGTTTGCTCTGCCCTAGACAAGTTGCCAAACCAAGGCGTGCACGAAGTCCCATCCCACCCAGATTTGTATAAGGTTTGTCCCTCTCCTAGATTGGTTTGCCGACCAGGGGCTTACCGAGTCCCCATCCACCCCAGATTTTATATGAGTGTTGTCCCCCCTAGATGGGTTAGCCGACCGGAAGCTAACGAGTCCCCATCCCACCCATATTTTTTTTTGTTTTTGTTTTTTTTTTGTTTTTTTTAAAAAGAGACAATGAACGGAGGAAGGAAAAACACAGATAAAACAAAAAGGTCCATGTGCCTAAAGGCTATCCTGCCATTCATAAAATGTGTTGTAACAACTGGATTTAAACTTTTTTTTTGGTAAAATTGTAAGTTTTTTTGTGGAAAAGCAATTTCGAGGGAAGTGAATTCCAAAGAGTAGTAGCTCTGGGGATAAATGAATTCCTGAAAAGCAGAAGTTCTGCATTGTGAGGAGAAAGTGTAAAAAAATTCACTGGACGCCTCCCCTCAAGCTGCCCTAGTTTCTCTAAACGGGAAAAGATGTGGAAGAGGCGGCACACATTTGAAGCAAGTTCTCGGAACACTTGCTGTGAAAATATTCTGTAGAATAAATCAAGGGATGCAACCGTTTCTTTTCTTTCGTATGGATAATGTAGGAAGGGCCTGTTGATTGCAGGGTTATTGATTAATCTAATATGCTTTAATTTGAAATTTGTCCAACTGCCTCAATGCAACCACTCCACTTCCCAACCCCACAGAGAGTAAACCTAGTAATCCATCTTGAGAACGCACATGACTTTTATATATTACTCGGCACAATTGGCCCTCGTCAGTGAAGAATTCTCGAACTCTGTTACAGGAAGGTCCACAAGTTTTTTTTTAGAGGCATTCCCTTAAGCAATGCTTCTAACATAAATGGTGTCCCAGCCTCAAGTTAGGTAGTTAGTGTTACACCGGGGGGGAAGAAATGGTCCAATACGATAAGGGGAAGGTGGGGAATATTTTACATCATTAAAAAATATATGGGAGTCAGTGAGATTCTGTCGGTTTTAGAAAATTGAATGTACGGCCGTTTTGGTTTTTTCCCTGTGCATTTAAAAGGAAACTTCAGATTCTTTTGTGTGTCCCCATTCATTAATTCTAGAAAGGTCCCACCCGGTTCAGAGAAATTGCCAGTGGTTTTATTTTTTTGAATTTATAAGACTCCGGGTTGGGTGAAAGAATTGTAAATGTGAAGGAACTGTGGAAGTGGTTGAGTCATCTGCGTAGTAATGTATTGGATTTATGGAGTGGTAGATAGGAGATCATGTGATATGACTGAGGAACCAGAGTTGGGGGCCAAAATGTGAATCCGCCCTGGGGAACCCACAGCATTTTTAATTGAGTGAAATTGAGAATAAAGGCCATCTACCATTACACCATATTTTTTCTGTTATGAAAGATAAGTGTAATGGGCCCTCGAAAATATCCCCGCAACCCCAATAAATGTACTACCCGAGTTGACCCACGTCTGGTAGATAGTGTTAAAAAAAAATAGTCGTTGATGGCAAGTCTAATAAACATCATCACGTGAATCACCCACGAGACTATCACCTGGTTCTATTTACAAAAGAGGACTAAGGGGGGTTACTATAATGAATGGAACTATTTGTACGTCCCCGTGTAGTACAGTTGGTACTACCCCGCGCGGGGGCCTGGTTTGACCTAATGATGGGCCATGGTCACTAACCATGGTTCGAAAACCCCACCCAACAAGGCATCCTCAAAAACCTGTGGGGTTTTTAGGAGGGTTAAACTCGCCCTTCACATGGTTTCGAGTCCCCCCGTGCCAGGTACCAGGAAAAGGTTGACCCTAAGAGTTGGCCCTGGGGAGTTTTTTCCTTCCTGTCCCTGAAAAACCTCCCCAGGCCCACTTTAAGGGTCAACCTTTTCCTGGTTTGTTTGAGATGCCTTGGTGGGGTTCGACACCCTGGTTTTTAGTGACCATGGGCCCATCATAGGTCCAATCAGGCCCGCGCGCAAAACCCACTGTAACCTCAAACCACGGACGTAAATAACCCTCGAAAATATCCCCCCGCAAACCCCAAATAATTATGCTACGCCGAGTTTGTCGTCTGGTATAGTTTTAAAATAGTCGTTGAATGGGAAGTCCTAATAAACTCATCACGTGAATATCACCACGAGGGAAACGGCATACACCTTGGACAAAAGAAAGATGTTAAAAAAAAAAACACACTACCCACCTTCACACAAACAGCGGGGTGGATCAGTACTGGACCCCCAACCCCTCCAAGATTGCACAAAAAGCAAAACTCTTAAACAGAATCCTGCAAACCGTTGTTTATTTGGGGAAGGATAGGATCCACACACGCCCGGGCCCAGCTTGGTTAACCATTTTGTTCCCCTGGTTTCTGCCCAAAAACGGTTCCCAAGTCCTATCCCTCGACAATCATTGGCCCGTTTCCGCCTTCTTTACACTTATCTTTATACCTACGCTGGCAACCACCGCTATAAGAATCTTTCACATTTTTTTTGACAGTATATTCAAAATTTTTTTAACAAGCCTGCCCAGTTTAAAAAGGACCACACAAACAGAGCCAACGCCACCGCCCGCCACACTGCTTTGCCCACAGAAGTGTTCCCTATATTCTGGTCGGGGCCTTCCCCCTTGCCTCCTTTCCTAAAATATATCCGACAATGCCGGCCCCCCCGAATTTAGTGGGACACGTTTGGCACCAGGTTCACTCCAACAATGCGGTATGAAGATCAAACACATCATCTCCTTGACTGGCCTCCAAGGAAATGCTATAATGCGAACAGCCCCCCAGCCCTCGCACCATCATCACAACCCAGTTACGGTACCAAATTCATTGCTCCCTTAAAACCCAACACCTCAGACTGGCCCATCACCAAGATAAAGGATGATACAATGGGGCCATGAACACCTGGTCCCCGAGATAGGAGAACGGTATTTCCACCCCTCATGAACGTGTTTTACACTTACCAACCTGGCGGTACCCCCCCCCTGTTTACTACTACTTTTACTGTTACTCTCTGCCGGTTCCCACCCATCACGCCCTCCCACCTCCCCTCCAACACCCTCCACAATTGACCCAGTGTCAACATCTGCAAAACACCCTCCCATACGCCGCCCAAACCTGTCAAGACACCAAAACTGATAACACCCCCCCGATGATAAAAACCCTTTCCGCCCATCCATGACACCGTAATGGTAGCAAACCTCCCTGTCACCCAACAAATTAGCCCTCGCTATGTGGTTCGGCCCCCTACACCATCATACAAGTCCCAAATGCCCTCTCCAAGGTCCCACCATTGAATATTCAACGGCGTGACTCGCACGTTCCATCCGAACTAGATTCGTCCGAAGCTTTTAAAAACCCTCTAAAAAAAAACCACAGACATTAACCCCAACCCCACATGTCCAACCCTGGGAATTGGAACAACCCCCTACTACACCCTCCCACCTTCAGGCTATGAATGTGTTCCCCCTACAAAACCGCCTAAGGGCCTAAACACCCTCCAGCCCACCGAACCGCCGATCATTCCTCAACCATAACACCCCCCAAACTAACCTCCACAAACCCCACGGCCCCCACTATCACAATTTTCCCTCCACCACCATTGACCCATTTCCTTCACGTCTGGAATAGTCAAGTACCTCCCCAACCTTTAATCCAAGTACCGAAAACCTCCAACCCACAACCCCGACCACCACGGAAAAACCCCTCCCTCCCGTCTAGCCCTGAGCGGTACCTCCCCACCCACGGCACACACAGTATAGAAAAACCACCACCCCACCTAAAACCAAGTACACACCCAACCCGCACCCACACAATTCATTAACCCCTCAATAACCTCACGCTTACAACTTACACACCCACGACTAAAATCTTTTAAAAACCCTCCCAGAAAACACACCCTGCTAACCAAGTTCCGTAGGGCTGCCAGACCACTATCCTCCCTCTTTCCTCTTCTTCTTTCGTCGAATTCCCTCCTCCTCCACAAAGGGAAAGAAGACGAATAATCACAAGTAAACACCCATAACCCCTCTAACTATATTCCCAAAAATAAACCACCCTACCCCAACTCCTCCCACGAAAAGAACAGACCTTCCCCCTTCCAACCCGCATATCCCCTCTCAACCCCCACCTCATCACCACCGCCCGAAATGAAACCTGCTCCTAGATCTACCCACACCACCAAACTTCCCATCAACGACGATTTTACACTATACCAGACGTCCAAACCATCGGGTTAGGTTACATTATGGGGTTGCCGGTTATTTTTCGAGGGAGCATTACAATAAGAGATAAATTAAAGTGGGAAGCAATGATGCAAAGTCCCGTAGTGTGACATCCTTTCGACCAATAAGGATTGAATATGCCAGACTCTAAATCAAATGCCTTTGATAATATCCAGTGCTATTGTAATGGTGTTGTCCAACCATGTTAGTCCCTGTAGCTTGGTTTTTGATTTTTGATTGCGTAAGAAGGCAAAGCAATGTCTGCAGTTGATCGACATCGTCTAAACCATATTGCCTATCACTGAGTAATTTATTATGTTCAAGAATGCTTAATTATGTGATTATTTAATATAATTTCAAAAGACTTTACACAAGAGTGGAACAGTTAGTAAAAGGCTATTGGTCTGGTAGTTTTTGATGGATTCATTGAAGAGGGCACCTTTTTTTTTAGGAACTGGATGGATGTTTTGCTTCTTTTTCCCCAGGGTACTGGGAAGCAATGAGGTATGAGTACACAAGAGACGGAATTTTGTTTGGTGCCCCAATACAGGAGCGAAGCACCCCAAGGAGTCAATTCTTAAGTACTATTGGAGGAAATTTTTCCCCCATCTGGACCAGGAGCCTTATCTAACTGAGAGAGTTCTGCAAAATAGTTTTTTAACCATGTCCTGGTGTGGATCTTAAGTGGAGGGAATTTCAGGGGCGACATTAAAAAAATTAAGAGTTACTGGGACATCTTGATTTAATTTTCATTCTAAGGTTGAGTTTGGGTGGTTTGAAGGTAATAACTATTTATACAGTAGTATGCATTAAAATATATGAAGCTAAATCTTGTATAGATTAATTAGGAATGTATTTATTTAATTGTGTTTGTCCATACAGAAATAAGGGCAGGGATGCAGCGACGACCTAACCAATCCTGTGATAAATGTTTTTAAAAAAAAAAAAAAATTGCATTTCTTCTCCGTTCTTTTCCTATTTTTTTTTTCTTCCTTTCTTTTCCTCTTCTTTCAGCGTCATCTTGGCCTGAAAAGAGAAAAAAAAACAAAGGCCGCAATTTTATTATAAGATTCTGTATGAGGTGGTCCCAGGTTTCGCATCCCGGGCGGATCACATGTTTTTTCCAATTAATTTTTATTATGAGGTGTTTTGTTGGTGTTGGAAGTGAGAGTGAAATAATTAAAAGATTAGATTAATTTCCTTCAGGATCTCTAGTGAGCATTCCTCAGTAATGATTATATTCTAAGGCTTTACCCCATAAATAGGTAATTATAGAAAACGATACGTGATAATACCCGTCTCTTTTTAATTAATTTGAGTAACACTATTGGTAAAATAAAACAAATCATAATACACTTAGTTACACTTAGTCTGTATTCCCGTCGTTTAGTTGACCCAGTTTGAGCTGGGGGCCTCCACTGCGATAATAATAATATAATAATAATACTTTATTTCAGACTCACACAACGAACAGCGGGGACCAGTACCTACTGGGGTCCATATATACCTTCCAGTAAACATAAAATATATATAGCCTGTTGTTTTTTAGTTCCAAGTTCCCCCTCCAATAGTTTTTTTTTGGGGTTTTACCTCTGATATTCCTCCCTGCCTTAACTGTGGGAATATTTTGAGCTTTCGCGCTGCTTTAATTTTTCCCCCCTACTTAGTATTTATATTGTTTTTAATTTATTTCCCCTGGCCCTGAGGTTTGGAACTCAAAATGTTTTCATACCTTAATCCTGTCTATGTTTCGCTAGCCTTTTTTTTAAAACAGTTTTGTCTTCTGTGTTTTTCCAGATGGTGTAGTTAAAATGGTTCCATTGTTTGATGCCATGGGTCTGACCCTTTCTGGGCTTTAATAATAAATTAAAAAATAATTTAAATTTTTTATTCGTATGTCTTTCAGAGGAGCTATTTTCGTCTAGGATGGGTTTGTGCTGAGGGTTTTCTGAAGCCAACCCATGCGTCATTAAACAACGTTTTTTCATTCCCAACACTGGAGACCAGTTCTGTATTGTTCCATAAAATGTCCAGAAAGTTTTTTTTCTTCTTCTTCTCTTGGCTGTATGTTTTTTTTTTTTTTCTGAGTGACCTTTGTTTTGATGACCTTGTGAGTCTCTAAGGGAAATTTTTTTGTGTAGTTTTTTCCGTGTGCAATATTTGACGAAGTGATCACTTATTCCCCAGTCTGTAAAAAAAAAAAACCCCCTGATTGTGATATTTTTGTCCCTCATAATGGTCTCTGTTACAATTTTATAATGGTCCTATAATATTTGTAGCACGCAGTGTTCTCAGATATAGGTGTGGGAATTTGTGATGAGTTGGTTGTGATTGTGGAATTGTCAGTATGTCCCTAAATTCCTCGTAGAAAGCCTAATGATTTCGCGTTGTTGGTAACACAAGTTAAAATCCCCCCTAGTATAATGGATTCATTCCATAACATTTATTTGCCAGACGACCTAATATCCTTAATGAGGGGGTCCCACGAACCAAACCCCTCCCTCCCTCCAGGTGGTCCCTCATCCGCTCGTCCGGTCTCCTCCGGCCAAAACTCATCGCCCTTCCCCCCTCAGCCAGAGTATTGTTAGATATGCGAGTTTTGGGCCAGGCTCCCCATCTGGAGCGGTGTGTGCAACAAAGCCTGAATGGTATTCAACGATCACTTTCACTTCCACTTTTCCCAGTTCTTTTGTATCTTATAGGCCCTTTGTACCTTAGAAGTTATCAGTGGGTATATATTTGAGGTCACCGTACATTAATGATTGTTTGTATGCTACTATTTTTTTTGATATAGCCTAATGAATGATTAAGTATACATATATTAAGCAGTGCCCTTAAACCCTTCCCGCCCGGGCAGCAATTTACTTTTGTAAATCTTATCGCCATTGAACATTATAATTTATAAGTTATATATCTTTTGAGGTCACCGTGCTATAATATGTGTAGGCTAACTATGTTGATATTAGCCTTAGTGAAATAGAAAAGTATGTATATTAGCAGTTTGCCTTAAAACCCTTCCCGCCCGGGCAGCATTTTTTAAAATGACACCGCGGCAGATGGTCAGGAGCCCCGGGTGTCATTTTAAAATCCGTAAGCTTGAAAGCCCTACCACGCGTGTTTTTTGAAAAGCTTTGTGCCTCCGACTCAATGTAAACAAAGCCTGTCTTTTTTTGCCGACCAAACCGTACCTCCGACATCAAGAAGGAGATTGTCGGATCACTGTTTGTTTGTTTTTTTTCCCCCCCTCTCCCCGCGCGGTGTGGTACGAGCGTGACTTGTGCTTACTGTTTTTCTCTCCTGCAATATAATGTTGTGTGACAGTACTTGTTTTACCAAACCTGTGTCTGTTGGTTGGGAAGTATGTGTGTTTGGTATTTTAGATCTGACTGATATGAGCTGTGCGTATAATGTTGTGAGACGAATGAGAGGGTGTTTTGTAAATGTGTGGTAATGTTTTGTTGTACCCTTATCCTAATGGGTTCTAATTCGATTATTCAAAATGTATGAGTACGGGTATAATCACCTATAGAACATAATAGAACACTAGAGTCCTGGCCTCATTCTAGAGGCAGAACCCTCTTACAACCAGCCCATCCCTGTATGTTCTTATTGTCAGATCTATTGCAAAAAAAATGCCCTCCAAAGAAACTCTAGGAGTAACGGTCTTTTCAGAGTTCAGGATTTTTTTAAACCTGACGATCAGTGTTTTCTCGCCGGTAATATATAAAAGTCATAAGCGTTCACAGATGGAATGTTTTGCTCGCCCCATCAAACCATGGCGTGGTTGTGGAGAGCTGGGCCTTTTTTTCCCCCCCCCCCTTTTTTTCCCCCCCTATTTCCTTTTGTTTTTTTTTTTTTTTTTTTTTTTTTTTTTTTTTTTTTGTTTTTTTTTTTTTTTTTTTTTTTTTTTTTTTTGTTCTCCTCTTTTCTTTTCTTTTTTTAGTTTTTTTTTTTTCACCTCTTCCTTTTTTTTTTTTTTTTTTTTTTTTTTTTTTTTTTTTTTTTTTCCCTTCTTTTTTTTTTTCCTCCTTCTTCTTTTTTTTTTTTTTTTTTCTTTCCCCTTTTTTCCTTCTCTCTTTTTTCAGGGTTGTAATCCATTCGGCCCCATTTCAGCCTAAACTGTTTTAAGACAGTTATCCCCATCCCAGTGGTCGATTTCTCTTCCTGGCAAGCGAAATAGCGAGGAGCCAGCATTATATGAAGAATTCCATTAGCCTACTGTTTCCCCCCCCTCCCCCCCACCCCCCCCGCCCCCCCGCGAGTAGATTTTCTATCGAAATATGTAAACAAATTATTTTAAGGCCTGCTGTCAAAAACAAAATCACCCATGGTCCTTCCGCCGTTGGCCTGGCGGCGGATTTGGAACCCCGGTGTCATTGAAGACAAGGGAGGCCCCCTGGCATTGCCAGACCCTCATGCGCTACCGAATGTACCTATCCACGATCGTACAATAGGGACGTAACCTTAGTTTCCTCGCCCCCCCCCTTATCCTTGAAGAACCAAGTGATAGTCCAATGTCCTGGTGAGGCACAACACTCGATGGCGAAGTGTTCTGTCCTTCCGCTTTTTCTTGGACTTTTCCCCGAACGGTCAACGGCTCGGGTAGTTTTTGTGGGGGTTTTGCGCCGAACTTTTTGGGTACAAAGGGCATCACGTTATTATTATTATTATTATTATATTATTATTTTTAGTATTAGTATTTTTTAATTTATGTTAATTAATAAAGATTATTATTATTTATGATTTACTATTTTTATTATTATATTATTATTAGTATATTAGTATTGTTGTCTTGTTATTGTGTTCTTAATTATTGATTATTTATGATTGAAATCAATTGAAGCACAATTGTTGAGTTTCCAGGCTATAAAAAGGAAGTTGGGCGTGTAAACATGGATATTAAACACAAATCCAGCAATTATGTGGGTTTCTGATAGGATAAATAGTTAGGTTGAATTTGATTTTAATGTAATTTATAAATTGTAAATAACCGCTATTAAATAGCTGGTTATTTTCTTGCTAAATATCAATTGTTCTACAACTCCAACTTTCCTTTTATAGAAATGAAACTTCCGTGTGTCTGGTTGGCCTGCCACCCCCCCAGGTATTGCAAGAAAACACGTGTTCATTGGTTTATAGCATTATGTATTACCAATAGTGAGCATTTCCCTGCAGCATAAAAATATGTGGTATAAAATTGCATAAAATGTTTGCTAGAATAAATTTCAAATGGTAAAAAAACTACTTGCTCAAACTAAACAAACCAAAACTGGACAAGGACAATAAAAAATAAAGTAAATTAAAATGATCAAAATCGTCTAATGTGGAAACAACGCTTACTAAAATGAAAATCTATGAATAAAAGAAACACAATTCCACCACATAGGGTGTACATTACCTACATCACGCCAAGTTAATCTGGTTTCCCAAGCAAACTAATCGCACACATAACAACAGCACTATCCTTTTTCACGTTAAAGGGATTAGTCAAATTTGGGAAGTCCCCTGGGACGTTCTGGTAAAATGTTGACTAAACTCTGCCTGAAAATAAAGAAACCTAACATGTTCAATGTCAAAATATTCATTTAAAATCAATTTTGGCAACATGACAAGACATGTAACAATAGTAACAAAATATCAAATATTGATAAGATATCTATATTTATTACAAAAATAATATTATCAAGTACAGGTTCCACCCACAACCAGCCCGCCCCCCCCCCCCAATAACAACTCCCCTACAGCCACTCACTAACGATATTGCTAATCGGGTATTAATTAAAGCGTCCAGTATTGCATTTCTCCCTATGTATAAAGGTAAAAGCATTCCAGTAATTAAAAGTATAAATTAAGCATCCGTTATATTTCTCTCCTCCTCCTATGCATAAATTAAGCGTCCCAGTATTCATTTTTCCTCACTATGTAGTAAATTAGGCATCCAGTATTAATTTCCTCTATATGCATAATTTACCAAGCTTCCAGTAATGCATTTCCTCCCTCCCTTCTCCACCCCTGTGCATAAATTAAAGGCGTCCAGTATGCATTTTCCCTCCCTATGCATAAATTAAAGTGTCCAGTAAATGCATTTCTCCCTATGCATAAATTAAAGCGTCCAGTAATGCATTTCCTTCTCTCTATGCATAAATTAAAAGCGTCCAGTATGCCATTTTCCCTCCCTATGCATAAATTAAAAGCGTCCAGTAATTGCAATTTCTCTCTAAGCATACATAAATTTAAGCATCCAGTATGCATTTCTCCCTACTATGCATAAATTAAGCCATTCCATATGCATTTTTTCCCTTTCCCCCTCCATTTCCTTCCCTTTTGTTCTTTCCTCCCTATGCATAAAAATTTTAAAGGCGGTCAGTATGCATTTCTCCTCTCCCCTATGCATAAATTAAAAAAGCGTCTCCAGTATGCATTTCTTCCTATTGCATAAATTACAGCGTCCAGTATGGCATTTCTTTCTCCTCCTATGCATTAATTAAAGCGTCCAGTATGCATTTCCTCCCTTTTCCCTTTCCTTCCCTATTCAATAATTAAAAGCGTCCAGTATGCCATTTCTCCCTAATTGTCATAAATTTAAAGCGTCCCAGTTAATGCATTTCCCCTTTTTCCTCCCCTCCCTTTGCATAAATTAAAGCGTCCAGTATGCATTCTCCCCCTCATGCATAAATTAAAGCTGCCATAATGCATTTGTTCTTCCTCCCTATGCATAAATTAAAGCGTCCAGTAAGCATTTTCCTCTCCTATGTATAAATTGTGGGTGTGATGTAAACTACAGGAAAGATGTTGAATATTTAAACCCTTCCCTCTACTACACAGAAACCCATCTTTGAGTTCTCCCCCTTCGAGAACACACAAGAGGTGGAATAGTTAACTTCTCTACTACACAGAAACCCACTCTTGGAGTCCCTTCCCCTCAGGAGCGGCCTGTAGTTGTCCCAGATTTGTGCGGGTGAACCGCCAGTTTAATCACTATTTTGGCTACCAGGAAGTTCCTTTATATATAATTGTCTTTGAGGAGGATAGGATAGTGTCTTTTTCATAGTTGTCAAGAGCCAATGTACCGTCTCACACAATAATGTCCACTGAGGCGGAAAGAGTATCAGAGAGTACCCCGGTAAAAACACTTTTTTTTTTGTCCCCTTGCAATAAACTTGTTTTCTTGGTATTATCACTTATGGATTTGTTTTACACGTATACATTTCATACTTTTTGAATTATGTACATATAGCCGTATATAATTTGTTTCTTGGTATTATCACTTATGTCATTTTGTTACACTTTATACATTTCAATACTTTTGATTATGGACATATACCGTAAATAAATAATTGTTTCCTTGGGTATTATCACTTATGTATTTTGTTCCACTTATACATTTTCCTACTTTGAATTTTTATGTACATATACCGTATATAATATTGTTTCTTGGTAGTATCACTTATGTAATTTGTTACACTTAAACATTTCATACTTTGAATTATGTACATATACCGTTCTATAATTGTTTTTGTCTTGGTATTTATCACATTATGTATTTTGTTACACTTATACATTTCAATACTTTGAATTATGTTACATACTGTATACCGTATAATAATTGTTTTCTTTTCCTGTTTTCTTGGTATTAATCAATCACTTATGTATTTGTTACAACTTATATACATTTCATACTTTGAAAATTATGTACATATACCGTAAAATAATTGTTTTCACACACACTTGTTGTATCACTAGGAGGTCACCAAGATTGGGTAAAGGTGGGGTGTGGGGGGGGAGGAGGGACTGTGGGGTGTTTGTGGAGAGAATATCGAGGTGCACAGGCGCCCACACCATGACAGTCAGCTTTGGCTTCCTCGTCCTTGTCATTATTGTTGTTGTTGTGGAGTGCTCAGGCTGGGTGTAAAAAAGGGGGAGGGGGGAACTACTATGAGATAATGGTGATGACCCTACCTCAGGTCAGACTGGGGGTAAAGGGGTGAGGGGGTTGAGCCACCTGGAGATAATGGTGGTGACCCTACCTCAGGTCAGACTGGGGGTAAAGGGGTGAGGGGGTTGAGCCACCTGGAGATAATGGTGATGACCCTACCTCAGGCCAGACTGGGGGTAAAGGGTGAGGGGGTTGAGCTACCTGGAGATAATGGTGGTGACCCTACCTCAGGTCAGACTGGGGGTAAAGGGGTGAGGGGGTTGAGCCACCTGGAGATAATGGTGATGACCCTACCTCAGGTCAGACTGGGGGTAAAGGAGTGAGGGGGTTGAGCCACCTGGAGATACTGGTGGTGACCCTACCTCAGGCCAGGCTTGGGGGGGCAGGGGACGGGTTGAGGGGGGTTTCCTGGAGATAATGGTGATGACCCCACCTCAGGCTAGGCTGGAGGTAAAGGGGGGGGGGGCAGGGGAGGGCGAGCTACCTGGAGATAATGGTGATGTCATTTACCTCAGGTCAGGCTAGGGGTAAAGGTGGGGAGGGGTGTTAGGCAGGAGGGGGGTGGGTCGAGCTACCTGGAGATAATGGAGATAGCTCTACCCTCGCTTGGCTTCCACTCACACTCTCCTCAACCTTTCTTGTTCTCAACTTGGATGATACTCACAGCCATGATGGCCTTGATGTAACACTAGATCTCCCACAGAGCCCTCGGATACCCTGTACAGTAAATAATAATATTATATAATAATTATACTATATAATTCCATTAATATTAATGTTTGTGGAAGATTTTGTATTATATATGTAAAGGTTTGAGTGATTGTAATTGATAAATTTTACCAAATATAATTAATGTCAAAGTTCTCTGGTGATACATATGCACTATTTTGGTCATCAGTACCTATGTTAGTTTGTTATTAGCTTGGAGTTGTTTGTAAAATTACCAAGTATTATCATTCTATTATCTTGTTAAGTAAATATGAAGTAACTTGTGTTTCAACTTAAACTCTATAAGTATAATGATAACAATGACAGAGAGTTTCCAAATTTAAGCCAGTGTCACTTTTAACAAACACTTGTAGGTTACTTAAACAAACAGTAAATTATATATGCCTAATATAATATAGATTTAATATATATATATATATAGATATATATATATATATATATCTATATAGAGAGAGAGAGAGAGAGAGACAGAGAGAGAGCGAGATGAACAAAATAATATAAATAAGACCGCTATTATATAATCAATTAAACAATTGGTCATCGTACTGAAAGGGTTAATTATTCATTACTAAAAAGAACAGACATTAATAAATAATAAACCTTTAGTTTTGGTCCATTAATAATGTTAAATTCATAACTTTGATATTATTATACTTGTTAGGTGAAAACCAATTATGTTTAATGCTTTTATGTTTAGTACATTGTACCGCCATTAATAGAGTGTCACTTGAGTTAGTGAATGGTATTTTATAAACTGCGGCGATGTTACCATTATATGATCAGTGTAGGAATTGTTTGTTGTTGATGTTCTCAGGTCCTCCTTATCACGGTGGTGTCTCTTGTCATCAAGTACTGTCACACTGTTATGACACTGTGACCGTCTAGTCTACTGTATCTCCCACTGGTACTGCCGTAGTCCCTGTGAAGATATTTTGTAAGATTATCACGTGGATGTTTATGTTGTGGTTGGTGCCAATAATGGTCATTCTGATAACATATCATAATGATTATGACTGACAACATATAATGTCTAATGATCATTATCATGGTTTAACACAATTTTAACACCTTGCCACCTTTATATTTGTGTGTCACTACGATTATGTGATTATCTTCAAATTAGGAAGGATCTATGTGGGAGTCAGAGGGATAGAAGTGTAGATAGATTAACCAGTACCACCACTCCACCCCCTCCGCCCTCTCACACACAACCACACACGACACACCACACACACAACACCAAAATATGCCATTTTGGCATGTCAAACATTCTTAAGTTGTTGCATAATGTTCAAAATAGAAGGGCCTGTCTTAGGGGCTCCAAAGGGAAATTTTTAGGCTGAAGGGGTGACTGGGGAACACGTTTTATTTTGTTTATTTTGAAATAGTTCGGGAAATGTTCAATGTTATTTGATTATTATTTATTTATATATTTTTAGCTTGAAGGTGGTCTTGAAGCTTTATTTTGGCTTGGAAGCTAATATTTCTTTTCTTTTCCATCCTTTGCTTGAGGGGAATTAGTGAGTTGATTTAGGATGGATTAAAAAACCCAACTTTTTTGGTACCTATTTTCTTCCTAAGCTGACAGAAGCCTGCTTAGCTTGAAGAAGGTTGGAGAAATATTTTTGAGCTTTGACAATGCTCGGCGGAATCAAGTTTATAATTTGAAAGGGAGTCTGGGGAGCATTTTTTTTTTGTTTTTGTATTCATTATTTGTAATACGCTTGAAGATCGTTCTGTCCCATTAAATGATCATTTGAAGACTATTGCCGCCTCAAAATATAGACCAAATCCTTGCATTTGTATTAGAAACCGTCCTTTCGGCCGGGACATTTTTATAACAAACAAATATCAAATTTGGCTTGAAAGGAGCTAGGAGAGGTGTTTTTTAAGTTGAAAGATAGATAGATACATCCAATAGATCTCTTTCCTTCTAAGCTAAGTATTATTATTATTTTATTATTGTAATTAATATTTTTATTATTATTATTATTATTATTATTATTATTATTTTTATTATTATTATTATTATTAGTAGTAGTAGTAGTAGTAGTATATCTAAAGTGGTCTAGACAAGTGATAGTGAGAGTTTCCGGCCTTCAGCCGGGACATTTTTCTACCAAAAAACATATATTTAGCTTGAAAGTGAATGAACGGATTGATTAAGGTGGATTATACCCCCTTTAATAAATTATTGGTAGACGTCTTTCCTAAGCTGAATAAAATTTAGTGTACGCGGGAATAAAAGGTGGGATAATAGTGTTAAGAGAGATAACTTGGAGTTACACATTATTGAGGTAGAACATGACTATTGGTGGTGGGTGGTGTACAGGGTGTTAATATACAAAAGGTAGTAGGAGGAAGATATAATTGGACCACTTACAATCACCAAGCCATCCCTCGCCCCCAGCTTGGTGTGGATGAGTGTGTGAAGCTCCTGGAGCTGGTCCTCGGTGATGGTGGTGGTGCTGGTGCTGGTGCAGGGTATGTCCAGCCTACCCCTCACCCTAACACTGCTACACTCCAGCCTCACCACCAATGTCTTCAACCCCTCATACGTCGTAGCGCTCCGGGGGAACCCTGATGACATAGTACCTGGTGGTGGTGGTGGTGGTGGTCACATTACTATTAACTATATTACATACTTGTTTTTGTTAGTCTTGTTTCACTAACTTGTAGATTTATTGCACAACATAATATTATTTAGTGTTGAAAATAAAATCAACACTTATTTTTAAGCACGTTTATATTTAATGTATTATTTATAAACAAAAAAGTAATGCGAAATTAGGGTTAGAGCGATTATAAGATGTTTTGAATCATGCCTTTGCTGCTGTTTTTTCTGGTGAGCGATAGCGAGCCTACAAAATGGAAGAAATCAGTCTTCAGCCGGGACATATTTCCAACAAAAAGTGTATAATTATAGCATAAAGGGGATTCTGGGGGGAATTTGTATTTAGATTGAAAGTGGTTTAATTAAGTTGGAAAGAAATTATAAAAATAATTAAAACAATAAATATTTTCAACAACAAAAGCACAACAAATCCTGTCAAAACTTCCGATCTGCAATTATTGAAGTATTATTGAGCATCTTTAGAATATCATAAAGTTTGTCAGACATAATTCAACTAATTATATGAAACTGTACATACAATATAGCCTTCTAATTATTGCATGTATATATATAAACGTTTTGATTGCTAAATATTAATAATTATTATTATTAATAATAATAATAATCATAATCTGGTCTATTATATCCCACAAATGCCAAATTCACTAGCGCTCGGAATGCATTACATCACAACTAAGATAAATGTGGCGTTGTACATAATTTTATATAAGCTGTAACCTAGGAAATGTCAGCAGGTAAAGCCGGTAATAATTCTGGTACTGACCCATGTGAAGGTTGGAGGTGTACAGCAATGTTGACTGCTCTGTTAACACTGTCGGTGATGGACAAGTCTACGTCACTGATGTAGAGGTCCACCGATGATCTGACCGCTGGTAGTTGGCAGGTGAGGGCGGCTGGTGACACCTCCTTAGTAACATGGACCCCTGAAAGGTCATCCATACTTGTTAACCCTCTCAGAAAACCATGACACATTATTTCCTTATATGTTGGATATGATATGACTAATTTCTTTAAGTTTAGTAAAGATCTGTCCGAGTCAAAGGTTTAATTGATATACCTTTATCCCCTCTGATTGCTAAAGGACCTTCCTAAGCTTTAGGAAATGATTTAGTGTCGGAAAGAAGGATAACATGGAACTGACGCCCTGTTACTGAGAAAGTAAAATGCTATAAACATTTATACCAACAATTAGAACCATCAGCTAAAAATAACTTGCCAAATGTTTCCAGATGCTTTAATATTTATTAAATGGAATACAAAATAAGTATGAGCATTGCTAAGAATTGCTACAACTCTTATGTTGAGATTTAATAATATTGAATATAAATTCATTTAACCCAGCCTACATATTGTGTGTAACAGATGCATCTAATGCATATATATTTTAATAAAAGAATAATTATATTATATTTTATTTTTTTCAAACTAGAGTATTGTAGACAGATGATGCTGATTGGTAGTTGATTGATGTGTGTTGGATCAAGTTGAGATATTATTGTTATTCAATATTTGTTAATGAACCTTTGAAATTGCAAGTAAATATAATAATAAAGTGTTAATATAAAGTGAAATTGGAACCCAGATGGCTACAAAGATGTCACATACAACACGTTAATAACCTACATATATCATATAAAGTGAACACAAGCGAGATAAGACATTATAAAAACAACAATTAAGTAAGATAGAAGGCTCACTGAGTCTCAACTCACATCTCACCCGCCTTACCCAATCACAGGCCGTCTATTACCTCTTACTTTGTTAGGGGAGCTATGGCGTTTTTCTAGACCCCCTTCTCCCACATTAGTTTTGTGATTTTAAGGCGGTCGCCCCATTAGTGTGACGATGTTCAAGACCTTTTATCCCATTTCTTTGTCTATATTAAGACATTTTATTAATTACGTTATTGGTGTGTTTGGAGACGTAGTTTATATCACTATGTTCAGATATCTCTCTAAAACAACTAATTTTTAAAATATTACTTATAATTACAGTTATTGTGTGTGTACGTGTATATACAGTATATACCGGGATATATATATATATATATATATATATCATAAATACATGTGAGCTAATATATGTTTATATGCTCTCAGCCGGACTCATATAGCCTACATTCTCCAAGTAGGATTTCCCTTCTTCCTAATAATATTATGAATAGGAAAAGGCTAAGCTTTATTTATTACGCCGTGGTGTAGTGGATTAAAGCTTGGACACTCGTTCTGAATATCTTAGGTTTTAGTCCGGCTGGGAGTATATATATATGTATACTGTGTGTATATATATATATATATATATATATATATTTTCTTTAAGGCAGGCGAGGTTGAAGGAAATACATGTATCAGCATTAACTATTTTATAATTAAGACTTTCAATAGAACGAACAGCAATTCTCAGGTGTTCTGGGAGATTGTGCAAAAAGTTAGCAAAATTCATGATGATCCGACGCGTTTCGATAGCCCAGATAGACAACTATCATAACAGCTTATTTATACATATTAGGTAGATCACAGTAAGGTTTATTGGGTGTTGGCTAGCATATGATTGGCTAGTTGGCGACCAATGAGGCGCGCGCTTTTCCTGCCTCCTGGTTGGCTGGGAGGGTTCGTAGATGCTAGATATTGGCGTAGGGGGTCTGCTGGGCGAGGGGGGGGGCGGGGCCCTTGTGAGGGGCGGCGGGCCAGTTGTATCTCGGGTTTCTGGTCCAGTTTGAAGCGTAGGGTTGAGGGGCGGCGCGCGTTGGTTAAATGAAGTAGTGGGGGGGACGGTAAGGGGGGGAAGGGGAGGGGAGGAGAGAGGGGGCAAGGGCAGTATCGGGGTGGTAAGGGGAGTAATGTTAGGGCGTGTTTGAGAGTAACGTTTAGCTGATGGGAGTATTTGGAGGTCGAGAGTTTGATTATTTATGGAAGGATTAAGAGTTTGAATATATAGGGCTTCAAGTATAGCAAGTCTTCTGGGTTCTGTCTCTTTATCAATTACGGAGGTGTTTTTATCTAGATCAGAGCGAGTAACGGCTTGGTGGTGGGGGGCTTTATAGTGGTCTTTGATTGCTCTAGATTGGAGATGGAGGGTGAGACGGCGTGATAAACGATTTTGTGTCATACCAACGTAGGTTTGAGATCCACAGTCCACATTATTGTAATTGTGTTGGTATATCACATGGTCGTCTATTTTCGGAGTCTTGGGAGAGATAGGTCTGTTACGGAGGAAGAGGTTGGAGGTTTTGGAGGATTTGTAGTAGATGATAAGTTTTATTTTGTGGTCGGGGTTGGTGGGGAGGACGTTTTTGGTAATGATTTCTTTCATGATGTATTCGTCGGTATTGTGATCAGATGACATGTAGTTACGGTAGAAGATAGTGATGTCGTTGGTTGGGTTGGTGGTAGGGGGGGCTTGGTTGTACCATTTATCACAGTGTTTTCTTATGGTGTTGGTGACATCTGTGTTAGAGTATCCGTTGTTAACGAGTACCTGGGTAAGGCGTTCTAGTTCCTTATGGGTGTCGCTCCACGCTGTGCAATGGGTGAGGGCTCTCCTGATGTAGGCTGCGATGGTGGACAGCAGGTATCGTTGGGGGCATTCACTTTCCCCGTTGAGGCATTGGCCATTGTTCGTGGGTTTGGTGTAGACGGTAGTTTTGAATTCTTGATTATTAAACGAAACAAGGAGGTAATAATCAAGAATTCAAAACTACCGTCTACACCAAACCCACGAACAATGGCCAATGCCTCAACGGGGAAAGTGAATGCCCCCAACGATACCTGCTCTCGACCATCGCAGCCTACATCAGGAGAGCCCTCACCCATTACACCGCGTGGAGCGACACCCATAAGGAACTAGAACGCCTTACCCAGGTACTCGTTAACAACGGATACTCTAACACAGATGTCACCAACACCATAAGAAAACACCTTGATAAATGGTACAACCAAGCCCCCCCTACTACCAACCCAACCAACGACATCAATATCTTCTACCGCAACTACATGTCATCTGATCACAATACCGACGAATACATCATGAAAGAAATCATTACCAAAAACGTCCTCCCCACCAACTCCGACCACAAAATAAAACTTATTATCTACTGCAAATCCTCCAAAAACCTCCAACCTCATCCTCCGTAACAGACCTATCTCTCCCAAGACTCCGAAAATAGACGACCATGTGATATACCAACACAATTACAAAAATGTGGACTGTGGACCTCAAACCTACGTTGGTATGACACAAAATCGTTTATCACGCCGTCTCACCCTCCATCTCCAATCTGGAGCTATCAAAGACCACTATAAAGCCCCCCACCACCAAGCCCTTACTCGCTCTGACCTAGATAAAAACACCTCCGTAATTGATAAAGAGACAGAACCCAGAAGACTTGCTATACTTGAAGCTATACTTGAAGCCCTATATATTCAAACTCTTAATCCTTCCATAAATAATCAAACTCTCGACCTCCAAATACTCCCATCAGCTAAACGTTACTCTCAAACACCCCCTAACATTACTCCCCTTACCACCCCGATTCTGCCCTTGCCCCCTAACTCTTCCCCTCCCCTTCCCCCCCCCCCCCCCCCAACTTCATTTAACCAACGCGCGCCGCCCCTCAACCCTACGCTTCAAACTGGACCAGAAACCCGAGATACAACTGGCCCGCCGCCCCTCACAAGGGCCCCGCCCCCCCCTTAGATCACAGTAAAGTTTATTGGGTGTTGGCTAGCATATGATTGTCTAGTTGGTGACCAATGAGGCGCACGCTTTTCCTGCCTCCTGGTTGGCTGGGAGAGTTCGTAGATGCTAGATGTTGGCGTAGGGGGTCTGCTGGGCGAGGGGGTGGGGGCCCCCCTCGCCCAGCAGACCCCCTACGCCAACATCTAGCATCTACGAACTCTCCCAGCCAACCAGGAGGCAGGAAAAGCGTGCGCCTCATTGGTCACCAACTAGACAATCATATGCTAGCCAACACCCAATAAACCTTACTGTGATCTACCTAATATGTATAAATAAGCTGTTATGTTATATCCTATTTGGGGCAACCCTGCCTAACGCTTGCAACCCTGATAATAGATCAGAAGGTTAAGCAACGTGGGGTCTGGTCAGTAGTTGGATGGGTGACCGCGCCTGCACAGCAGTTGCTGGGTGGGTTTGGCATGTCCTGCTCCAGCAAAGGCAGTAGCTGGTTGGGTGATTGCACCCGGTACCGACATTGACCAGATGTTGCCCTAGGGGTGGGTGAAATTTCCCTGGCTTGCCACCAGGGTTCAAGTAGCCCAGGAGTGTTGAACAAACTCCATTCCCTGTCAATTCCGTCTCACTCAGACGAAAATGAGTACCTGGATTCATGGTGGCTAAAATGAATTCAGGGGCCTGATTGGTGGCTTCCTACAACCAATCAACACACGAGACTGAGAACGTGGTTAGCCACCAGGATTGCTCAGTGGCCATTGGGCAGGCCTTCTCTCGTGTTCGCCTCGTCCCACCCATACGTTAAAAATCTGGGTACCTGGAGTGTAAAATCGGCCTTGGCGTAGGTCGTATCACTAGGGTAAATTTGATTACTTGCTTCACCTTTCCTATATACTTCCGTTCCGTATCCTATTCACTTACCTTCCATTCCCTGAAGATGATAGTTGTCTATCGAAACGCGTCGGATCATCATGAATTTTGCTAACTTTTTGCACAATCTCCCAGAACACCTGAGAATTGCTGTTCGTTCTATTGAAAGTCTTAATAATAAAATAATTAATGCTGATACATGTATTTCCTTCAACCTAGCCTGCCTTAAAGAAAATGTATTACCTGGCTACACCAACATATATATATGTATATAATATATATATATATATATATATATATAAAATAAAGAGAAGCACCAGGGTATGATAGAACACATTAATTTTGTCTATAATTAATGAAACATTTCGGAGACACTTATTCCATCATAAGGCCCATCTAAGAATAACATATAGGCCTACACAAAGTTGTAAGAAAACACTAATGTGTGTATGTTATTTTAAATTTTGCTTCATGATGGAGTGTCTCCGAAACGTTTCAAATAAATATAGACAATATGGACATGTTCTTCTATCATGCCAAGGTGCTTCATATACGTATATATATATATATGTATAGAGAGAGAGAGAGAGAGAGAGAGAGAGATAATGAAGCTATCTTTATTTTATAAATACATACCTATCCATTAGCCAATCATGAGCCTCTATATTAGAAATGATCTGCTTCACAAGTCCAGTAGTCTTGTTCAGAGAGAAATATGGAAGTGACAGAATTGTAATTTCAACCTTAAAATTGTTGCTTAATTTAAATAGTAATATTATAAATAGGTCTCTGGCATACGACAGAAGGTACTATTAATGTTTGCAGCTTGTATTTATACTTTTGTAGTGGATTTATGTCATGGATCAGTATTGATGCTCTCCTAATGTTAGCACACAATTAAGGAGTGAGTTTAGAAATATATCAGATTATTATAATATACTGTATGTGCAGACTTTATAAGATTTAAGGAGGTAGTGGTTATTTTTCGGTCCATCAATTAATGTATTAATTTCAGAGTAAATTTGCTAGAACTCCATCAAGCTTAAAAAATCACCTCCTAGTCCCACTTTCAAGATATATCTGTACATTTTTTGGTAGAAAAATGTCCCGTCCAAAGGCCGATTCCTCTAAAAATTACAGGCTCACTATCACTCGCCAGGGAAAGAATTGACACTTAAATGGCACGAAAGGTCTGTAAATTGACAAAGAAATGGGTAAAAAAGTCTTATAATCGCCACACTAATGGAATGAACGTCTTATGATCTCAAAGCTAATGACATTAACATGCGGGATAAAGAGCAACTACCTTCCCCTTAAAGTAATAATAATAATAATAATAATAATAATAATAATAATAATAATAAAAATAAGAAGAATAAAAGTGTTAATACAAATAATACCACATACGTAGCTAATGTAAGATAATGGTAGTTACCTAGGATTGAAAGGTTTGTTAGTTTGTGGAGGTTTGGCAGCAGTGCGGCTTGACTGTCAGAGTTCACCGACAGGTCCAGCCATGTGATGGTGGTGGACAGTGATGATGACACCACAGCAGTCAACGGACCAACAAACCTCCTCAGGTCATTCCTGTTTAGGTTAAATATTAGTTATTTGTTCATGACTCACTACATACACAATTATACAATATTTACACACTCACCATACTGCACACTTATAATATCCGTACACAACTAATACTTTACCCATGTGTCATACTTCCACAACTATCACACTGCTATACCTGTTACACTTTCGGGATGGCTGGGTGTGAAAGGGATCTGCCATGTGTGGGCCAATTGGCTGTCTGCAGACTCCCGTTTTCTTATGTTCTTTCATATTTGACACACACAAACACACCTGCCATCTATGCACACACACACTTACACGCACACAAGTACATGTATCATACATACACCCTTCATGCACACACACTGTCATACACGCATTTCACACACACACTTCCATACATACACACACCTCACAATGGCATACATACACACATGTACGTGTGTCACTAACACACACAATAATATACATACAGACAATATCATACATGAAAATAAACACCATGTGAGGAAGAGCACTTTATTGACAACGTTTCGCATATACTGTAGCTTCATCAGGCCAATGCCATACACCAAAAGATTTTTCCGGTCAACAATGTCTTTTCGGACGGAGAAGAGGGAGGGGGAGGAGGAAAGAGGGAGGAAAAATTCATGCAGAGGTCAAGTGATTGGTGGAGTCAAGATTAATGGGCGGAGCTCTCCGTCTACTCTGTGTGTGTGTGTGTGAACGTATGAATATAGTAAAAATAGAAGTTAAACTAAATATGTATACAGTTATAGAAAGCGTCACTCATCATTAATATTAATACAAAGAATACACATTAATACAGACTAAAATACTACTACTACTAATAATAATATTATTATTATTATTAACAGAAATAATAATAAAGATCATAAAACAAATACAGATGAAGTTAACGAAGAGAGAGAGAGAGAGAGAGAGAGAGAGAGAGAGAGAGAGAGAGAGAGAGAGAGAGAGAGAGAGAGAGAGAGAGAGAGAGAGAGAGAGAGAGAGAGAATACGTATAATGCAAGCGGCTGTCTGAACTGAGGTCACATCTAAATCTCTTACCTATAAGGTAATTACTGAAAGTCGCAGTGCGGTCAAGTAAAAGGGCAAGGGGAGAATAGGTTGAAAAAAGATGGGTGAGCAGTTTTTACAAGTAAAGGCGTAAAGAGAGTACAAACATAACTAAACATATACACATACAGTAATAGCAATAATATAAAAACAGGAAGGTATAGACAGCTGAAATGCACACATGTATATATCGAAATGTACACACAAACGCACACAGAAATAAGCACATATAAATGCACATACGTACATAATTTTACAAACATACATATACTCATACATACAAAAACATACATATATATATACACACAAATATAAACTATTGCACATACACACATACATAAACGTCCATATACTATCATACATGTAAATCTGTCAGAAACAATGTAGGCCTACTATCCATGTTACATACACACATGTCATATGTCATCATACACTTACATATCTACCATACACCTGTCACATTCACACAGCTGTTACACTCATACATATGTCATATATAATTATGTTATCATACACTTACACATCTACCACACACCTGTCACATTCACACAACTGTTACACTCATACATCGGTCACACCGTCCAACCCAGTCCATCATCAGCCATATTAGGCCTATATATTCCCACTTATGTCATATCTCATTCCCAAGTCATATTTTCGTTGTTCACATAATTAACCTTATAATCCAGAATCACACAACCAATAATTGTAGTGGTCAATATCTTCAGTCACTTTGTTTAATTAAGTAAATAAACTTTAGTTAATTTAATCCCTTCAGTATAACATATAACGCTTTCCTTCCCTACAGTCTGGTTATCAGTAGATGATCATATTAAACTTAGGATGGACCTCTTAAGGGGAGATTTCCACTTGAGGGATTTTTTTCTTTACACCTTTCTCCCTCATGTTTAGTCCCATTGTTTTTTAGATTTTAAGACGTTCGCCCCATTAGTTTGGTGATTTTAAGAACTTTCACCCAATTTATGTAACTTTTAATTACTTTCGTGCCATTTAGGTGTCGATTTTTTCCTGGCGAGCGATAGCGAGCCTGTAATTTAAGAGGAACCGGCCTTCGGCCGGGAAATTTTTCTACCGAAAAATGTACAAATTTATCTTGAAAGGGGGTCAAGGGGGTGTAATTTCAAGCTTGATGAAAGTCTAGGAAACACACTAAAAACCTCTCCTTAAGAATCAAGAAGATAAAAACTGTTTCAATTAACCTTCGGATTCTCACGTGTCCTTCCTATGTTAATGGAATCCTCCAATGATAACCACAATTATAGAAAATAATTTTATTATATTGAAAGAGTTAAGTAGACAAGAACTTCACCTTCAATATGGCAGATTAAATATTCAGTATGTGTATATCTTGTATAGTAACTTACAATAACAACCATCACTTATATAATTATCTAATAACTTATAGCAGACACCAAACTCTTCATATAATCGGTCAATATATGTGCTCAATGACATCGCCTTAACCCCTTCAGGACAGTGGCAGCATTTTACTTATATTATGGCTAACATTATTTTTTTTTATTCAGGTTAGTATGAACCCATTTTGATGAGGTTAAAACGAACTCGACTAACCCTCTGAACTCACCAGGATCTTCCTAACTAAAAATTCGTCAACTGATATCATAATCAAGCTTAGAAGAGCGTCATCATACTGAAAAGGTTAACACACACCAATATATATGTTTAAAACATTGAAGAGTTAATTATTGTCTTATAATTCTTAAGGTGTATTACGTTCTTATGTTAGTTTTTTACTCTAATTATTCCAACAGTCGTATAATAATTGTGTCCACTATCAAACAATATTATCTTTTAAATGTTCTTGTGGTCCGCTTCTTAGTAAATTATTTATACTAAATATGTTGTAGCTAAGACTAATAAATGCCATAATATTTAACTCCTCTCATGGAATAATACCCTTTTCGTTTTCATTCTGGTTTCCTCCACAAAATAATATTTACCTTAACCCTTAACTAGCGGCGCGCAACATAAGTCGAGTATAATAAATCTGGACTATCTGGCGGCGCTCGACATAGGTCGTGTGGCAATTTCAGCACGTAATGTTGCTGAGAGAGAGAGACAAGTGGTGGCAGGAGAGTAGCGAGCGTATGACTGCTCCAGACCACCGCGGCGAACCTACTGACACGAATCCCACCTCCTCCCTCCCTCTCTCACTCGCTACATACGGAATTGTATGGGGAAAGTGCCGAATTACATGCTTTTTGCACTCGCGTTGCGCGGTTGTTGCAAGAAAACTAGCCATCATAAAAGGATCGTTATGGTGTCATTGGAAAGCTCTGTTTATGCCCTTTCAGGGATAGATACTTGTTTTACGCTCTGGGTCTTATTTAGGCATGAAAATGATCACGTAAACAGCCCTATTTTGGCTAAAAACACCCCGCTGGGCGGTACATATAATAAACCGCTAGCCCGCTAATCTAGTGTTAAGATATATTTATAGAATCAATGTTATCAAACTAAGCTAAAGTGGGTAAGGTTTATTTGTTTGGTCTATTTATATGTATATATTATATATATTTTTAGTTTCCTTGCTAGACCTCCAACAAGCCTAAAAAAACATCCCTGAGATCCCCCTTAGAGATACATTTTTTGGAAGAAAAATTTCCCGGCCAAAGGCCGGTTCGTCCTAAATTACAGGCTTGGTATCGCTCGCCAGGAAAAAATCGACACCTAAATGGCACTAAAAGTATTGACAAATAAATGAGGCAAAAGGTCTTAGCATCATAACTAATGGGGTTTAATATGAGGGTGAAGGGGGTCCAGAAAGACCTTATACCTTCCCTTAATAAAGGTTTTAACATTGATGTCTAATAATAGCCTGAAAATACTGAAAATGGCGTCATTGTACTGAAACGGTTAACCTCTTCTATATGGTGACACCGATGCTCATGTTATTCTGCCTTAACTTAAGACAACTATTATTCAGCTTAGGAAGGACCTGTGGGAGTCAAAGGGTTAATTTATATAGTTTACACCACCTTGATTATTCTTATTGGGTTTTCCTAAACTATATAAAATCTACTAATTATAAAGTAAAAATGATGCCACCATACTGCAGGAGCTAAGTAGGTATTATTTAAGTAAATGATGGTTGTCAGTATTACATAAATGTGAATAACCATATTTTCTCAACACTTCCACATAAGACCTAATATATGAGTCATAAGGTACACGTGATCAGTAACATGTGGTCCTCACACCTGGTGAAGTAACAAGACCTACCTGGGTAATATTATGTGGTGAAGGAAGTTGTCCAGAACTCCCATGTCGGTGGTCTGGTCTCGGCTATGGAAATACAGTTGAAGTAGTACCTCCGTGTAGCAGTGATGATGGAGACAGTCCAGGGAGAGGTTGGCCAGGGGGCTGGGGTCACCATCAATATCAATCTTTACCTTTCTATGTTTTAGGTGAGGCAGGATTTTACACCAGGATTTGAGAGTGCCGTCAGTTACCCAGATTACTTTATCATGTATATGAGGAACAATGGCCTGGAGTAGAGCGGGAGACATCTTGGTATCCTCCAATAATGCTAACCAGTGTCTGGTTGCCTTGACTCCAGCCTGGTGCATTAGCTTCACCACCTCACTTGCTGCCGTGACCCGCCGAGGATCATTAGCATCCAGTTGCTGATACAAAACACTTGCAATGTGTTGTATCAAATTGATAGAATTACTTGGTAGTTCTGGCACAGCATTCTTCAGAATTGATTTAATTGTACGATGGCCTTTGGCATTAATGAATCTGCCAACCACAGGCAAGGATGCTAGTCTAGATCTAATTGTATGATGGCCTTTGACATTAATGAATCTGCCAACCACATACAAGGATGCAATGTATTCTTGCATCCCTTTATGTGGAGCAGAAAAAGTTTCTTCATCTTGCATATGGCTTGAGCTGCGAGTCAATACTAAAAAGGCAGACAGTACTTCCTTATACTGTGTCAGTCCTCGTGCTTCACATACATACTTAAACTGGCTTATTGCTTGTGGAGATAGGACGAGTTGGTTTCGTGCAAGGTCCTGTAACATTACCAGACCTAAGTCCTCACACACCAGCTGTTTCAATTCTGACATATCTAAAGAACAGTTTGTCAGTCGTCCCTTCAGTTTCTGTAGACCAAGCTGATGGACCCAGTCGTAGAAGTCTGTGGGAGTGTTGTCTTCATTAATACTACTTGGGTCGTCGATGAACTTCCACACAAGAAACACCAGGTTAATAGGCTTCCCATAGTGCTCCTGGTGTAGTACCTTTCCACATACCTGCAACAACTCATCTGTGCTTTCATTTGGACAGCAAGCATTGAAGTACTTCGACAAAAACTCAGGTCTCTCTCCCTTAGCAATCCCAAGGAGTTCAGCTTCCCACACAATATATCTGCCAGCTTTAATCTTAAAATCTGGGATAGACTCAGGTCGGGACGTACAGAGTATTGTGCAACTTGGACTGTCCTGCAGTTCATCAAGAAGGTTTTGAAGGAGCTTCTTTGACTGATCAGTTTGCTCATCAAGCCCATCGACCGTCACCATCAAGCGACAATCCTTGATAATGTCTAGGGCTCGGTCCCCATACTTGGAGCAGAATTTTGGCATAATTTTTTTTATCAGTCCTTCAAAGGATTGGATGTGTGTTTCTCGGCACAATACTCTTAAGACCATATCATATTTGTCCAGACCCTCAAGAGCTTGGTTGCCATCCAACCAGTCCTGGGCCACATGTTGTAGCAGCATTGTTTTACCGTTACCGGCTTGACCTTCAATCATTATTATTTGAGGTTCTGATTCTCCATGCGTGATCACATTTAATAGTTTGCTATATTCCAGCACCTCTTCGTTACCACTGGCATCTGCTCTCTTTATCTTGACCTTATAGATAAGCTTTGATACTTGTAGTTTCCGCCCAGTGGGACGCACTGCGTGTAGAGGGTCGAATGTTGTAACATTTTTCAGAATAATTTCCAGTTCTTTCTTGCCTTCTTCGATGATGTCATCTTGTGTAGCTGCTAATATGTCTTCCTTTTCAAAATTCCTCTGACGTATGTCGTCAAGCTTATTCTTCATTTCAGACTTTTCTGAGCCCAACTCTGAATCATCCCTCTTAAATGTTTCTTTGGCTGCATCTAAAATATTTGTTAAGACATCTGTAAGTGTCTTCATTTTATCATCAAGTTGTATATCAGTGAGGCTTATAGTTGTAGCATGAGCAACTTCATTCCTAAGTTCTTTCACTTGCTTATTGTAGTCTAACACTTTGCTAAAATCAGTCCAGTTTGGATCATGTATACAGACTAAAGTTAAGCATTTAGCAAGAAGTGTCCCATCAAAGTCTGTACAATCAAAGGCGTTCTCGATTTTCGGTTTTTGAGATTTATCAAAGTTACATTTTGTTTTGGAAAGTTTAAGATCGTTAGTAAAGTACTCCTCAAACGTAACATTAGAACCTTTAGTAGGGGTTGCCCATGTTAAGATTGTAACTACAACTAGTCTTGCTACATTTATTAGCATAAGTGTATAACGCAGACCATTAATTACGTACTTTCCTGAAGTAGGCATTATTACATTAGATTTACTTTAGTCCATAACACAAAGACACCTTATATATTATGTTAAACTCTTCACAGACACCTCAATATTCACCTTAACATTTTGCTTTATATGTTAATGTATTTGTTTAAATAATCTACAATGTTTATTATGACACTAATGTATTATAACGATTATATTTTCAGATATAGTTCACAATGTTTTTCTTTGACATTCCAGTATTATGATGACTATAAGTTTATATAGTCACAATTTTCACCTTGATAATTATATATAGACGATTGTTCTTATATTATATAATGAGTGACAATGTTCACCTTGACACTACAGTAATATGGTCACTATCTTGATTAACAATATTTTAGTGTTTTTTACATTGTCAACACTAATTATAAAATGTTTTTCTTGAGCAGCAGTTTGTGTGTGTAATGTTTACTTGACACTATCACAAAATAACGTCACTCTATAATTGAAGCCTCTTGTAAAGGTTTTGATTACTGCCTCACCCGGTGATACACGCTGTTCCTGTGGGAAAATAAAATTGATTTAACATTCATTAATGACTCTTTGACAATCATTCATACTCTATTATATATATATATATATATATATATATATATATATATATATATATATATATATATATATATATATATATATATTATAACAATACACTATACCATATAGGAAGTGTTGTGGAGAAATAGAGCAAAATTACAATACAAGATCAGGATAAAATAAAGCACAAGTGTAGGCCTATATGCTAGAATATAATCGAAAATTCGCTAGATATTCCCCAGACACTAAAAACTTACATAATGTCACTAGACAAATATGGTAAAGTATCTAGAATAATCTTTAGCAATCGAAATATCTCCACAATTCAACAAATGTTAGAAATTACTTTGCCATCGCTAGAATTCATCATATTGTGATGTCGCTAGACGGAACTGATTCGCTGGATCTAGTGGAAGCCGCTACATTGGCAACATTGTAGGCCTACAATACTATTCATTTCAGATATTATGAAGAAGGTCAGATTTCGAAACTATTACAATTATTTCAAAGTTCCGAGATCATTAGTTTGGTTTGGAAGTCACACACAATTTCAGTTGCATTAGTTTCGAAATATTTACCTAAAACGCTACTAAGAGGGTTAAATATACGAAGCATTCCTTTCCCCGAGGATCGTAAAAAGCAAACACACTGCTGTTGTTGATGTTGATGTTTTAACAACAACAACAACAACAACGCTACTATGTCCTCGTATATTCGTGTTTGGAGAATATTTTGGAGTTTCAAATAGTATATTAGAACATACAAATATATAATTTTCACACTCATAAATTTCAAAACCCACTTGTTTTAGGATTAATACACAAAATCCCAATTTCTAATGATCATTAATGACTTTGCTTTGGTGTATGTTTAGACTATTTTAACCCCTACTGTACCATAGGGTACTACCATAAAAGTCCCTCCCAGTCCCAAGTAATGTGGCCAAAATGGCAAGATATAACAACCTCCCACCTCAAAAAATGGAGGAATACTGCCTCTCACAGCCAGTAGAGGATTGGATATAAGAGAAGTGTTGCCAACTCTAGAGCAGTGCTAAAACGGTTGTGGTACCAGGCACTGCCTGATACTGGTAGTTACAAGGATCGTATATTACTGACTTCTCTCTGCCGTCTCTGGGACTGGGGAGTGATTTATCTACTGACGGCACTCTGCCATCGCTGGTACTGAATGGGTTAAGACTACATTAAGATTGATTTTTTTTTGTTACACTCGCCAATGAAATATACTTAAAGCCCAACACGATTTACTTCTTCACTTCCTCAAACCAGCGTAGGAGCAGGATTGAGCTGGTTTGACATATGATACCCTTAACCCTTTCCCTGCGGTAGACGTTCCCGTATGCCATGGCAATTTACAGCAGTTTACAGGCTTTTAAAGCCTCTTATAACCTGTAGAATCGAGTGCGAGGGAGCGGGAGCGCAACAGGCAACACGTCCTTCTCCCAGTAAGGTGGTCGCGGCACTAAGGGCTCTGAGTCAGAGTCTCACGAGATATACAGTGCTGTCAAAGGCAAATGTAGCACGACATTAGCGATAATTGCTAATTTTAGCGAATGTCTATGGTAGTGCTGAGGGTGAACCCCGTGAGCTACAAAGCTCATTTTGATGTAATTTTGAAAGCTATTTTCTTTTAGTTTTTGGCTGAATACATTTAATTTCATTCAGACATTTGCCTAATCAATCAGGAGTGCCTGAATGAGACCTAATATTACAGAAATAGGCGGAAATATGCTCGCAGCGTAAGTGTAAATGGTATAAGACAAAACCTTTCGCAGTCTATCAGAGAGATTGGGGGTGATGGAAAACGCGGATTATAGCTGCGTTTTCCATCACCAGTACATTAGTATGCTGGTAAACAGAGTTGGGTCGATTAACTCATTAAATTAACTAGTTAAGTAAATATGGATATTTTGTTAACTAAGTTAAATTAAGTTAACTCGAATTTGGGAAATTAACTAGATATTATAAAGGTTATTATAAAAGTTCATCGGTTAAGTTAATTAATTAACTTAACTTCTAGAACTTTAAATTCTGCTTCATTTATCATAATTTGCACAAGTTATTTAACTTGTGATTACTATATATCATCTATAATTGAATCTATTAAACTAAACAACCCACATTATGATTAGTATTTGAAATACGAGACATATAGTATCAGGGGATAAAGAAGGACACAACAAAGGATGTGAGAGACAATAGGAAGGAAGAGAGGAAGATAGAAAAGAAACTGCGAGGTAACCAAGAATGGGAAGATGCTACCAAGAAAGAAGGAAGGAGAGCCGAACTGAAAATAGGAAGCTCACAAGGACGGGAAGACACATCAGAAGCCCGAAAAATTTGGACCAACACAATACAGGAGATCACCCAACCATTCAACGAAAATGAGAACAAACATAGCAAATCAAAGAAACATCAAAAGACATATAAGAGATGCCGCAGCCCAGAAGAACACTGGAGAAGAAGCGAGCCAAACAGAACCCCACCCCGGGTGCCCACCAAATTCAAAAGAGAGTGTGAAGATCCTTCTCACTCGTAGACTACGAGAAACAAACGCAACACAAGATCAGGCCTAGCCGAATGTTGTGTTGTAAGCCGATAAGGGGAGGTGTGGTGGAGTGGTCATGCCACTGGATTGGTAATCCAATGGACCCGGGTTCAAATCCCGATATGTCAATCGGAAGATATTATTGGGATTGAATTTGTGCTGTACCTAGTATCAGTGCATTACCACAAAGCCCACCGAAATGCCAAAAAAATACCCTCATTGTTCCCTGATTAAATAACACTGTATGAATATTCCCATATTCAAATATGTTACAGGGGGACAATGCCTAGTGAGTTCACTGCTCAATAGGTGGCGTTCTGAGAGTGAGGGTCTGAGTCTGGAGGGTGAGACGGTGAAGCACTTGAGCGAAGCAACCAGCCGCTTCAGAGATGGAGCTGCTTTGAGCCATGATGGATGCTTCACATGTCTCACTCCCCAGGCTGGAACAAGACCTCACGGGCTTCACCGTGTTGAGCGGTGGAATGTACAGGCTCTCAGCCTATGCCCGAGAGGGAGTAGTTGGAATATAGAAAAAAAAAAAAAAAAAAAAAAAAAATCTATTGGTCAATGAACTGTGTGTGGCAACGGTCACGCCACACCAATGTTTGGCATTTTATTAGTTGTTGGGAAACTGTATGTGACAAAAGTGAGATCACTTAGATTTTTGTCTCTGTTACCTGACGAAATCTCAGTTTCGGCCATAATGGAATTGAGATGGTTGCCCTCTGATCAGTGAAGTAGTTTTGATGTGTGTGGGCACTAGAACATCTTTTACACAGGATTATTTACAGAACTTCCACCATTGATTGTACGAGGTTAGTCTGAATTATATTTGCTGATCATGAAACCTTCAAGGTTAGTCTGATTTTCACGTGCTAACACCGGGGGTGTGGGAGAGGCAGCCCCCACTAAGGACACTAGGTTTGAGATGGGGGATAAAAGCACGATGGGGGATAGAAGCACCAAGACAAAAACAACTCCTGTCACCGCGCTGCCAAGGCAAGAGGACACAATACATATCTGATGCTCTAGTGAATTTATGAACAACGCCCTTACACGTAATTGAGATAACTCTGTAGATATCTGAGAAATACTCACACATCAGGTTCATAATTAAAATCAGTGAGCGTTTGCCTAGCAGAGTTGAGTGCTTCATTATTATTTTGATTCTATGTTATAACTTGAATATAATATATACAGTATATAAAGTATATATATATATATGATGTTTGCTATCCATATGTTCTCTATTATTTGTCAGTGAGTTATTATCTATTGTTCATCTTTTGATGTGTTTAGATCGTTCTTGTATTTTGCTGTAACCATTCAGTATTTGTCAATATATACCGTGGACTTAAACCCCTTTTGCCTGGACGGTATTCTTAGCCTTTTGTGCACCCTCTGCGGATCCATTCAAGAGATCTATTTAGAACGATTTACCTACATGTGCTTTGAGGATAATTTCCTCTTGTTATACTGATTTATTTTGTCTATTGACTTCACTATAATTATTGTTGTCTAATATTTATTTGTATTTGTGAGACTTCGATCTCTATATTTTGTACTAACCATTATTGTACTTATTTTATCATCCATCCTTATTAATCTATTGAGACGTATGAAGAATATGAACCTCTGCTACTATTGAATAAAATATTATGTTGACTTGTCATGTGTGCTTATTTATTGCCTGTTGTTAGTGTATCGTATTGGAATTAAGTGTCAGTCCTCACTCAGTTAGAAAGTCAAAAGTTGTGACAGAATATCTCACGTACAAGCGAAAGCTTGCAGCTCCTTTATTTTCCTAGCGAGTACACAAAATATATATGTATATATATATATATATATATACTGTATATATATATATATATATATATATATATATTTTTTTTTTGTATGTGGATAAGTGATGCAAAAGGCAGAGCTGCATATGACAAGTGTCTGCCCCAGAGTTGAAAGCAGGTAGGGACGAAAAAACTCAAGCCAGACCGAGTAAACCCAAGTGGGAACAAACAAACTACCAAGCCAGACTCAGCTGGTAGAGACGAATACTGGGTACTTTTTGTTGTTGGTTACAGAAAAAAAAGTGTGGTGTGTTTGTTTAGTGTAGTGAAGTAGATAGCAGGAGGAGGTGTTTGTGAGAGCCAGCTGGATCATTCTGTGTGTGTATATACATAATATATATATATATATATATATGTATACACTCCCAGTCTGACTCAAACCACCGACAGACTGTTTGACGAATTTTCACCAAACTTCACACGAACATTCGGTGCGTGAATGCGACGGTAATTAAAAACAGATTTTTTGAATTTGTGCAATAGTTATGATTTTAGGTCACAAATATGTACCCCCCCCCCCCCCCCCCCCCCAACACACACACACCTCAGGAGGGCCCACCACCCACCCACCCAGCAATGATGGCGTGTTGTGTGTGTGTGCCCCGTAGGGGCTCACACACACAACGCCATCGTTCTGGGGCCGAAAACAACTCGCCCGTATCTGTTAGTTTAGTTGATATTAGAAGTGATGTTATAGTTAGCGCCAACGAACTTGACAATTGTCTTGACCCATTAACATCTCATAACTCAAAAGGGCCTAGAGCAAACTGGCGGTAGATATCGATACCTATTTCCTGGTGGGCTCTTTCCTAATAATAGAAATGTCAGATTGATTTCTTTCATTCATTTTGAGTTATGAGAAGCTAAGGGGTCATGAAAATTGTCAAGTTCGTTGGCGCTACCTATAGTAATAGTAGGGATGATGGTAATAGTAGTGATGATGGTGATAATAGTAGTGATGGTGGTTGTAGTTGTAGTGATGATGACAGTAGTAATGATGAGGTAGTGATGATGACAGTAGTAGATATGATGGTGATATTACTAGTAGAAGTGATGATGGTCATAATAGTAGTGATGATGGTGACAAGTAATGATGATTATATAAGATGATGGTGATAATAATATGGTGACATTATTAGTGATGATGGTGAGAGTAGTAGTGATGATTGTAATAGTTGTGATGATGATAGTAATGGTGATGATGATAGTAGTAGTGATGATGGTGACAGTTGTAGTAGTGATGATGATAGTAGTAGTGATGATGGTGGTAATATTATAGTGATAATGGTAACCCATCGCAGAGTTGGCTATGCCGTTTTGATTTTGGGCAAAACGACACGTCTACTTTATTAGTATTACAATTATCATCATCATCATCAGTCATCATTATTATTACATTAATCATCATCATCAGCTTCATCAGTCATCATTACTATGAGAGAGAAGTGACTTACATGAGAGAGAGAGAGAGAGATATAGTGTGTGTATGAGAGAGAGAGCGATTATACATTATAATAGTGAAGTGACAAATGAGTGAGAAAGAATGCGTGTGAGTGGGTGTATGAAAGAGATATAGAGAACAATGTTACGTTATGAGAGAGAGAGATGGGTTGCTATGGGGTCCAATATACAACAAGGCTTGATAACATTATCTCCCTCTACTTCCTGACTCTCTCTCTCTCTCTCTCTGAAGAGCCTTCTACTTTACTGTCCTATTTTTCCACTATAAACTGTCCCTGTCTAGTAGTATTAAGGCCGGACCACATAGTTGGGACCGCAAGGTCTGTGTGGTCTGAGTATATGTGTAACTCTGTGTAAATCTAACTCTCATTAATAAAATTATGAAGGCTATTGGATTCTGCCTCAGGGTTTGGACAGAGACAATTAAGGTACAGGAGGTAGTTCAGAAGATAGTGGTAGTGCTGACAGTGGTATGGTTGGTGAAGGTTAGTGGGATCTGCCTAAGGGTTTGGACACAGACAATTTAAGGTACCTAGTTAAAAAAAAAATGTATATGACATTCATAGATTAAGATATGGCATTTGACTTTATAAAAAGTTCTGCTGTAATGAGAGCGATTTGAATGGCAAAAATGCCGAGATATGTTAACAAATATTAATCTAACCCCCCCCCCCCCCGCCTCTCCCAACTCCACGTACTAACCTTGCCTCGCATGTACAGTCAAAAGCAACAGTTGTGTGATATCCTCTTGTAATAATAATAATTGTTATACCATGTTTTTACTTGGGTTGTATTGACTTTAGTTGTGATTTGTGGGAGTTAGAGGGTTAAATGAGATCATATTTAATCTTCTGACTGCTCGAGATCCTTCCTTACCTGCATGAAATTATCTAATGTTAGACAAAATAAGGTGTTATAAAGCGTCCTAACCCTCAAGGGGTTAAATAAACAAAACGGTATGTCTTTGGAAGTTATAACACAGCTAAAACAAAGCTAATTATTACGGTATGTCTTTGGAAGTTATAACACAGCTAACAAAGCTAATTATTACGGTATGTCTTTGGAAGTTGTAACACAGCTAAAACAAAGCTTAGTATAATTATTACGGTATGTCTTTGGAAGTTATACCACAGCTAAAACAAAGCTAATTATTACGGTATGTCTTTGGAAGTTGTAACACAGCTAAAACAAAGCTAATTATTACGGTATTTCTTTGGAAGTTGTAACACAGCTAAAACAAAGATTAGTATAATTATTACGGTATGTCTTTGGAAGTTATACCACAGCTAAAACAAAGCTAATTATTACGGTATGTCTCTGGAAGTTGTAACACAGCTAAAACAAAGCTTAGTATAATTATTACGGTATGTCTTTGGAAGTTGTAACACAGCTAAAACAAAGCTTAGTATAATTATTACGGTATGTCTTTGGAAGTTGTAACACAGCTAAAACAAAGCTAATTATTACGGTATATCTTTGGAAGTTGTAACACAGCTAAAACAAAGCTTAGTATAATTATTACGGTATGTCTTTGGAAGTTGTAACACAGCTAAAACAAAGCTTAGTATAATTATTACGGTATGTCTTTGGAAGTTATAACACAGCTAAAACAAAGCTAATTATTACGGTATATCTTTGGAAGTTATAACACAGCTAAAACAAAGCTTAGTATAATTATTACGGTATGTCTTTGGAAGTTATAAACACAGCTAAAACAAAGCATATTATCGGTATGTCTTGGAATTGTAACACTGAGCTAACCAGCTTAGTAAATTATTACGGTATGTCTTTGGAAGTTATAACACAGCTAAAACAAAGCTAATTCATGTACACTTTTGGGTATTCATTCTCATGTTCAGTCGAGTCTTAAAAACAAATTGTTCCGTCTCTAGTAAATGAAAACTCAAATTTATTCAACCTACCTTTATACAAAATATATCTATCATTGTGTGTAAATTTGTCCATTTTCCGTTGAACTGTCTAAAATACTAAGTCCATTATACAAACTACACAACTTTTATTATCTGTATAGATAGATGGATATACGTCGTCTAAAGAATTAACAGATCAAGTCAATCATTTTTAGATGATCTGAGTCACATACATCATTAACACTACACGTTTCCAATGAACTTCATCTTGTTGTTTTCCTTCACAAACTATTTTTGTATTGTAACTTACCTTTTTTCAGGAAGCACTGAGAGGGAGAGGTAAACTGAGAGAGGTGGAAAGATTGAGTTAAGAAGTATATGCGTGAAAGCGGTGCTGGATGGGAAGAGGGGCGTCCACTGACTGGGGTCAGTGGTGCATGTGAGCATTTCATTCATGGCCACCCCTTCAGGCATCATGGCGTCCGGCAATAGATGGATAGATACTGATGTGCGGACAGCAGTGGTGATTTGGAGCGGGAGCCACCAGGTTAGGTAAGGTTGTCCGTTTAAGTTTATGATAAAATTGTTGTCAGAGGTGCCGGTGTCATGTGACACACGTTAGCCGCGAGTCGGCAAGGCTGCACTCACAGCGGACATGTGTCACATGACACCGACACTTCCAAAGACACTAATATCATTAACCTAAATAAAGTTAGTTGTGATCAACCGTCTCCGTGGGATCTTCACCCCCATTCAGCTTCTTGCTCTGTATCGAGGCACAGTGCGCCCATGTATCGAGTATTGTTCGCATGTGTTGGGAGGTTCTGCCCATACCGCACTTCTCGGAAGAGTAGAGTCCAAAGAATTTCGCCTTATCAACTATAACTTCCTCTTACTAGCTCCCTTCAATCTCTTTCTACACGCCACAATTTTGCATCTCTTTCACTCTATAGCTATTACAGCAATCAGTGTTCTTCAGTGCTCTCTCAGTGCATACCCTCTCCGTTGCGGCGAGAGCGAGGGATCCACCTTTCAATACAGTCCCACTCATATTCTGTCCAGCTCTCGATCCCAGCCCAGGCGGACATTTAGTGAGTGTTGTAATACGTCCTAGCATGTTTCACATGCTTGCACCGTCGGGGGACACCTCGACGACGTAGACAGACTAATAACACACATAACAAAGCCACTCCAACAGCTTCCTCTCTCTCCAACACCCCTTCTCTACACTCTTCAGAAAAATAGGAAAAGTAGAATGTAGATACGAGGTGCTTTTGTAAAGGCTTATCCCTCAATACCTTCATCTGAGTGTCGATGGACGTCTTGAAATATTGTTTAAAAAAAAAGAGTATACTGTATATTGATAAAAACTCCTAGAACTTTGAAATAAACCATACTATAATTGCCAAACGGGATGATCCTCGAAAGGGTGGCCACGAATGAATCGCCCCAAGCACCTATGTTCCCTGTCAGCCGACGCCTCTTCTCCCAACCAACACCAGTTTCACTCATAAACTTTTCAACTCCATCCTTCAACCTCACACTCGGTCTGCCTCTCCCTCTCTGATTTGATTATTGGATGAGTAGATGCAGCTTGGAAGGCCTTCTAGGAATCAAAGGGGTAACACGTCTTTCTTCATTATCTCAATAACTCCCACAGTTGCAGGTCTGCTAAAAGTAAATTTAATGGTCTTATGAGAGCCCAAATACAATGATGAATGGCATCAGCGTATACTAAAGTGTTATAACTTACTTGTATATGTGTAGTGTAAACCTTTGAAGCTCCACAACACTACACAGTCTGACAGCACCATATGCTTCTCTTTTGTCTTGGTCTTCTTGGTTGCTGGTGGGAGAGTCACTCTCGGGTATTTCCGAGGTGAGGCCACTAACAGGATGTCAAGGTACCATGTCACCTTTAGTAAGTTAATTATTGTATATGCAAAGTTAATATTTACGTTTATAAGTCTTAATTTATCTTTAGAGGGGATAAAATGGCCAAAACACTACAATGTCAATTTTCCCGCAGGCCTTCCCATATTTGCTGTAGTATTAAAAGAAAATTGTCCCCAGTCTGACACCCTGTTGATGATAACATGCTATTCCAAGAACATAGCGTTGCCACCTATTGTCACATACTATATACCACTAATATTCCTGGTTATGGTATTACTACACTACAAATACCTAGTAAGCTGCAGCAAATGTGCAATAAACTGGAAGGATAACTCAGTGTGATGCATTATTCCGTGGTAAATAAATACATGCATAAACAGATATGGTAGAAGTGGCAACGTTGCTTCCTGTGTCAACAAAACGTTTCTAGCCCCTCGACTGTTTGTAGCTCGCTCTCTGAGAAAAGTTTTACTATCAGACAAGGCTGTACGGGGTCCACAACATTATTTAAATTAATAACTTATGAGATAATTAAGCAGTTAGAAATTAAAAGAGGATTTGTAGATGAGTGTTTCAAAATAAATAAATTATTTTATGCCGATGACAGACTACTCTTAGCTCATACAATCCAGGAAGCAGAAAGAGTAATAGATAAATTAATAGAGATTGTTATGCCCTGATTTTATACAGGTTTAACTTGGTATAGGTGAGTTCTGCAAGACTGGGCTATTGGATATATTGCAAGGTACATAAAGGGAATCAACAGAGGACATAAATAATCGTGGATAAATGGTTTGTAATACAGCTTTATTTGAACTGAAAAACACTCGGGTATAGGGTACGTAATAGGATTCGCACGAACAATAGATGTTGGAGCACTCGGTTAGGTTATTGGTCTTTTTACAATCTCTTAGCACTGCTCGAGGATTTGGAGAGATCTTCGCTTCCCACTTCCAACGTTCAGGAATTGTACTTCTGATCACCTTACTTCAACGATTCGTTATCTTGAGCTGGTGTGTTGGGGGCTAACAGCGGATCCGAGGCCGTCCAAGGTGTCCGGGAGTGTAGAGAAGGTTACAGTTGGGCTAATTTGCCTAGCCGTTGTTGACACGTCGTTATGGGACTCCTCTGAAAGCCTTAAATGCCTCTGTCATCGGCGTAGCCAGAGAAAACAGTGGATCGAATTAACGTAAGACAGTCGGGAGAAACAACTTTTCTTACTATTCTGGCTTATGGGAGGTTCAGACGTGCGAGCGGCTTTTCGATTTTCGGTCAAACAGCAATAGTTTGCCCAGGAATCTTTCTCGTTGAGTCTTCTCCTAAACTCGCATAATCCCTTCTAACATAACAAGATCTTTCTACCAAAGACCGGTTATGAGTTATGATTGCCTTTAAACCTAAAGTAGTGGCGAGCCGGCTGACAATACGTTTATGAGACAATCAAAAGAATTTATAAATCTGTTGTTGAGATATAATCTTGCCCCTGGTTTCTCAGTTGCAACAATATATTGGTCAAGGATCGATTCACTCCCTCACGGATGCACTTAGATTGCGAACACCGAAAATCACTGTATATCCTGAGGGTGGAGCTGGGTAATATATCCACGAGTGCGGCACTTCCGTTGCGTGAGCATCTACCTCCGGAACTTCTTGTTTTTGGCGGGGGGGGGGGGGGGGTTTCCTTTGTCTGACTTTTGGATGTCGGAGGGGCATTTAACCCTTTCACGCTCATATGACGCAGAGCTTGCCAGATTAGCAATAAGAAATAGAGTTCTCTCACCCTTATAATTACCTCTCCAAAATTAGTTTTCTGCCCACAGCTAACTCAAAGACAACTGCAGAGGTTGAAGTAACTAAACTAACGGTTTCTAAATACCCCTGAGGGTAACAAAGGCTTTAAAGTATCCCTAATAGGCTCAAAATCGCATCATATGTCGGAGAGGGTTAATTTAATCCCTTGGTGAAAGAGGGTAGCATTAAAGGTCTAGTATAAAGTTAGCATATGTAGGCCGCAATAAGATTTACCTTTTTCTGATATTTATTCTAAGACAAATTATGAATAGGGGCTGGGAGGAGGATCTTGGGGAAGGAAAAACAAATAGTTTGTCCAGCGCCTTTGGACTCGAGCGGTAAGGCAGTCCACGTTAATATTATCTCTAGGATCCTCCTCTGAGCTAGCTGAAATGCTATTAGGAATTTAAGACAGGTTAAGGGGGACTTGGGGTTATAATAGGAACGGGGTAGGAATAGAATTTAGGCTGGAATTGGAACTTGGATGTTGGTATAGGTTGTAGGCCCCCGCAGTTTCCAGCAAGAATTTGGTGGGCACTCAGGATGCCTGTAGACCTACGCGAGGGGGTACCGACGCGCCGGCCGAGGGTTAGGGGTATCCTATTGGGTTGGGTGCCAGCTAGGCCTGGAATATTGGGGTATGGCGTTTTTTACGTTGATGGGGTTACTCTCTTAGTTGATGATATTGGGGGTTATATATTGCGTTATGATGGATCATTGGATCTAGCTCTCACTCACGAGACTCACTCGTGGGTATCATGAACCGTGATTTTGTAAAAATTGCAAGTCAGGGAGGGGGGAGCTTGCCTCCTCCGAGGGGAGTGAGGGGGGCTAGCCTCACGCGCATTATTTCTGCTGTAAGGTTGTAGTGGTGATTAGTGAGGTTAGGGGATAGTTAAAGGGGGTACAATAATAGGTTTGTACTCTCTGCTTACGGAAGCTGGAGAAAATGACTTGCTCGACACAAAATAAGACATCCTGATGGCGTCTCATTAGGGGAAGGTTGTGAGTTTGGGTTGGTACGGGAAGAGACAGGCGACTCAAAAGGTTACTACTGGGCACGCTGTTGTTACCCAAAACATTGGTGGATAGAAACAAAAGTTAACTTAGGAAATGTTGACATGCAGGGGATGACGGTATTTTAGCCGTCGTTAATATAAAAACATGGAACCTGGTTGAATAACTCAAGTCCAATTATATAACTACTTAGATGCTAGAAACGAAACCACAGTGCATGCATGGGACTTACACACGTTTCGTCTTCATAATGGAGAGAAGACATCTAGGTCGTTTTCCTAGATCTCTCTGAAGAGGATCGTATGCAGATTTGTCAATTAATTTATATAAAACAACAGAGATACGAAACAGAGTAGTGTGGACTGTGGACTAGAAAGGGTGACTGGTTAGACGTATAATAGGTGTGGAAAGAGACGGAAAGGAGGAACACAATGGTGAATGGAAAAATACTTAACTTACTAAACGAAAGGCATGCAGGAATGACGGTATTAGTCGTCCAAATAAAGAATGGAACCTGGTTATATGCCCGGAATACGATTCGACATGGGCAGTGCCCCTGTGTCGTAACAATATCGATCGGGCAAATTCTGGTTCATACTATATTAAATGATTAAAAACAGCACAGCTGTCTGGGGCTGTGAGGGGACATTTTTTGACCTACCCTCTTTCACGGGGAGGGGGAAGGAGACATAGCCTCGCGTGGTTCCCCCCTATGGTTCAGGTGTGGGGTGTGGTTTATTTAGGTTAGAGGATAGTCAAAAGAGATATAAGGATAGGTTTACACTCTCTGCATACTGGGGTTAGAGTCGGAACTGACTCGGCACGGAATATAATACATCCTGATGGGCGTCATGCGAGGGGAAGGGTTGTGGAGTTGGGTTGGTAGGCCTACGTGGAGAGGAAAAGGACAGGGTGGCTCAAAAGGTTACCACTGGGCACGCGGTCACTAAGCAGAGTATTGTGAATAACTTTTTCTTTAACTTAGGAATGGTTACATGCATGAGTGACATCGATCTATCTCATAATGGAGAGAGAGAGACTAGGTCATTTTCCTGCAGTTCTCTGGAGATGATCGTATGCAAATTGGACATTATTAATTATATAAATCAACAGATATGGATTAGTACAAGCACAGGGTATAGAGTTAGTTTTCTGTGGATCGGTGGCATGCATAGAAAAACTGGTTTTCATGGGATAACAATTTTGAGGCGGTTGTACCGAGTTTGACCCGTAGCCAAACTCACGCGAAATTAATACGACGATATTGTCCGGCACGACAATTACCTAAGCACAGGCCTGCATACGAAATTGGGGATGGTCTGGGGGCTTTCCTAGTCAATGAGTAATTGCCTAATTAAATCTCGGAATTACTCCTAGGTATCTTGTCTAGTGAAATGGAGGTTGCATTAGGAAGGTTGGGAACATATATAGTTAGTGGATAAAACAACGGGAGGTTAGGGACATATAATTGTTATAATAGCTAAGTAAGGGCTGACGTACTCAGATAGACATGTAGATGGTATTAATTCAGGTAACGTCTATCTTGAGGAGTTATAGAATCGTCTCAACAAAATCATTTCGATCTCCAACTCTCGAATATAGATTCGTAGTCGGGGATGTTTTCTCATCTGAAGCAATGGTAATAGTAACACAAAAGGGATAGGGTATATAATAGGTTGAGGATAAATCCTACACAAATGTGGTTAAGAATCTCAGTGAATTACTGGCAACAAAGGTGAAACATGAACATAATATTAATCGCCAGTACTAATAACAATCGATATGAGTCGAGTGTCTTAAGTGACGGATTAACAAACAAAGAAACAATTAATATCTCAAGTTGAGAGACCTGGGGAGCATTGAAACAAAATTATTGCCCAGAATGACTAGGCGAGTCACACGGCTGAGGTTCGTATTACCGGACAGTCGTGGTGGACTCCAGAACAGAGGGGGAGGGGCATAGGTTTACTGAGGCGTCTTCAGATCGCCGTCGTACCTACACAATGAAAATAATTATAGTCTGCATGCATGGTTGGTACCTTAATTAAATACATACTTAGTCGGTACATACAAAATGTTAAGGAATAAAGTAATGTGGGTTGTATACTAGAAGGCTGTGATTGGAGAGACATAAGAACATAAGAACATAAGAAAATGGGAGTCTGCAGAAAGCCGATTGGCCTAAGCAAGGCAGATCCCTGTCCCACACAACCCCAATTACAAAGCCCAATTATAGGCTCAACACTCTAATACCCTGAGGATCATCTTACCAAAACGGTTAGAGATTAACGCAGGATTACGGGGGTCTGCAGAGCGCTGATTGGCCCAACCCTGCTGATCCCCCTTCACACCCAACCCTTCTCGTCCATATGCTTATCCAATTTTATCTTAAAGCTCCCTATCGTTTTTAATCCCACTATAGCACTTGGTAGTCCATTCCACCCATCTACAACTCTGTTACCAAACCAATATTTGCCTATATCTTTTCTGAAACGAAATTTATCTAATTTGAAACCATTGGTACGAGTTCTTTCGCTATCACTGAGCTTTAGTACATTTGTCATGTCCCCTTTGTTAATCCCACTAACCCACTTGAACACCTCTATCATATCCCCTCTAACTCTGCGTCTCTCTAACGAATGTAAGCCTAATTTCTTCAACCTTTCTTTATACGGAAGATTTCTAATATTATGGATCATTTTTGTCATTCTACGTTGTACTCTCTCCAATGAATCTATGTCCATTCTGTAATAAGGACACCAAAATTGAACAGCATAATCCATATGGGGTCTCACTAATGACAAGTAAAGTTTTAAGATAACATCAGCAGTTCTGTTACTCACACTCCTTGAGATGAACCCGAGAATCCTGTTTGCCTTGTTTCGAACGCTTATACACTGTTGTCTAGGCTTCAAATCATTGCTAACAAACACACCTAGAACTTTCTCACAATTCGAGACGTATACATATGTGGAGTTATGTGGAAGGGAGACAACGAAGTTGGTGTGGTGATCCTTATAGCTATCCTGGCCTGTGACGCCGGTCCTTTCGTTCCTGTGGCATTTTTAAAAACATTTGTTATTATCATTAATTTATATTCCTAGATATTTAATTTGTTTTACCACTTTTATTTCTTGTATGTTGTTTGGTTTGTTTTTCATATTAAATATTAGGATTTTACTTTTGTCTTTATTTATACTTAAGCCACACTCTCCCCCTATCTCTAAAATGCCACGATACCCTGTTCCAAATATGTAGGCCATAAATCGTGAACCCTAATCGTAGTTATAGATATTCATTGCCGCATTTTCCTTTACCATCATTATCTCCGATAGACTGGAAATGGTGTCGTATTTCACACCCAAATGCCATAAAAGGGTGTCCAATATCAAGCCAACTCAACCCTGCTCCTGCACAGGCTTGAGGAAGTAAACAACTGTGTTAAAGTCAAGCCGATTCGGGCTTTAAGTATATATCTGTAAGCAAGTCATCATATTTCATTGGCGAGTGTTAAAATTTGTTATCTATCTAAATGTAGTCTTAAATTAGCCCAAACATACGCCAAAGTAAAGATATTCACGATCATTCTAAATTGGGCTTTTGTGTATTTCCTCTTTAACAAGTAAGTGTTTATACTTATAAGAGTGTGCAAAATATAAATATGGTCTAATGTATAACTAGGAACCCCAAAAGGTTCACCAAACCCAAATATACGAAGCGTTTGTTGACGTTCTTAAAAAAAAAAAAAAAAAAAAACAGCTTGCGTTCGCTTATACGATGCCAGGAGAGGAATGCTTCTTTATTAAACCCTCTAAGTAGCATATTATGTGAATGTTTCTTAAACTAATGGAACTGAAATTGTGTACATCGACTTCCAAACCGATCTGATGATCTCTGAACTTTGAAAAAATTGTATTAGTTTCGAAATCTGACCTTGATCATTATAACGGAATGAAGGTTCTTGGTACGATGTTGCCAATGTAGCGGCTACCGCTAGATCCAGTGAATCACTTCCATCACGACATCTAGCGACATCAAGATGTGATGAATTCTAGCGATATTCAAGTTAGTTTCCCTATTTTAAGGAATTGGAGAGATGTTTCGATTGTTAAAGATTATTCTAGATACTTCAACATATGTTTTCTAGTGAAATACAAGTTTTTAGTGTCTGGTGACTATCTAGCGATTTGTCAATGCTATTCCAGCATACATTTGTGATTTAGTTTATCTTGCATTTTTGTCTAAATTTGCCCTATTTCTCCAGAAGACTTCCTACATGGTATAGTGTATTGTTCTAGTGATAATTAAATATTATATAGGGCTATTTTAAGTTGGCTGATTAATATGAAGCAGTATTATGCTGGACGATGAGAACACTGTATGTAAACATGTCTCGGATATCACTGATAATTTTTGGCATTTTCTGCCAAAAACCCAATGGCTTATCAGTGGTGGTAACACAAAATGCAGCTCATGTTCAAAAACTTTGGCCTACATATTTGGAACAGGGTATAGCCTATGTCATATTTGTTCTTTTTGTTCTATGTTCATGAAGGAGACAAAAGGCAGAGCTACCTGTAACAAGTGTTTCCCCTCAAGTTGAAATGAGTGTACTTTTACTCTATAATTCAAAAGAGGCTTGAGAAAATGGGCTGTCCATTTCCACACCTAAACCCTGGCTGGTCCTTCTGGTATAACCAATATAAAGCTGCATTTTGTGTGACCCCAAAGTCTGATAACCCACCCACTTATCAGTGGGGTGGCACAAAATGTACAATTTTTACGAGCCTGCCTTCAAAATGTATATGCCTACATAATTATATACAACATTTGCTTACTATTGTTGAACATGAATGTAAATATATATTACAAAATTACCACTACAAAGTAAAACGAAGAATATAATACAGATAAAACATCGTAATATAATAAATATTATGATGTATTTCAAGAACTGCAATGATCGACAACTAGACATATCGGCAATAAATTAGAATATATACAATTGAAGATTGTTTGTGACATCATATATGAGGTGGAATTATACAAAACATTTCTCTTTGTAACATTAGAGTAATAAATAATTGCTTAGGATATAATTTCAATAATTCTGAGTACGTGTGGCGGAATATTGTAGGTGACGAACACTACCATGCAGCCGGTACAAGGGCTATCCCGAAACTCAGTCCACCTCCCAGCTATAGCAGACGAATACCGGCGTGCTTGGCATATATTTACCCCTATGGTAAAGCAGCCGCAATGCCCGTCTACATTCTTGCCTAATCACGATTTTATGTCAATGTATTTAACTTGGCTTTATTGTATTGACTAAGCTGACCAACAATAACTAACCTAATCCAATAAAATCAAGTACAATACATCAAAATATAATCATGATTACTGATTGTAAACACGAATGTAGCGGCACCAAGGCTGCGGCTAAGTTCCGACATTTCTAAAACAATTTTTTTACATGTTAAGATTATTATTTGAGTCCTTATTTCGGGATTATTTTGATCTACTTGAATTTGTACAACATTGTGATGGGTATGCATATAATATAATTGCTTAATTTTGAGTATATGTATACAAAGTCTAATATAGGTTATCACCCTTTCATACGATTATGACGCTTCTTTCGGATATTCTGAGGATATAGCTAGGTACATTTATAATTATCACATCCAAATCGATTATTTGTATATGGATATATACACAAAGTCTTAAAACTGTTATCAAGCTCCGAAAGTGTTTTGAATCGGGTTGAGTTTCGACCCTGTGTAGGAGCAGGGTTGAGTTGGCTTGATATACCCATTATTAACGCCGTCGGCAACTCTGGCAGTGAGTTCCCTGAGCCGCCCATACGTCCATGACGAGTCTCAGAGACGATACTTGGGATGTACAGTTAAAAATGTAATTCCAGAAGAGTGGAAGAAGTCAAAAACTGTTATGTTACCAAAAGTAAATAAACCAAAGGTAAATGAATTGAGGCCAATCGCTCTGACAGACATATCATATAAACTTTTCATGACGACAGCAATTAAAAATAAAATAGAAGAACACATTAGGGAGAATGGAGAGGTAAGGGAGACACAGAGTGGGTTTACAAATAAGGGTAGAATCGAAAATAATCTTTTTATATTGAAATACTGTATAGATAAAATATTTAAACAAAAGAGGTCACTCATAGTAATCTCAATAGACTTTAAAAAGGCCTATGACTCAATCAGAAGGGAGAAACTGATAAAAGTATTTAAAGATTACAATATAAATTCAAATGTTATAGACATAGTAAGTAACATATATAAAGAAGATAGTACAATTATAAATAAGGGGCAAGTAAATGAGACAGAGATTAAGGTAACAAGCGGCATCAGACAAGGCTGTACGGGGTCCACAACATTATTTAAATTAATAACTTATGAGATAATTAAACAGTTAGAAAATAAAAGAGGGTTTGTAGATGAGTGTTTCAAAATAAATTCATTGTTTTATGCCGATGACGGGCTACTCTTGGCTCATACAATCCAGGAAGCAGAAAGAGTAATAGATAAATTAATAGAGATAGGGGGAGAGTGTGGCTTAAGTATAAATAAAGACAAAAGTAAAATCCTAATATTTAATATGAAAAACAAACCAAACAACATACGAGAAATAGAAGTGGTAAAACAAATTAAATATCTAGGAATACAAATTAATGATAATAAAAAATGTTTTAAAACCCAGAAAATAGAAGCTTTGGATAAAGCAAATAGAATGGCTAACCTTACATACCCGGTAATATCACAAAGTTGTAATAAGATACTTATTGGAAAAACATATTGGAAAAGTATTGTGATACCAGCAGTCCTGTATGGCTCGAATGTTATAGGTTTTTCAAAAACAGAAATAAATAAATTACAAAATATAGAGAATAGGGTTTTTACTTTTTAGACACATATTAGGGGCACCCAGATATGCCCAAAAGGTAACCTTAAGGGGTGAAATAGGAGCCTCATCAATGGAGGCAAGAATTATGGAAGGTAACATAAAATATCTTAAATATTTAGTAGGAGAGGAAAGTAATGACTTGCTAAGAAGAATCACAGAGGAAAAACTTAGAAATAGTAAAGATCCCTGGACTGCAGAAATTAGAAAGTATGTAGGGAATTTGAAGTTAGGAGAAACAAATTTAGCAAATATTAAGAAGGACGACATTAGAAAAAGAGTTCTGGACTGGGATTCGGGAAGATGGCGAGAGGAGTTGGCAGAGAAGAGTAGCCTAGAAGTGTATAGGAGTTATAAAAAGGAGATTAAGAGTGAGGAGGATATTTATGACAACACACAGGCATCTATAATATTTTACAGATGTAGGACAAATAACTTAAATCTAAAAGATAGAAATAGGCATGTGGGAGGAGAGACACAATGCGATATGTGTAAGGAAGGAACAGAAGACCTAAAACATTTTCTACTACACTGTTCATTTTATAAAGCATGCAGAATAAAAGATCCAGGGTTCCAACAGCCTTATATTGAAAATGAAAATCAAGTCATCGGACATCTTTTATTTAACAAAGAAATAAGCGATAGAGTGAAACAGACAATCTATCAAATGTGGAGAGTACGAGAGAAAAAATTGAAAGAACTGAAATAAGAAGACTGAAGAGAGAAGAAACAAGAATGAAGGAAGACGAGAGAAGAAACAAGACTGAAGAGAGAAGAAAGAAGATTTCAGAAAAAGGGATGAAAAATGAGATATATTTATTTTTAAACAAATGAGCACGTCACAAAGTCACAAAAAAGAAAAATAACAAAACCTCTTAGGGAAGTGCCGACGTTAAGGCTAAACTTCCCGAATTCCAACTGAACTGAACTGAGTACCTTTAACCCTTTCACGCACATATAACGCAGAGGTTGCCAGATTAGCAATAAGAAATAGAGTTCTCTCACTCTTATAATTAAGTCTCCAAAATTAGTTTTCTGCCCACAGCTAACTCAGAGACAACTGCAGAGGTTGAAGTAACTAAACTAAAGGTTTCTAAATACCCCTGATGGTAACAAAGGCTTTAAAGTATCCCCAATAGGCTGAAAATCGCGTCATATGTCGGAGAGGGTTAATAACAACAACAACAACAAACCCTACCGGGCCACCGGCGCCGTGGATAGGCTAGGTAATATTTGTTTGTTCTGAATCACAGCCTCTAAATTTTAGCTTTAGCTTGGGGACTCGCAGAGGGCTGCACACGGGCAGTATGTTGTGTGTCCCCGCAGTGGCGCAGCATCCAAGAGTGGAATCGCCTCCCATCTCACATAGGCCCTAGCCTAGTTAATAGGCTAGCCCCTAATAACCAATCCTCATCTTACCTATTTACTTACCATTAAAATACTTTCCAGTCCTTAATGACCATGACCTTGACCTATAGTTAAAACTATGTAGGGTACAATACCTGTAGCGGCGTAGCCTACTCACTATTTAGACATCCTATCCAGTGTGCCAAAATTCGCCCATTTTCTTCCCGAACCGAACATCTGAAAAACTATTGATACTGAAATTGGCTGTGAGCCTGTGACTGTCCCGGGAGCCCCGCTAAACCTGCCATTCTATTTCTACATTAAACTCATCAAACGATAGTTGCTTTGCTCTACACTGTACTCTACATTGGCTATGATCTTAGAACTATTGATAATATTCAAGACCTCTTTCGCAGCCCTATTAGAAATAATTTATTTGGGAAAATAGGGACCAATAGACTCGCCATATTTTTCTCATTATAGTCCGCATGGAGGAATTTCGTTATCGACACTTGAAAAAACCCGATTACACCGAAAAATTCTTCTTCTTGTTGAGGATATAGGGTAGTGAAGCTGTGAAGCTTATGTCACCCTACCCGGGCGGAAAGGACCCTAGGGTAGAGAGGTTTCACAGGGAGGACGTGGACATCGTAGATTTCAGGGGAGGGCACCCATGCCCCGCAGGAACTTCTTCGTAAGCAGGAGGACCTTGGATTTAGTAGCCTCCGGTACCCCAACACCAGCTAGCAGGACGGGGAGGGAGAAGGCACTGACGCCAAGAGCTGTGAGAGCAGATGTGAGAGAGGTCCTGGCTGAGTAGTAACGGGGACAGCTGAGAAAAAAGTGGAGGATGGTTTCGTCCACAGAGCGGCACCAGGGACAGGAGGGGCTAAGGGCCAGGTTGATCCGGAAGAGATGGCCGTTGAGGGTGGAGTGTCCCAGACGGAGACGTGTTAATGAAGTATCCAGGGCACGGCAAGGAGACCGCGCCCAAGGGAGGAGAGAGGAAGAAGAGCGATAGGCAGAAAGGGTAGTGGAGCGGAGCACACCGAAAAATAACACAAAAATAATGTCCCAAACATAAACAAAGCATTGCACCCAATGAATCCTTCGACCTGGGTCCTCTTCTTCTTGTTTTGAAAGATGCGGTGAGTGCGATTCACCCAATAAATGGCTTGAACGTTACTCACAAAAACAATATTATATTATATTATATTATATTATATTATATTAGGGTTAGGTTAGGTTAGGTTAGGTTAGGTTAATCTAATCTAACATAATATTTGTACATTTTGGAAGCGTGCATGGCCTCCCCACAATTTTTCCTTACCTACTGTAAAAGCGCGATTCACCCAATAAATGGCGCCATTTGACGGAGTATCTTCAGATTAATGAATAATGGGTAAGTTAATGCAAATCCTCCACTCAAACCATGATAAACAACAATTAAACACTATATTCCCTGGAAAAAATATAAAGAAACTTGGTAAATAAGGCGGCTCTAGCTGTCTTGAATGTTACCGAACTATTATATTCACCTGTATTGAAGTCCAAATGCAGCTACTAATGTAAATATAAACGGATAAATCCAGAGCTCGAGTCATGTGAGCTATTTGTTTACACTGTTATAAAGCAACTTGTTCGGATGAGGTGAGTGTGACTTTAGCACCAATATAACACATATAAATAACAATAAGGAAACAGCCATCGTTCATAGAACGAACTCCTGGATGGGAGAGTTCGCAAAAACAAACAAACAACCAATGTACCCCTACACTCCGATGTTATATTGCGCCGAAGGCTGAGTCAAGACGAACACAACTACCATAATTTTATTGGCACTCGAATGCTCAATAATATGTAGATTAAAGGATAATAATAGGTATTTATCTAAAACTATGTATATATTAACTAAACTACTCCAGAATTTTTTTTTCGATGTGTTTAATATATTGACTGAAATGAATAATGTAAAATATTAATTTAAGTTTGAATGTTACTTTTCTGACGAAAAATGATTCCAGTTAACCCCCCGCCAAAATACACGATATTTGTTCGTATGTATTAATTTTAAGGGGTCTCTTATTTCTCAAAAATAGTGAATGAATATAAATTTTATGTGTTTGACAAAGAGCGCAAGACCTTGAGGCATAAGGTAAGCTATAAATTAGTACGATTTTATGATGAATTATTGGTTTTTCAGGGGTATATATGTGGTTGGATTAATGGAAAACAACGAAACGATATTAGCTATGTTCTCAGTTGTGGTGTTTCCGAGAATGATCCAACGATGACGTCAAATTAGCTTGCCGCCAATCAACTGTGGAACACTTGGAAATGTGTTTAGCTGTTATTTACCGATATATTTGTGGAAAATAGAGTGAATTAAGGGGCTGGAATATAACATTGACTTCATGTGAATTGCGAGTGCCCTACACATTATAAAATTGTGCATATTAATCTTGGGGAACTCATTATATATAAGGTATAAGTTCAAGGTGATACTTTGGATAAACCTGACTTATAGCAAGCACCAAACAGCGATTTTGGATAATTATCGCGAATAGACTCGCAGCGTTATTATACATAATTTATTAGGGAAAGTGAAGCTCTATGGAATCCTTATAATATACTCACATAGATTCCGTTGAGGTAGAATAGGTTTGATAAGTTTTGTAACTCGATTTTGTCGATATAGCCTAAATAGTCCCGCGCGTAAAGAAACTCAGTCCCGCAATCTTGAGAGCTCTGCTACGGACGTGTTCGAAATGGAGTACACTCGCTACGGTAAAGTGTTATGTTCTACAAAGATGTTACTGTATGTCTAATATATGAACCCACAGTAGCTGGCATGCAACTTGCAAGGGCTAGTGTTGTATCCCACGTACTGGGTGTAGGGCACTCTAGAGTTAGGTTAGGTTAGGTTGTTTGGTTAGGTTAATATACTAGGTCTCGGAAACAAGATTCGTAGTTGCGGTAGTATTTACATCAAAACTATATTTAACTATCAAAACTATTCTCCCACAGTGGAATCTATGTGAGTATATTATAAGGATTCCATAGAGCTTCACTTTCCCTAATAAATTATGTATAATAACGCTGCAAGTCTTTTCAAAATAATTACCCGATTTTGTAAGTAGCCAAGCATATTATTTTTTCAGATAAGCCTAGGCCTATGATGATAATGATGATTTGAAGCAGAAATGAGTAGCCTAGGCTGAGGCTAGGCATATTAGGCTTAGGATAACCCATTATCCAACAATCTTAGGAATGCCCCCACTAGTGGGGCTATGTAGTACAAAGGAGTACAAAGGAAATCAAGCAACAACAGGTCTAGTGACCCTTCTAGGCTGCTTGTCCTCCAAAACACTGAGGATCAAGTGTCCAAACAGTGGTTTAGAGTGGGTAAGGGAACATTGGAAAGGGAACTACTGCCCTGGAACTAATATCCGTGGCAGGACTAGGAAGTTAGTAGGGGACATATGGGTTAGTAACTGAGGGGAGGATAAAATAAAGTTATTCATTTACAAACGCAGTCAGTCGCGGGTTTGATGCGAGATATTTGTCTAGGCGGAGTTTAAATGAATCAACGGTGCTGCAGTCTAACGTCTCGGGGAAGCCGATTCCACAAGTGGACAACTCGATTGAAGAAGAAATTCTTAGATTCGTGTGAGTTAAAAGATTTACCAATAATTTTACAACCGTTTCCCCGCATGTAATTAGATTGGTCGATAGTGAAGTACTTACTACAGTTCATATTGTCGATGCCTTTGATGATTTTGAACACTTGAATTAAGTCACCTCTTAATCTGCGCTGGGTTAAAGGAAATAGATTTAATTCTCTAAGATGCTCTTCGTATGGTTTGTTCTTTAGGCTAGGTATCATTTTGGTAACTCTACGTTGAACTCGTTCTAGCTATGTATAATGTATTGATAGGCTAATAAAGATCAAGGAAGATTTGAGGTTAAAGACCGTAAAAATAAGGTTAGCTAGGCAGCTGGGAATCTGGTTCTGGTAGGCTAAGACTCAGAGCCCCCACCTCTTAACCCGGGAACGGCGAAGGTCCTCAATTAAGGTAATTATTTATAAGATTACTTTTTTTCTAGTTATTAAAACGTACTCTATGGTGTATTATATGTTATATATAAGCAATAGAACTGTTAAAATTACCTGGGAAGTGTATATTAAACTTAGCCTAGACCAACATTCCTGTATTTTTTTATTTTTTTTTGTAAGGCTAGGCTAGGCAGCTAGCCTAACCTAGCCTAGGCTACTCTTGAGTTTTGGAACACAGTAGGCCTAGGCCTAGGCCTATTTTAGATGTCTAACTTTTAAAATAATAATATAAAAATACATAGGCTAGGATTAAAATTTTGTTATCATTATACAGAAAGTTCATTTGTGTTATCACTTAAAAAAACGGCGTCGTTTGACACCCTGGCTAGGCTATAGCCTAAGCCTAGGCCTAGCCTATGACAATAACAGTTTGCCATCATGCCGTGGGATTATAGGGGATAATAGGGGCCCCCTATAGGATTTATTGAGGAGCCTTCACCACTGCCTTGCCCCTCCCCTGGGCTCGTTGAAATTCTCATCTAGCCTACTGCCTAGTTCCTCAACGGTCAACCTATTATTGTATCCCACGACAGTCAAAATAGATGCGAACATGCAAGTAGTGTAAACAAAGCACGGCCTGGCAGGCGGTAGCTTACGCCCGAATACTACATCCTTACCATTATTTTTTAGGTACGGTACCGGTATATAAGCTGAAGCCTATGAAACGGTACGGATATAATCCTGTGTAGGGGGTGAACCTGTACATAGGCTAGCCTATAGCCTATCTCAATAATTTGGTAATGTTACACATTTTTTTTACAATTTACATTCATAAATATTCCACTAATAGGCTATACTAGTTATTTAAGGTTAGGTTAGGTTTTGGTTAGGATAGGCTAGGTTAAAGATATTGTTCAATGTTTATTAGTAAATAGGCATCTGAAAAACAGTTACCGCGGGTCGCTACACAGGATGTTATGAACGGTACGTAACAGACAGTCCTAACCTAACCTAAGTTAGTGTCCAAAGTGAGGTCTGCTGCTAGCCTATGTTCTTATAACATTTTCTGCCAAAGTACCGGCACAATTTAATAAAGAGTGTACACTGTACCAGTGTATAGGCCTAGCCTAGGTTAAGTCTGCCATCCTACAGTGCAATTATAGAGTTTTCGGCCATGATTTGGGTAGACCTGTCACTGAAGAATTCTTTCGCAGTCTTACCGATTGTTTTTGTTTTCAAGGTATAGGCTATAGGCAGAATAGGCTACAGTAGGTATTACTGGTATCTTATTTTATTGTAGTTTATATTATGAGTGGAAGATTTGCAATAACTTACCCTAACCAAAGTCCAAACTTAGTGTCCAAAGTGGGATCTGCACCCTGCCTCTATGTTCTCATTTTGTATACCGGTAACTTTTTAGCCAGATCACCGGTACAATTTAATAAGTGTACAGCCAGCAGCTAGGCCTACCGCCTACAGTGCATTTATAGATTTCCCGGAATCCCGGCCATGACTTGGGTGTCACTAAAGACTCTTTCCGCTGCCTTATGTACAATTTTTTGTTTTTATTTCTTCAAGGAATATAGTACAGTAGTTTATTGTTCAATTGTTTATCATGTTATGAGTAGATAATTTGCATTACCTTACCCTAACCTAACTTTACTTAGTCTTAGTGTCCAAAGTGGGGGCTGCCACTATCCCCACAGTCCACACACCCGCTAACTAACATATATAATTGGTATGTCTTGTCAATACTATAACCTGACTTCATGGGGGTAACGGAGACTTGATTGAATATTTTTGGAATTAGCCTAGCAGAATCTCGAGTCTTTTAAAGTTGTAAAAATTAAAGTAAGTTTCTACGTTCCTACTGATTGTACTTAACCCGGGATGGGAATAGCCTACCCAGGTATTTTTTATTCGGCCCAGTGAAAATAATAGACAAACAAATGTTCTAATCAAAGTTTATTCTTGAAACTTGGTACCGGTATGTATTTTAACCAGTACTCTATAGTAACTCATGTATCATATGAAAGGATATAAATTAAGTATGTAATAGTTCTTGGAACGCAACAACAAAATAATATACATGAAATCTTTATTGGACAAAAGTTACAAAACTAAAACAGGGACTGCTAAGAATAATTTAAAAACCTGTTTTCAATGCCTATATTAGTGGACCTGAAGTGAATCCCTTTGAGACTGAAGTACAGGCAGCTAGCTCCCCTAGTATCCTGATTAAACACCAGTAAACATACATAACATCCCTTTTACTTACAATATTATTCATTCCTTTTAATAAATTTTGAGCATGTATTTTGCGTATATTTACCTTCACATCTCAAAACAATTCTGCCGGCAGGGGGGCTACACCCCCCGTACCCCCTGTTATGTAGCGGGGGGCTATGCCCCCCGCACCCCCCGCGGACGCCGCGCAAAGTTGATCCTTGTAAGCTTAGAAAAATTATCCAGAACTGGATATTTTCTGTTTTGGCACCCTGATCCTATCTGTAGATCCCTTTCAACTAACAAATTTCCCTTCCCCCTCTGCAAGCACAGATTTTGGGTGTATTTTTCTGTGAAAAGGGTATTTTTCAATTTGTCGATAACGAAAATCCTCCATGCGAACTAGGCCTATATGGAGAAAAATATGGCGAATCTGTTGGTGCCTATTTTCCCTAATAAATTGTTTCTAATAAGGCGGATGTAGCGTCCTTGAACATTATCCTGCAAGAATGTAGTTACCGGTGTTTACCGTCTTGTTTACACTATGCGGACGCTCACCATCATGTTCCCGTCTATTTTGACTTCCTGTGAATACAAAAATACATTACCCTAACCAAACAACCTAACCTAACCTAGTATTATAGATGGTAACATTCAAGACAGCTAGAGCCGCCTTATTTACCAAGTTTTTTTATAATTTTTCCAAGGAATATAGTGTTTAATTGTTGTTTTGCATGGTTTGAGTGGAGGATTTGCATTAACTTACCCATTATTCATTAATCTGAAGATACTCCGTCAAATTGAGCCATTTATTGGGTGAATCGCGCTTTTACAGTAGGTAAGGACAATTGTGGGGAGGCCATGCACGCTTCCAAAATGTACAAATATTATATTAGATTAGATTAACCTAACCTAACCTAACCCTAATATAATATAATATAATATAGTTTTTGTGAGTAACGTTCAAGCCATTTATTGGGTGAATCGCACTCACCGCATCTTTCAAAACAAGAAGAAGAGGACCCAGGTCGAAGGATTCATTGGGTGCAATGCTTTGTTTACATTCGGGACATTATTTTCGTGTTATTTTTCGGTGTAATCGGGTTTTTTCAAGTGTCGATAACGAAATTCCTCCATGCGGACTATAATGAGAAAAATATGGCGAGTCTATTGGTCCCTATTTTCCCTAATAAATTATTTCTAATAGGGCTGCGAAAGAGGTCTTGAATATTATCTTATATATTTATAAGTATTTATTTTATTATAAGTATTTATAGATTATTTATGTTGTATGTCGGTAGTGGTACACCCGGTAACTACACCCTTCCCGATTATCCTAATAATTATCTCCCTAATCGGTCAATATTTACGAGCCGCACCACAGCTGGGATCTCATTTTTAATGGTAGTTTTGGGTTCCTATCATTTTATGCTTCATTGCTATATAATTTTTTCCACCAGATTTGTTTTTTTCTTGGCTTTAGGCAATTTAATTATCTTTATTTTTTTCCAACCCTTTCTCTGCGGGGTGTTTTGGGCTATTTAGGGCATATTCAGGCACTCCTGAATGATAAATCAAGCATCTGCATTAAATAAACTATTCTGCCAAAAACTAGGAGAAAATAGCTTCAAAATGAGACCAGAACGGGCCTCGTAGGTGGCCTGGTTCACTCGAAGCGGTGCCATAGAATTGCGGGAATCCCGGTATTTATTTGCACTCGCTCGCTCGGCAACATTGTTGTGAGAGGCAGTGAGAGACCCGCGCGAGACACAGTCTACCTCAGTGAGCCTCTGGCTGCTCTGAGGGTCGGAGGTGGGCCCCTCACGCTCCCGCCCACTGACACTCGATTTCTACGGTTTTTACAGGCTTTTAAAGCCTGGAAATTGCTGTAAATTGCCAGGACGTTCCAGAACGTCACCTGCAGCGAAAGGGTTAACCTAACCAAAAAACCTAACCTAACCTAACCTAAATGTATTTGGGGGCTATTAGGTTAGGTTAGGTTAGGTTTTTTGGTTAGGTTACTAGTTAGGCTAAAAAAAAAAAAAAAAATCTGGTGGATAAAAATTATAAAGCAATGAAGCATAAAATGATAGGAACCCAAAACTACCATTAGAAATGAGATCCCAGCTGTGGTGCGGCTCGTAAATATTGACCCCCTAATCCTTGAACCAATCTTATCCCTTACTCCTAATTCCCCTACACAACCCCCGCATATCATGCTGCCCGAGAGCAGCCCTCTGCGGGTCACCGTGACAAAACAAGACAATAGGAAGGATGAGGATAAGGAGAGAAATGTTTGGTGATCCAGCTAGCCTATAAGAAGATTCGATAATCTTCAAGGACACTACATCCGCCTTATTAGAAACAATTTATTAGGGAAAATAGGGACCAATAGACTCGCCATATTTTTCTCATTATAGTCCGCATGGAGGAATTTCGTTATCGACACTTGAAAAAACCCGATTACACCGAAAATTAACAACAATAATAAGTCCCAACCGTAAACAACGCATTGCGCACAATGAATCCTTCGTCCTTCTTCCTGTTTTGAAAGATGCGGTGAGTGCAATTCACCCAATAAATGGCGTGGGAGTTGCTCACAAAAACTAAATACCGGCAACCTGTTTTTGCCCCCTTACAGATCTACATATATGAGGATGACAATAAATCAAGGGGGGGTGAGGGGGGGGGCAACGCCCCCCCTCAACCCATCGTGTATCCAATGTACCCCACAATTTCCCTTACCTACTGTAAAAGCGCGATTCACCCAATAATGGCGCAATTTGACGTATCTTCAGATTGATAGATAATGGGTAAGTTTATGCAAATCCTCCACTCAAACCATGCAAAACAACTATTTAACACTATATTGCTTAAAGAAAAAACATAAAACATGGTAAATAAGGCCGATGTAGTCTTGTTGAACGTTACCGAAGATCCTAGCTTTAACACTAGGCTATCAAGAGTGGGACTGTTAACTAGGCCTTTATGAGATGGTAGGTGATTCCACTCTTGGATGCTAAGCAGCACAGCTGTGGGGAAAAATGAGTAGCCTACCCAAATATGTTGGTGATAGCCTGATTGGGTATGTGTGGTAATTTCAGTTGTGGCTGCCTCTTGTGGATTGTATATTTGTAGGGTCTTGTCTTCTAACCTATGTTTACTACTTTATCATGAATAGGTCCACTTGGGGCGTTATGTGTATGGCCACCCTCAACGGGAGTTAGGCGTTGGACAATAGATAGATAGATTGGTTAGAAGTATATGGTTGTAGCCACCCAGCTGGATTTAACATAGGGTTTGGAACTTGAGATAATCTATCTAGGTCTATCTATTTACCTATTGCCAGATGGTATACTCCCCTATTCGCTGTAAGTAGGCGATAAATCATGACCTCTATCCTCTGTAACTCAAAAAGGGATAGAGCAAATTGGCTTTAAATTTCCACATCAGAGCACATCTATTCCTTGACTGACTCTTCCTATTTGGTAGATGTAATATTAGCTCTATTACTCTAGTCATCTTTAGAATTGATAAAAGGGCCAAAACCATGCTACTTCACATTAATTTTCTTGTATTCCTTCTCACATTCATTCAAGTATTCATACAAAATTACTCCAGTTTGACACCATGAATGTAACCTTTAGCCTTTCAGACCCATGGCTCTTCAATTTGATATCTGGTCTGGACTTTCCTTTACTCATTAGAACTTTGTCTGTACAGTCTGTCTGTCCAGCAGTTAGGCATGCAACCTACCCCTGAAAACAAGCTAGAGCCTTAATGAAATTGCCTCAAATTATGGAGGGGATTCATTTGTGGTGATCCCCTCAGGGCTCAGGGTGTGTGGCAATAGATAGATAGCTTTGTAAATGTTGTAAACTGTGTTCTCTGCCTTCTATAGAGTTACCATTAGATATAAACAAGCTGACATTTTTATTTTCTGCCTCCGGCTCAGATATAGAGAGGTATGAAAGTCCAAGGGCAGGGATAATATGTAGAAGAACACTCTCCACACAAGCACCAGGGAAAGTCAGGACACTCCTCGCGTCCAACCAGACACACAGAGGACCTCAACTCTTCAACTGCCTCCCTAGAAACATCAGGACCATCACAGACTGTCCCACAGAGAAGTTCAAAACTCAGCTGGACAAGTTTTTGAGAAGTGTGCCCGACAAGCCGCCAGTACCAGTACCAGGGTACACTTCCAACTCGATACCTGACCAACTGCACCTACTAAGAAGAGATGCAGGTTATGGGAGCAGCGGTGGATCACCATGGCTGTGAGGCGCAGGACACTTCATCAAGTAAATCAAGTAAGTAAGGAAGTAAAAACTACACCAGCTCACCAGTCATACACACATACTGTACACCCACACACACACACACACAGTAGTCATTATCGAGTCGCAGTCACTTTTGGATGTTGGATGCGAGTGAATGGTGCACACTTTCTTCAATAGAGGCGCTGTCGTAAACAGTAGTCTGTCGACATTTGTAAAGGCTGCCATTCAAATGGCTTCGACGTACTCGGTAAAAATGTCATTGTAGATAATTATTAGTGTCTCAAGCGCTAGTGAATTCCTGTGTTTTGGAAGAACTGGCGGTTTTGAAGAAAAAAAAATCTGCTTATTATTATTATGCAAGTACTGTATTACCAAGAGCCTTTTTATTGTGCTTTAAGATGTGGTTTTGTGTTCTTTTATTTCAAAATTATATTTTACTAAAGCGTTATTTCCACATAGCGATTTTGATAAATTCTTTTGTCTTATATTGTGTCGTCCCTGTTTTGGTTTGTTTGTTTTGAAAGTTTTACATTATAATATGTTCATATGCCGTGTACTTATATTCTATTTAACTATCTAACACCAGACGCCTTGATCCCCGAGGGTGAGACTACGGATGAATTGCTGTCATCCGTCAGCCGGTGCCCCTCCTCCCAACCATGCCATGCCATGGCTCGGACAGGTGAGACTTTGGCCTTTATTCCACTACCCCTAGGTAGTAGGGGTAGGCAGCCCCGCCCAGGGAAGTACTACCGCCAAGGTTTCGGGAGACTCAGGGAATAGCCTGAATTCCATTTTCTCTCCCAAGCCTTGGTAGCCGGATACATATCTTTCTGCCTCACACATCAGGGGTATCAGGAAAACCCTCTTTATATAACATACACATCCAACTTCACGACATTGCCCTACATCACTATCCTCTATCCATAAAACACTACTCTTCCCACTACATATCATACATGTAACATCATACACCTTTACCAAATAAATATGGCAGTACAATTGTTAAGAGCAAACCTGGTGGTCCCTCGGATATCCACCCCTGGCAGGGTTGGGTCATTGACACAGGGCCCTCCCGGTCGTCATCATGCGACTGTGTCAAGAGCATTGCAACGTCCCAAAGCTGCTCGTCGGTGCTGCTTTTTCTTTAGCAATATAAGGGGACTTCACTCTAACATCAATTCTGTACATCAATTTCTTCAAGCAGAATCCCCTACTCTCCTTTTTTTGACAGAGACTCAAGTAACATCCACATCTGACACGTCTAGATTTAATTTTCCAGGTTATCAACTGCTCCAAAATTTCAGACCTAAAGGAGGTGTATGTTGCTTCGCAAAATCTGAAATTGCCCTGGAGGAGGTTACTAGTTTCAATTGTCCCTATTTTGATTATTCTATATACAAATTAATTTCTGCTGGTAAATTTAAATACATACTGTATGTTGCATCTACCGTTCCCCAAATACTCCTCCAGAGCAAAGTCTTTTTGATTCTCTGTCCTCACAACTCAGTGTCCTCAACTTAAATGCTTCTTCTGAAATCACTGTGTTGGGTGATTTTAATGTCCATAATGTTGAATGGCTCACTCATTCAGACAGGACTGATGATGCTGGTCTTGAATGTGAGCTATTTGCAGACTCATTTAATCTCACTCAACTAGTCAACCAACCCACCCGTGTACCAGATAATCCTAATCATAATTCCCACCTACTGGACTTATTTTTAACAACCAATTCAGAAAATTATGATGTTACAGTGAGCTCCCCGCTTGGATCTTCTGATCACTGTCTGATACAGGCCACCTGTCTATCACCTACCACACCTTCCCACTCTGAACCTGTTTTGGTGACTAAATGGCATTACGATAGGGCAGACTGGGAGGGTCTTCAAGGTTACTGTATTGATAGTCCCTGGACCTCTTTCTTTTCTAATGATGCACACACCACCTTGAGCCACATACAAGATTTTGTAAAAATTGGAATGGAAACCTTTATTCCTCATCAAAAGTACAGTAAAAGATCTAATTCACCTAAATGGTTTGACCATAATTGTGCTAGAGTAACTGAACAAAAAGCAATAGCCTACAATGCATACACAAGATCAAAAACACATGAAGCCTTTAATTACTTTAGAAACATCAGAAATCATGCCAAAAACTGTATTAAACCTAACTAAATCAAACTTTCTCCACAAGCAGGCAAATAAACTTCTAAATAATCCAAATTATAACAAAATATTTTGGTCTACTCTTAACTCATTCAAATCCAACTTCACTACTGCTTCATCCATTCCACCATTAAAATCTCCGACTGGCAATCTTGTAAGTGACCCACGAGGTAAAGCTAACCTTCTTGCGGATATTTTCTCCACCAACTCAGCCTTAGATGAAATAAATCAAGATGTCCCTGTACTTAATTTTAATTCGCCTGAAATTCCCTCACTTAAGATCCACACCAGACATGTCAAAACTATTTTGCAGAATCTCTCAGTAGATAAGGCTCCTGTTCCAGATGAAATTCCTCCAATAGTACTTAAGAATTGCTCCTTGGTGCTCGCTCCTGTATTGGCAAAAAAATTTCCGTCTGTGTACTCATACCTCATGCTTCCCAGTACCCTGGAAAGAAGCAAACATCCATCCAGTTCCTAAAAAAGGTGCCTCTTCAGATCCATCAAATTACAGACCAATAGCTATAACTTCCACTCTTGGTAAAGTCTTTGAAATTATATTAAATAATCACATAATTAAGCATCTTGAGAATAATAAATTAATCAGTGATAGGCAATATGGTTTTAGACGATGTCGATCAACTGCAGACATTCTTTGCCTTCTTACGCATCAAATCAACCAAGCTACAGACCAACATGGTGAAACACATACAATAGCACTGGATATATCAAAGGCATTTGATAGTGTCTGGCATCAATCCTTATTGTCGAAGATGTCACACTACGGCCTTGCATCATTAGTTCCACTAATTTCTTCTTATCTTCATAACAGAAAAACATGTGTAATGGTAGATGGCCTTTATTCTCAATTTCACTCAATAAATGCTGGTGTTCCCCAGGGATCAGTTTTGGCCCCAACTCTGTTCCTCATTCATATCAATAATCTCATATCTACCACTCATAATCCAATACATTCCTACGCAGATGACTCAACACTCCACAGTTCCTTCACATTTACCATTTCTTTCACCCAACCCGATCTTATAAATTCAAAAATAAACACTGCAATTTCTCTGAACCAGGACCTTTCTAGAATTAATCAATGGGGACAAAAGAATCTAGTTTCCTTTTTAATGCACAGAAAACCAAGTACATTCAATTTTCTAACCGACAGAATCTCACTGACTCCCATATATTTGTTAATGATGTAAATATTCCCACTTCCCCTAGTATTGACATTCTCGGTGTAACATTAACTACGAACTTGAGCTGGACACATTATGTTAGAGGTATTGCTAAGAATGCCTCTAAAAAACTGGGACTCCTGTACAGAGTTCGAAAATTCTTCACTGACGAGCAGTTGGCCGTAATATATAAAAGTCATGTGCGTTCTCAGGTGGATTACTGTTCACCTCTGTGGAGTGGAAGTGGAGTGGTTGCATTGAGGCAGTTGGACAAAATTCAAAATAAAGCTATTAGATTAATCAATAACCCTGCACTCACACAGGACCTTCCTACATTATCCATACGAAGAAACGTTGCATCCCTTGCATTATTCTACAGATATTTTCACAGCAATTGTTCCGAGGAACTTGCTTCAATTGTGCCGCCTCTCCACATCTTTCCCCGTAGAACTAGGGCAGCTGAGAGTGACCATGAATTTACACTTTCTCCGCCACAATGCAGAACTTCTGCTTATTAAAATTCATTTATCCCTAGAACTACTACTCTTTGGAATTCACTTCCCTCGAGTTGCTTTCCACAAACTTACAATCTACAAAAGTTTAAATCCAGTTGTTACAAACATTTTATGAATGGAGGATGCCTTTAGGCACATGGACCTTTTTGTTTTATCTGTGTTTTTCCTTCCTCCGTTCATTGTCTCATTAAAAAAAAAAAAAAAAAAAAAAAAACAAGTCTCTCTCGATTTACGATTGGGTTGCGTTCCTGAAAACCCGATCTTAAATAGGAAAATCATATAGCGAACCCTAAAATTAATGGAGTAAATGGGGATGCGTTCTTGAACCAGCCAAATCCCAAACACCTAAAAACCTATACAGCTCTCCCTTACTATCCGATGCCTTGATTTACGTTATTATTATAGGTTTTTAGGTGTTTGGGTTTGGGTTTTGGCTGGTCCCAGAATGCATCCCCATTTACCCCATTAATTTTAGGGTTTGCTATATGATTTTTTCTATTGAAGATCTGGTTTTCAGGAATGTAACCCAATCGTATATCGAGGGAGAACTGTTATGCCTTACTAAACTGCTTGTGATGCTACCTTTATTTAACATTGGCCATACAAATATACAGTATTTAAAGGCAGCGTTAACAATTCAGGTTAGCTAGGATACTATCTACTGTACTTATTTATCTATCTATATACTCAGGCACATACTCTTTTTTTTTTTTTTTTTTTTTAGCTAAGGGTGGCTGACTCGAGACAGAGCTTGAATACACTTTGGAGTATACCAGGGTGTCAAACAAAAGCTGAGTCCATTATATTTTTATCTATCTATCTATCTATTGCCACGAACGAAACGCCCCCATGCACCTCTGTCCCCAGTCAGTCGACGCCCCTCCTCCCAACCAGCACCGCCTTCACTCATATACTTCATTTAGTCTGTATTACTGTAGGTACATACCCCATAGCTGGGGGTGGCCAACTTGAGACAGAGCCCGAACAGAAACAACATTTATAATTTCAATTCTTAGGATCCGGGGCTACTTTCGCGTTCCCTCGCCCCTTTCTCTGTCTCGTTTAATAGATGAATTTGACAAGGGGAGGAGGATTCCTATTCAATTTGAACTATAAGTAACACCCCGTTCTTAACATCTGTTCTTGGTATGTTTGTGTCGGTATAAATAACGATATAAGGAAAGATATGTGTGCTATATGGAGGACCGATCGACCAATTACGTTTTTACCCATAGGATATGTTGTTCACATAGTGCGAATTCACATAGTGCGACGCACGGTATCGACCAATTTCTCGCACTATGCTGGACCGAGCTGTATCTAGATACTGTACTCTGGTACAATCGGGGGTAATAAGTGTTGTCATAGATTCCAGTGGTTTTCGCCCAACAAGTGTTATTGGTATCTTTATAGTTACTGGGAAAAGTGCTTATCCCTCAGAGTATTAGTCAGTGTCCGAAACTTTGTGAAATATCTGACAACACTTATTGACCTCGACTGTACATACCCCATATATTTTATTTTATAATTTTTGTTTTGTTAATATTATTGTTTGTTTTAGGGTTGCCGACTCGAGACAGACAGACAATTTAGAGGTAAGGGCTATATTAGTGCAGTACACACACAGTACAGTATACAGGCACTCCTCACTTAAAGTTACTTTATTTAGAGGTAAGGGCTATATTAGTGCAGTACACACACAGTACAGTATACATGCACTCCTCACTTAAAGTGACTTTATTTAGAGGTAAGGGCTATATTAGTGCAGTACACACACAGTACAGTATACAGGCACTCCTCACTTAAAGTTACTTTATTTAGAGGTAAGGGCTATATTAGTGCAGTACACACACAGTACAGTATACATGCACTCCTCACTTAAAGTGACTTTATTTAGAGGTAAGGGCTATATTAGTGCAGTACACACACAGTACAGTATACAGGCACTCCTTACTTAAAGTGACTTTATTTAGAGGTAAGGACTATATTAGTGCAGTACACACACTCAGTACAGTATACAGGCACTCCTCACTTAAAGTTACTTTATTTAGAGGTAAGGGCTATATTAGTGCAGTACACACAGAGTACAGTATACAGGCACACCTCACTTAAAGTTACTTTATTTAGAGGTAAGGGCTATATTAGTGCAGTACACACACTCAGTACAGTATACAGGCACTCCTCACTTAAAGTGACTTTATTTTGAGTGGTTCCATTATTACATTGTTCATTAATTGGGGAACCAAATTCACTTAAAGTTGTTATGCTTATTTTTTAAATTTATGTACCGGTACTGTAAAGTCTACTGTATCATTGAAATACTCAACTGTTTTGAAGCATGGTAGTATACCAACTGATAAGAGAGAAGTTATAATGTTAAATTACAGGACTCACTCACTATCCGATGCCCTGATATATGATATTATTATAGGTTTTCAGATGTTTGGGTTTGGGTTTTGGCTGGTCCCAGAACGCATCCCCATTCACTCCATTAATTTTAGGGTTTGCTGTAGGATTTTTGTATTTAAGATCGGGTTTTCAGGAATGTAACCCAATCGTAAATCGAGGGTGACCTGTACTTTAACTGTTTTGAAGCGCGGTAGTATAAAAATACATCAGAGAGAAGATCAAATGTTTAAGTCTATCTACCGGGTATCTATTTCCTCAGGCCCATTCCCCTTTTTATTTTATTTTTTTTATTATTTTTTTTAACTGGGAGCGGCCGACTCGAGACAGATCCCAAATAGGGGAAAACAATTTTTTTTTTTTTTTTAACCCACTGAACCCCAGCGACGACAACGTGTCGTCGGCAATGTATGTAACGCTAAACCCCAGCGACGACAACGTGTCATCAATGTTAATTACTCTGGTCCTATGGCACCTAGAGGGCTCAGATTTGTATGGGAACTGTGTAAGTATCCCACACAACCTTGCCGATGGTTGAAAACTCTCAAAGTCCAGCCGCGTGAACGCGCAAAAACATGGTTTTTGGGTGTTTTTGCCTTCAATTTTTTACTCTAGAAAATCGACTTTCGGGCGCACCGTAGGACCCCTTTTTGACCTAGGGCATCGGTTTTTTGTGGTTTTTCCTTCATTCCTAACCCATTCGCTATTGTTTCTGGATTTTATTTATTTTTTTTCAAAACCTGCCGGTCCCTGGTGGTACATTTATTTATAACTAGCTGGGGCTCAGCGGGTTAAAGTACCCGTGTGAAATGCTGCGAAACAATGATGATCCTTTGTTTCTTGAGGAACCGAGAGTCATCCAGCATTCCACGACAGTCGAGTGGAGGGCACGCTCATGTGTGAACCTGCTTGACCTGGGTTAGATCCCAGCTGTGGCGGACATTTAGTGGGTGTGGTAGTACGTCCTAGCATGTACGGTATATCATGTTCGCACCCAGTCAGGGGACACCTCGATGCCGTATACAGACTATTAACACACATACCAAAGCCATTCCATCAGCTTCCTCTATCTACAACACCCCTTCTCTGCTATCTGCACTCTTCCAGCCGTATGGTCCTAGTGTACTGTCTGATGGTGTTGATGGGTTTCCATATGTAAGAGTCCTCCTTCTCTGATCTGTCTTTTCCTATGTGGCTCCTAGGTTGTATAATCAATTACCACTATCAGTGAGACAGTTGAATACCGTGCAATCTTTGAAGGGACACCTTAAGACCTTTCTCTTCCAGAATAGTTACATCTAGTGAATGGCACAGTGATATATTATTTTAGGCTTTAGCTGCTGCCAATTCCACAGTTTCAGCTTATACTGTATACAGTATAGTATAAGAATAATGCCACATCTCTCTTAACCCCTTCTGTACCGGTGATGTACTCTTCATTATATTCTGGCAACTATTAGACAATTTTGTTCAGCATAGGAAGGATGTCTAATCAATAAAAGGCTACAGACTATCTCAATTTATCTTTTTAGCTAAAATATATTCTTACTAAGCTTCATAAAATCGTCTAAATGTAGCTGAAATCAAATAAGAAAGACATTTCCGTACAGAAGGGGTTAATTTAGGTGGAACGCTTTCAGAGCACTAGTGAATTTCTCCGAAAGAACTGGCATTTTACATACATATACATACAGGTTTAAAGAGCGCTTCATCCACAGAGAGCGTGGTTTAAAGACCGCTTCATCCACAGAGAGCGTGGTTTAAAGACCGCTTCATCCACAGAGAGCGTGGTTTTAGTCTCTTTACTGTACAGTAGTACAGTACAATAAAGACTTGTCACAACACATCCCCATCATGTCATCACAGTGGCTGATGTTGGTATAGCGCTTACAGTGTCTCAGCAAAGTACCCATGAAGGACTTGCACCTGACGAATCCGCACCCCACCAACCTTCACCGTGCTACAATAAGGCAGCTACAAGAAATCACCGTAACTGCTACAGAGGCTGACTTGCACCACTGAAGTGGCGGGTGATGGGGTCGCTGCATCCCTACGCCAGAGAAAGGCAGACTTGTGCCAGTGGGCTTATTATTATTGTTATTATTATTATTATTATTATTATTATTATTATACTGTACTGTATATACAAAAAATGGAAACTGGAGTGCCAGTGTATAATGTATATATACATTATTTTATTAAGATTATTATTATTATTATTATTATTATTATTAGGGGTTCGTCCCCTACGGGGAACCCCTATTGTAATCATTAAACCTGGAATTTCATCCAAATGTTTCTTAGGCGCCGGTTTCGATGTAATAACTCCAGAACCGCTTTTTGGATCGGGATCAAACTTTCACAAGAGGTGCATTTTTGTATTGGGCAACTTTTGATATGCTAAACATCCGGCATGGTGGCCAAACAGGTCCGTGGCAGCCGATTTCCCGAAAAACTTGACGCTTAACCCTTAATTAGCGGCTCACCACATAAGTCGTATTTAATAAAGCTGGACTATGTGGCGGCGCTCGACATAGGTCGAGTGGCAATTTCAGCACGTAATGTTGCTGAGAGAGAGAGACAAGTGGTGGCAGGAGACTAGCGAGCGTATGACTGCTCCAGACCACCGCGGCGAACCTACTGACACGAATCTCAGCTCCCTCCTCCCTCTCTCACTCGCTACATACTGAATTATATGGGGAAAGTACCGAATTACATGCTTTTTGCACTCGCGTTGCACGGTTATTGCAAGAAAACTAGCCATCATAAAAGGATCGTTATGGTGTCATTCGAAAGCTCTGTTTATGCCCTTTCAGGGATAGGTACTTGTTTTACGTTCTGGGTCTTATTTAGGCATGAAAATGATCACGTAAACAGCCCTATTTTGGCTAAAAACACCCCGCTGGGCGGTACATATAAATAAACGGCATAGGCCGCTCGTAAGGTGTTAAATACCGTCTCTCCCACTCACAGGAAACGACTGGGCTTTGGCATATGCACTCCCCTACTAATGCTCCGCAAATTTTATAGAGAAGGTTTTGCTTTTGCACGTGGGTTTTTTTTTTCCGGCAATCTTGAAAAAACCTCGAATTCCACTTAAAATTCCACATCTTGAAAACTACACCGATGATCAGAGCCATGCTTGCGTAGTTGGGTGAGGCTCGCGATTCCGAACGTTTTGATACCAAAAAAATATAAAAGGGTGGAATACTTTGGCTGCAGCATTGAAAACTGTCTATTCTTAAATTACTTTAAAACCAAATTCGCTACCACACACAAAGTTTACCGTCTACAGTCTATAGGCTTCCACGCATCCCCCAGTTTTGCTTAATAACATAATCTCTTTATTATTCAGTCCTAACTTTTGTTTTTTATTTAACTCTCTCAAAACCGTTCGAGTCCCTACGAATTCCAGCAATTATTTAGCCAACCTACCTATACATACCTACCCTACCAAATAATAATGATAAATTCAAATTTATTTTTGGTGAATGACAGAGTATTGGCTAAGGTTTTTAACAATTCCTCCCTTTGCCAAATGCTTAGTTTAATAACAATGATATGGACCTTTAAAGTTTTGGCAATTGCCCGTGTGACTCGTATTTTAACCCTCCTAAAGTGTTACCACGAAATACCGCTAGATCCTTTCTCAAAAGTTGCTAGCATGTTGCTACATAGCCAAACAATGTTAGGATAATGCTGCAATTTCTAAATAGTTTTGGTTTGTTTGTTTTGCAAATTTTACAATGTAGTATGACTAGAATGTCTGAAATTTTCAAATTATCCCTAGTAAATGTCTCTAGATATAAAAGAAATGGCTGCTAGATTGAAGTAAATAGCTCTACATTTAGCAGTAATATGTAGCTTTACAACTGGCACCACTGCAACCACCACCCAGTGTGTCTCCACAAAATACCGCTAGATCCTTTCTCAAAAGTCGCTAGCATGTTGCTACATAGTCAAACAATGTTAGAATAATGCTGCAATTTCTAAAGAGTTTTGGTTTGTTTGTTTTGCAAATTTTACAATGTAATATGACTAGAATGTCTGAAATTTTTAAATTATCCCTAGTAAATCTCTCTAGATATGAAAAAATGGCTGCTAAATTGAAGTAAATAGCTCTACATCTAGCGGTAATATCTAGCGATACAAATGGCAACACTGCCTAGCCATTCCTTCCTATGTTATTCCTCCCTCATATGTATCAACAACCACTCTAGTGAACTTTCGGTATTTAGTTTATTCAGCTTAATACTATTTATCCACATAAAATAGAAACCTATCACGATTGTTGTCTAATACAACCATAGATAATGCTATTACATATTATTTGAACATGATGTCGAATTTAGCAGTTGTGTTTACCTTGAACAGTAATTGACAGTCTGTGATAGAACCGAAAGCTTCTCTTGCCGTGTAGTACTCAAAGAAAGCAGGGGTAATTAAGCCAAGTCAGAGATGCAGAGGTAACTTTCACAATGCATTATAACCCTAGACAGACATCAATATACCACTAAATCAGACAAATATCACTACAAAAAAGATAGGAAAATATTATATTAATGTCCTAGGTATTTGAAATTATGCAAATGGGTAAAAACCATTATGATATAATGATAATGGGATTGATTAGTAGCTGGCAACAGTGTTGCACAAAATTTTCTGAACGTATGCGAACTTCGGAGTATTTATCCCATTAATATACACATCTATCACTATTTAAATGTAATACAACCATACACAGTGCTATTACATATTATTTGAACATAATATAGGATGCTCTTTCCTTTAAACCATTTTCTATATCTATTCAAGAAAAATATAGGCCTAGCCTAGGCAGCGCTACCGGTAGGTACTAATTTATCAGTTCGAATTTTGATTGAGAGTGGGATTAGGCCTAGGCCTAGCCTAGGGCTTAACATGGGATACTGTTTGGGGTTTGGGAATAGACTGAGGCTGCTTTAGGCCTAATTAGGTAAAATTAGTCAAATTGAGACAATTGCACAGCCTAGGCCTATTAAGCAAATATTTTACCAATCTACAATAGGCCTAGTCTATTCGCTGTAAGTAGGCAAGAAATCATGACCTAGGCTATAACCTCTGTAACTAAAAAACAACTAGGCCTAGAGTGATCAAGCTAATATGTGAATTATTATATGTCGACCATTTGGGAAGAGTCAGTCAAGGAATAGCCTAGATGTGGAAATTTGCAGCCAATTTGCTCTAGCCCTATTTGATATACAGAGGTTAGAGGTCATTGTTGAGGCCCCCCCCCCTCATGACATATTGTCATCATCTTATATATTGCCAGCAGGGGGCAAATAGGCCTAACCGGAAAAAATCGCCGTCAAAATAGACGCGAACTTAACCACGGCGATCGACACATGTAAACACGGCGGTGGAGCGGCGACGAAAGCTTGCCATCATGTTCCCGTCCATTTTGAATGCCATTGGATACAATAATATGTTGAGGGGGGAAAATAGGCCTAACCAAACTGCGGCGATCGACCATGTAAACATGACGGCGGCGGCGGCGGTGGACGCTTGCGATCATGTTCCCGTCTATTTTGACTGCCATTGGATACAATAATATGTTGAGGGAAGGGCTTTGCGGCAATTTTTTTGGTTGTTTGCCCCCTACTGGCAACATATGATGATAACATGTCATGGGGGGGTGAGGGGGGGCTTTCAACATATTATTGTATCGAATGGCATTCAAAATAGACAGGAACATTATCCTAAGCGTCCAACGCCGACACCGCCGCGGCTGCTGAAGAACAAGGAAATTAGCAATAGGTTTCATTGTGAACTGGAGGAAATTAATAGAAATAAGGAAGCTAGGCCTAGCGATGTAAATAGTCAATGGAATTTCCTTAATAATGACAATTATATGTATAGGTATAAAGTAAAAGCAATATATTTTACATAATTTATTGCATATCTTACATATTTAAACAAATATATTAAAAATAGTTTAACCACACCACTGAGTTCCCCCAAAATACTCTAATAGGGCTGGCCTGAAGAATTAGATCAAGATGGACAACCAATCAACACATGATAGGTAGGGAAGGGCAGGTTAACAACGGCGATCGACAAATGTAAACATGACGACCGTACACTCGGAAACTACATCCATCCCCATTAGCCTAACCTAACCTATCCTAGTATTATGGGTGGAGGCTGCCGCCCCCTAGACCCAGTACGTTGGATACAAAACTAACCCTCACGTAACACCTAGTATATGTCCCTAGTACCCAGTATGTGGGATACCAAGCTAACCCTCACATAACACCTAGTATATGTCCCTAGTACCTAGTATTTGGGATACAATACTAACCCTTATATAACACCTAGTATATGTCCCTAGTACCCAGTACGTGGGATACAAAACTAACCTTCACCTAGCATATGTCCCTCACTCAGTACACCATTCACCCTCACTACCGTTCGTGAGTCTTCATACATCTTCATTATCACACGCACCAGCCACTCCTCTACGCCAAATTTTCTCCTAGCCTACTGCACAACTTCTTACTTTCAGTAGCGACGTGATTTTCCGGGCCCGTCGCAAGACCACCGTCTCAACCGAGCCGTCGCAAGATCATCACAGGACAGGAAAAACAACACAGGCTTGCTCCAAGCCAGCACACATCTTACAAATATATAGGCTAGGCTATACAACTTCCATTTCATCGGAATAACATTCACCGCCAATTTAATTATCATAAGGATTATATAAATGCAATTCTGATATGAAAAAACAGTCGGTAAATAGCATAGCCTAGGCCTAGTCAAAGTGGGATAAACAAATATACCGAAATAAATTAGAATGGAGAAACAGTAAGTTGAGTGAGATGTTTCAGCTTGCCGTCAACCCAGCTCCGGAGCTCTATTGCCGTCGCAAGAGAATATTGGTGTCTCGCTGGCTAAAGGTGGGCTTGCGACGGGACCAGAAAAACAGTTTTTCGGGTAGATCTTGCGACGGTGGTCTTGAGACGGGACCGGAAAAACACCCCTTAGATATCTTTCCTGCAGCTGCCTGACTATGAAGTTATCATACCTTCAAAGACTCTCTCACACTCACAGACCTTCATGACTTGGCCAAGCATTTTCAGGCCTCTTATAGCAGTTGCAAGGGGAGCCTAACTCTGAAATCGCTAGATAGTGCCTCCAGAACCATAAAAAAGAGGAGAGGGCTTAATTAACACACTTCCCTGTTGCACTCCGACGCGAACTGAAAACTCATCACTTAGTACCCTCACGTAACACCTAGTATAATTATGTCCCTAGTACCCAGTACTTTGGATACAAAACTAACCTCCACCTAACACCTAGTATATGTCCCTAGTAACCAGTACATGGGATATAAAGCTAACCCTTACCAAATATCTAGTACCGTACTGTATATGTCAATCCAAGGTCCTCCTGCTAACGAAGAAGTTCCTGAGGTTGGCGGGGCGTCTCCGTCGACTGCGGGGCATGGGTGCCCTCCCCTGAAATCTACGATGTCCCCGTCCTCCCTGTGAAACCTCTCCACCCTGGGGTCCTTTCCGCCCGGATAGGGTGACATAAGCTTCACAGCTTCACTACCCTATATCCTCAACAAGAAGTACTGTATATGTCCCTCACTCAGCTGTACACCTTTCACCCTCACTACCGTTCGTGAGTCCTCGTACATCTTCATTATCACATGCACCAGCCACTCCTCAATGCCAAGTTTTCTCCTAGCCTACTGCACAACTTCTCTGGCCACCTTATCAAAGGCCTTCTCCCGGTCTGCAAACACAACATCAGATCCCTATCTTTTAAGTACATACAGTACATACAGTATCTTTCCCTTATCATACCTTCTAAGACTCTCTCACAGACCTTCATGACTTAGTCAAGCATTTTCAGGACCCTTATAGCAGTTCCCAGGGGAGCCCAACTCTGAAATCACCAGATAGTGCCTCCAGAACCATAAACAAAAAAAGAGGAAAGGGTTTCATTAACACAGAGCCCTGGTGGACTCCGACGCGAACTGAAAACTCATCACTCAGTACCGGTACATCTTTCACCCTCACTGCCGTTTGTGAGTCCTCATACATCTTCATTATCACACAAATACCTTCATGACTTGGATTGTGCCGTGTCCTAGCATGAAACCAAACTGCATATCGTCAATATCATACCTTCAAAGACTTTCTCACAGACCTTCATGACTTGATCAAGTATTTTCAGGCCCCTATAATTTTCCCTATCCAATGAGTCCCCTTTGCTCGTATACAGTATATAATATACTTTTGTGCCATTCATCAGAGATTACCTCCTCTCTGATGATGAAGTTAATTAGCTCATTGAACACACCTACTCCTTTCTCACCTGAGGCCTTAATCATCTCGGCTAGAATGCCAGAGCATCCTGCAGCTTTTCTGTCCTTCATTAAGTTATTGCACTGCTTACAAAAGCTGCCACAATCACAGGGAGGGGGGAGTATTGGCTTTTCGTTGCTAAGCTTCTCTATTCCATTCAAATTCCATGTTGAATAATCTTTCGTAGTGTATCACAAACTTATTTTACAATGGAAAATAATGCATGAGGGCTGGGTAGGCCTATTAGTATTTTGTGAAATAACTTAAATTAGGTTAGGCTATAGTATACTTCATTAGGTTATTAGGCCTATGAGAAACCAGGCCTAGGCCTAGGCTTAATTTTATTTCACTGCTCAACATATTTTTTTTTTTTTTTTTGCTTTTGAGCTCTGCATAGGGCTATATTCAGGTAGGCTTGGGTTTTAGTAAAATTGCATTAGGCTATGCTACATATTTTTACTTCTATTGGAAAGCACAGGTCTACACAATAGTACACATGTTAAAGAATTTAACCTAGCCTACCACAATTTAGCCTAGACTGAAAGAACAAACAAAAATAGGCTAGGCTAATTGCAGCTAAATAATTTAGCCTAGCCTCACCAATTTAGCCTAGACTGAAAAAACAAAACAAAAATAGGCTAATTGCAGTTTTGGTAAGAGTTGTAGTTGTGGGCATACCAAAAGCTTTGTTTATATAGCCTAGTCGCACGCTCGCAGTTAGGCCTACATTCGCTTCTAATTTAACTGCTGGGGTTTCTAATTTAACTGCTGGGGTAAACTTGGTAAAGCCACCATCAATCCGCCGGCCGGTAACAAAACAATTTACCCAACGCCTGGCCGTGAGATACAATAATGGGTTGAAGGGGCTTTATCGCCCTATGACTTATTGTCATCATCATCTATATCACCAGCAGGGGCAAATAACCACAGTCAAATTAGACGCGAAAGTAACTGCGAGCGCGTGCGACTACGTAAATAAAGGGGACGATAGACCCGCTAACACAACTCTTAACGCATTTTTTCCTAATGTATTAGATTTTTTTATATTTATGACCTCAACAGTTGACAGATGACAATTTTATGGTTTATTTTAGGCTATACAAAAACATTTGCTTTGTAACTTAGATACTCATATTTATGCTTATAATTGCAGTACGAGTGGGTTTTTTCTTTTTATATGTAGGCCTAGGCTAAACAAATGTTAGTTTTTGTTTTATAGGCTAAACTAGGCTGAATTTATGCTAATAAATATTAATTGGAGGGAGCAAATCTGTCAAGGAATAGCCTAGATGTGGAAATTTACAGCCAATTTGCTCTAGCCCTTTTTGAGATACAGAGGTTAGAGATCGTTGGATACAATAATATGTTGAGGGGGTCAATCGCCCCCCATGACATATTGTCATCATCATATATATTGCCAGCAGGGGGCAAATAGCCTAGGCCTAGCCTAACTACAACAAAAATCGCCGTCAAAATAGACGCGAACTTATATTAACTACTGCGATCGACCATTGCCCGCACCGGCCGTCCCCCGGTTATTGTTGAGGTCCTGAGGAACCGTATGACTTTGACGAGCTCTTCCCTCCGCTGTCTCCGCATCCCATGTATCGTCGTACGGTACCCCTTCCCCTCCACATCCTACATCTGGTCGTTCTACATATGCCTCCTAAGCCTCGCCTCGTCCCGTCACTGAGCATGTGGATGGGCGTCCCTTTCTGGCTTCAAAGATGGATTCCTTCCGACAGCTCCTACTGGATTGTCTGGGGTTGGTTGATAAGGGCACCTCGCTTCAAGACATTGCTCTGGCCCTAGTACCGTGGTTTGTAGGTCTCTGGTTCACCACCTGATGACCTGCTATTGGGTTGTTGCCTTTACAGTGTTACGGTTCTACGAATGACCTAGAATGAAAGTGACACGGTGGTGAATTTTAACCTTAACTATAAACTAATTTAATTGTGACATAGGATCTCCGCGACTACGGTAGGGCCGGAGTGGGCGAGTATTCGCCTGAGGTTGCCCCAAGACAAGACAAGACAAAATTCTAGTGCTGGTTTTACTCAGATTTTGTGAGTTTTAATTTAGCCTAGCCTAGGCCTAAGAGTTCAGAAAATTTGCAAATGCACCCCATACTAGCCTACCCATAGCCTAATAGGCCTAGTGATTCTTTTTTTGGCAGACCACCCACAAATTTTCATATAGCCTAGGCCTAGGCTAGCCTAAGTTTGGAATGCATGTTGGAATAGCCTTCCTATACACTGTAGGCTAGGCTACTTCCTTTAATTTAAGTTTGATTCTTTGGAAAAATCTATTAGGCCTAGACCAGGGCAGGAAAGTAACATTTAAAATGATGTGTAAAAAGTCGCCCATAAACGGCGGGCCGCTATGTTATTGTAATTTGGGAGCTTATTTCGTCTGTTGATTGACTTTGTCCTTAACCCGGGAACTGCGGGGAGACTCTTAAGAGTTCCCCGGCGGACTGCGGGGAGACTCTTAAGACTCAGAGAAAAAAAAAAAAACTTTTGACATCGATTTTTTTTTTTTTTTTTTTTTGGCCCCTGATCCATGCAAAATCTCAGTCCTCTACCTCCCCTCCTTCCCCACTTTCCTCTCCTTCAGTTATCACCTATTTTCCCTGTTATTCCCTTATTCTGAGGTATATTTTCGTGCTAACATTAGATATCCGGTTGCAGGGTGTGGTCATCACTGATAGTAAGCGAATGCAAGAGAGAGAGAGAGAGTATCGATCGACTGTGTCTCAGTGGCCTTGGGGGAAATTGGCGGGAAAGCAGCTTGCCTCACCCATACATTATACAACTCGCGGGCTATAACTCCGATTTTGACCATCCAACGCTTTTCACTCGTTTTTGTTGTTTCAGGTTAATACCTTTATAATCAACCCATAATAGGTGCATATGGATAAGTATTAACACCTTACGAGCGGCCTATGCGGTTTATTTATATGTACCGCACAGCGGGGTGTTTTTAGCCAAAATAGGGCTGTTTACGTGATCATTTCATGCCTAAATAAGACCCAGAACGTAAACAAGTACCTATCCCTGAAAGGGCATAAACAGAGCTTTCGAATGACACCATAATGATCCTTGTATGATGGATAGTTTTCTTGCAATAACCGTGCAACGCGAGTGCAAAAAGCAGGTAATTCGGTACTTTCGGTACATAATTGAGTATGTAGCGAGTGAGAGAGGGAGGAGGGAGCTGAGATTTGTGTCAGTAGGTTCGCCGCGGTGGTCTGGAGCAGTCATACGCTCGCTAGTCTCCTGCCACCACTTGTCTCTCTCTCAGCCACATTACGTGCTGAAATTGCCACTCGAGTTATGTCGAGCGCCGCCACATAGCCCAGCTTTATTTAACTCGACTTATGTTGCTCGCCGCTAATTAAGGGTTAATGCTATTAATGGTACAATGAATATTTTAGTGACGGAAACACCTCAAATACATGCGCACAGGGAGAGGTGTCTAATTACCCCCATGCGCACTTCAGAGGTTAATTGGGGATCCTATGAATTAGCACAGATGATGATGACTTACCGTACATCATAATACGTGACGGGCCGACGTGGGGGGGCAGAGCCGCAGAGACCCCCTCAACATATTTGGTGTCCCACAGTAACTTTTAATGGGATGGATGTAGTTACGGGTGTACGGTCGACAAGTTTCCATAGGGCGATCGCCGCGGTTAACTTTGCGTCGATTTTGACGTCAATTTTTTTCGGCATATATCATTTTATTCACTTCCTTTTATATTTAGGCTATAATATAGCTTTGGCACGACAATAACCCTAACCTAATCTTTCTTAAAGATTCTCTAATCTTCCAGTAGCCTATAGCCTAATTTAGGTCATTTTTAAAGGCACACAATTAAATGGTTGATATTTTAAACGACACTACTGCAGCATCATGAGATACAATTTATTAGAGATAATAGGCAACAATAGATTCGCCATATTTTTCTCCATAAGCTATAGTCCGCATGGAGGATTTTCGTTATCGACAAATTGAAAAAATTCCCACTTCACAGACAAAATAGACAAATACACCAAAAATCGGGGTGTGGGGGCAGCAGCCCCCACCCATTATAGCCTACTATAATAGGTTAGGTAAGGTTGTTAGCTTAGACTAGGCTAATGTCCTTTCAAAGGGGTATAGGCCTATTAACCCTCCAGCCCCGGCTATGTATTATATATATATTCCTCGAAACCCGGGTGTTTTGGCCGAAAAACGTCTAGGCTAGGCTACCGTATATTCGTTAATCAGACTGCTTCCCGCATTCCCGCGCATTCCCAAGCGTAGCTGTGTTATTTACCTGTAGAATGGCATTAAGTAGAGCTCTCTAAGTCAACTGGTTGAGCTGTGATGATGATTTCATTGGAGATAACTTTATGGCCAACACAGCCACTTTACACCACTTTTCGATACTTAACCCGGCAAGCGCGATAGGCCTCACGGAAGCTTCCTATAGGGAACGCGATAGGCCTCACGGAAGCAGGACCATAAAAAAAGCCTTCCATAAAAAAAAGGGCCTATCAAAACAAAGGAATTTGTCTCTAGGTGAGATAATTCCCCTCCAGTACTCATCCATGTAAATCACACCCACCCCCCTCCTTCCCCACCTTATATCCCTCCCCTCCTCAATTATCACCTATTTTTCCTCTTATTATCATCATTTATCGGTTATTTTCTCTCCCCGATAATGTAGCACAAGTGGGTTGCATAAAAGATCGTTATGCAACACCCAGACACCGGCACACACCGCTCCGCTCGTCTCAGTTGACTCCCAGCCTGCGACCGGGGAGGGCTGCCTGTCTCTCTCTGTCCCCTGTGATTATGACCGGGTGGCCAATATCTTCGTTTTTCACCACCCAAATGCTTTTCCCACTATTTTAGCACTCTTGAAGGTTCATATATACATCATATATGTAAAATAAAAGCATACCGAAAACAAATAATGGTTTATATTGTAAATATAACGAATTCTGTCAGAATCCAGGGCTAGAAATGCACAAATAACTACCCTAGCCCCTATGTCTATATCGCGCTTGTCAGGTTAACAACAACATACAGGCACACACGAACAAGCGACGCTCTCCTTCTTGTGGCCGGAGATGCGGGGCGTCGGTCCAGCCGGCTGTTGTTTACATGCGTCGGACCGACGCCTCGCATACGAAGCTCACAGGCTTTCAACCACTGGGTGTTCAAGAGGCCTTCTGGGTACCTGTTATATGCTTTTTTATGGCGTTCAAGAGCCCTTCGGTGGTGAGAGGGTTAAACACTAGGATAGCCTATACCTTGTCAAGGGTAAGTCCTGCTGTAGTCAACTTGAATGCTACCTTAAATTGTAATATTAGACTAGGCATAGCCTATAGAAAAAATAGCCTAGCCTACTTATTTATTGTAACCTATAATATAGGCCTAGCCGGGTAGAATGTAGAGTTCGGGCGTACCGCTACCATTGTTTACACTGCGCAGAGCGGCGACGGAAGCTTGCCATCATGTTCCCGTCTATTTTGACTGCCATTGGATACAATAATATGGTGAGGGGAGGGCTTTGCGGCAATTTTTTTGGTTGTTTGCCTCCTACTGGCAATATATATGATGACAACACGTCATAGGGGCAAAGCCCCCCTCAACATATTATTGTATCCAATGGCATTCAAAATAGACGGGAACATTATCGCAAGTGTCCGACGCCGACACCGCCGCCGTAATGTTTACATATGTCGATCACCGTGGTTAAAGGCTGGTTCACACATAGCCGAGTCGGTGCGCGAGTCCAACACGAGTCACACTCGTCGATTATCGCCGTCGCTGGAGGCTGAGTCGGCCCCGAGTAGCAATTGTTCCCGAGTCAAAGAGAGTGTAACACGAGTTAACTCGATTCAATACGAGTCAACACGTGTTAATGCAAGAGTCTGTACGAGTAACTGAGAGTCAAAACGAGTGTAACACGAACCCGACACGAGTGTCAAAAATTTGAAAAATAATGGCCACATTCCAGGGCACGTAAACAAAGAGTATGGACGAGTCAACGCGATTGTTACACGGATCAACACAATTTTTATACGGATCAACACGAAAGACAACGCGTTGACTCTCGTTGGATCTCTGTTGCACACGTGTTGACTCGTGTTACATCCGTGTAAACTCTCGTTGATTCTTCCTACATTTTTGAAATAACGGTATTTCAAATGACACTTGCTTTTTCGTGTTACACTCGTGTGTTTTTTCTCAGTGGATCGTGTTTACTCTTGTTTACTCGTGTTTTCACTTGTGTTTGAATCGTGTAAACTCTGGCATCATGGGGGCACCAAATTTTGGCACTCACATTCGTGCTTTCTACTCTTGTTGATACGTGTTGCATGTGTGTTACATATGTGTTGTTGCGTGTAGACACGTGTTGCTTCGTCAACGTCGAAATGATGACGAAAAGCGACGAATCACCAAAGAGTGTTACACGGGTTTACACGATTCAACACGAGTTAACACGAATAACGAAGAGTTATTCAGAATCAAACACGAGTTAACACGTATGTACACGAGTCTACACGTATTTAGGCCACACTCATGGGTACTCGTCACGGGACCCAAAAATGTCATGCATGCATGAAATTTTTGGACCCCGTGGCGAGTACCCACGAGTGTGTCGAGTAAACAAAGAGTATACACGAGCGTAGCACGAGTCTATACGAGTGTTGAGGAGTATTGACGAGTAATTGCTGATGTGACGTTAACCACTCCGTTAGAACCGCATGGCTTGTCCTACAGTGACTCACTAGGATCGCCAGGGCAGTGGATGGGACTACAGTTTGTGTATTAGAGTGTGCTTTATTTCATATGAAAGCTTGTGTCATGGGCAGTCCAGAAAGGCTCTTTGTTTTCACCCATGTCAAGGCTTTATATATTTAATTGTAAAGTATATGTTTTATCATTAACTAGTAATGATGGGATCTGGGAGAGAGAGAGAGAGTAGAACAGAGTGAGAGGGAGTGCGCAGTGTTTTTGTCCCGCTCGATGACGTCACGGCTGGCTGCCTCGCGGGGGTTGGTGGAGAGAGGTCCTTACCATGCTGCAAGCTCTTGCTAGTGGCTAGAGGACTTGTAACCGCTTTTTTCCCACGCGGCTCGAGCTGGTGCGAGTATATACCGTTCCTCGCCACTCTCTCCCTCAGATCTGGTTTCTAGAACGCACCCATCTTTTTCCCTTGCTACCTGTACCCCGTTCGCACCTGAGAATCTTTTCCTCTGCCTATCTCTCTCATTTTCCATATCTTTCACCACCTTTTATTAATATTATACCCCCTCTGGTTAACTCTGCAAAATCAGCTTCATGCTGGCCAGTTGTATTGTGCGTTAAGGTCTGATATAACCCATGTATGTTAGTTGTTAAGATAAGTGGATCACGAAGCATTGGTTGGCATTTATATTGTTTAAATACTGCATCCTTTAATTATTAGTGTTCTGCTGGATTAGATAATGCTAGACTAGGAGTCGGATATTATAAGGTATTGTTTCCTATGAGTGCTGGCTTTAGTTAAAAGCTGCACGACATACCTGAGAACTGGAGTTGATTGAGTAAATTCTAGTCTGTGTGCCATTGAGAGTAGAGCATGCACGAATGAGGGCTTTTTGCCTATACCATTCTGCACTGTTCTAGTCTCGATTGTTTGTCTTTGAGGTACGCCAGGAGAACGCTTAATACTTCGGTATTAAGGTTTCTCAAGAGAGCTACCCTTCATTATAACGTAATATTTGACGCACAGACTTGAGATTTGCACTAGGCTATGCGGCATGCCATGCGCACCAGTATCTCGTATCATTGACTCTAGCTAGACTTTATCAATCGTAGTAGACATTAAGTATATTAACCTAATTACTCTTTTTATGCATACCCGTTTATGATTACACAAGCATTTCGCAGCCTAGTTTGATGTATTGAGACACAAACGACTTAGGCTCTTTTTGTTGATAGGAATACTGCATTGTCGTGGCGATTATTATTATTGTTGTTGTGTTTAGGATATTCTTGGCTCCGACGCATTATATATATTCTGCCTTTTGTGTGCATAGCCTGCACGAGCATTGTTCCGCTGCCTGCCTTTTTGGGTTCCATTCTGATATGAGTATCTTTATAGCATCTAACATTTAAAGATTCCTTGTTAGTGTTGAAGGACTTTAGTGCACTTTCTTTCATGCAGGAGTGCCTGACATTTATTGATTAAAGTAACGTAAGCTGTAACTTCTCTTACCACCTTACTTTGCATACCATAACCAAGCACCTTCGGTTATAGGTAGTAATAGGCTGTTTTCACATAACATTAAGCCTAGAGTAGACGCACATTTATTGAGAGTTTGATAGCCTATTATTGCATATAGAACTCTGTAGAGTATTTGTGTTCTTTGTTCACTGGGAATATACATCAGAGGTTGGAGCTAGCGCTTTCCGTTGTAGCATTTATGCCATTACTAGTCCAATGAATAAGAGCCCTGATATATTTAAACCCCAGTCGTAACACTGAATAGCAAAATTTCATCACTCGTGTTGGACTCGCGCACCGACTCGGCTATGTGTGAACCAGCCTTTAGTTCGCGTCTATTTTGAAGGCGTTTTTTTTCGGTTATTTGCCTCCTGCTGGCAATATATATGATGATGACAATATGTCATGGGGGGGGGTGACCCCCCTCAACCTGTCATGGGGGTGTGACCCCCCTCAACCTATTATTGTATCCAAAAGCAGTCAAATAGACGGGAACATGATGGCCAGCATCCGCCGCCGCTCCGCGTAGTGTAAAGAAGGCTGGCGGTATACCCGAACTCTACATTCTACCCCACTAATTTTCCAACTAGCATAACCGATGATTATCAATGATCAATCCCAGTCAGAAACGTCCATGCTTCCCTCCCATAAGTCAATGTCGGGATTACCACACTGTCATGCAAGGACTTCTTTACTTCCATGCTGATCACTCTATTTCTTCTTACTGCTTTCAGAGTTCCTACAACGCTCTTCCCCTGTTACACTTTCTCCCACACTTCTTCATCCATAGGCCTACTCACATCTTTACTCAACACACTGCCCAAATACTTAAATGAGCTGACATTCTTCATAGCCGTTCAACCTCACTTCACACTCTATGGTTGCACCCCTTTCAATTACCATAATATTGCTCTTCCTAGCATTTACCTCCAGATTCCGTTTTTCACACACTGTTCCAAACATATTTACCTGACCCTGCAACTCCCATTCACTATCGCTCATCAGAACTGTGTTGTCAGCAACAGTAGTACCGGTACTGTACTGTTGACGCAACTTTCACTCGTTTCCTTCCCTTATCAGCGGTACACCAACATCCGCTGCTCTTCCTTGTATTTCTTTCATGACTCCATCCATATACTGTACTGGTATATATTGAACAACCATCGGGACATCACATACACCCTTGCTTTAACCCAACATTCAGATTAAAGAACTCGCTCTGTTAATTATCCACACATACTGATACCTTTGCACCCTCATACATGCTCTTAATTGCTTTCAGCAACTTGCCATCTACTCCGTATATTTTCAGTACCGGTACCGGTACTTTCCATATACCTTCTCTATCAATTCTGTCATAGGCCTTCTCCAACTCCATAAATGCAGCATACAACTTTTGTCGCTTCTCCAGATATTTCTCCACAACACATTTCCGGGCAAAAATCTGAGCTACACATCCTCTTCCCTTCCTAAGATGACTACAGTATGCTAACTGTTTCCCCAGCAATACTGACTGAAAATGCCCAAATATATTGCATGTCCTCTTCAGATTTATCTAAAATATGTAAAATTACACCAAATACCACTACAGTAGCACTGAAATCAATAAAACTCACTAACAGGATAAATAAATGGAAGAAATACTCCAAAAGATTAATATGTTAACCCTTTACCCAGCAATACTGGCTGAAAATGCCTAAATAGATTGCATGTGCTCTTCAGATTTATACATACATACGTACATAACATTTTAAGACTGAGTGCTCCACACAGATGTGCAGTTTCAGTCTCTTTTCCTAATGGCGGCGTTCCAGGCAACCCTGTTAAGGGATGCTTTACTTGTCAAGTTTTTGGATTTGAGATCGGCACGTATAGTCCGATCCCAGGTCTTACTCGGTCCACCCCTTGGTGCAGCTCCCTCCACAATCGCAGACCTGCATCTTTTCACCCAATTTTGTTCATCCATTCTCTCCACATGTCCATACCATCCCAGTTTACTTGTACGCATCTCCTCGCTAATACTCTTTATACCTAAACGTCTCTTCAGCTCATCATTTGTTATTCTGTTGACATCCTTTATCTGAAATATGTAAAATTACACCAATTACCAACTACATTACCAACAAATTTAATACAGTACACTAACAGGATAAAGAAAATGTAAGAAATAGCCCTAAAGATGAATTTATCTATCTATCTATTGACGGACGCCTTGATCCCCGAAGGATTGGCCACGAACGAAACACCCCTATGCACCTCTGTCCCCAGTCAGTCGACGCCCCTCCTCCCATCCAGCACCGCTTTCACGCATATACTTCTTAACTCCATCCTTCCACCTCACCCGTACACGCTCTTAGTCATTCTCTCGCTTCCCATACGTTCCACATGGCCGAACCATCTCAAGGTGTTCTTTTTCGCACTTTCCAGTACATTCACACCACACCTCTCTCGTACTTCCTCATTCGTCTGTCTATCCCTCCATGTAACTCTGCACACACTTCTCAAGTAACTCATTTCCATCCCTTTCACTCTTGGTTTGAATCTCTCCAACAACGTCCATGCTTCGCTTCCGTAAGTCAGTGTCATGCAATGACTTCTTCAGTTCCATGCTGACCACCCTATTTCATGTTACTGCTTTCAGCATTCCTACAACCCTCTTCCCCTGTTGCACCCTCTCCCACACTTCTTCATCCATACTCCCATCTTTACTCTGTACACTGCCAAGATACTTAAATGAGCTGACAATCTCCATAGCCTGACCGTTCAACTTCACCTCACACTCTGTGGCTTCACCCCTTTCGAAGACCATAACCTTGCTCTTCCCCGCATTTACCTTCAGATTCCATTTTTCGCACACTGTTCCAAAAATATTTACCAGATCCTGCAACTCCCATTCATATCATCAGCAAACAGAAGTACACAAACATCCACTGCTCTTCCTTGTATTTCTTTTATGACTCCATCCATATACTGTATATATAGAACAAACATCTGGACATCACACACCCTTGCTTTACCAAACATTCAGATCAAAGAACTCCCTCTGTTCATTCTTCACACGTACTGATACCTTTGCACTCTCATACATACTCTTCACTGCTTTCAGCAACTTGCCATCTACTCCATATATTCTCAGTACAGTACTTTCCACATACCTTCTCTATCAACTCTGTCATTCCACTCGTTGCCTTCCCTTATTAGTGGTACACCAACATCCACTGCTCATCCTTGCATTTCTTTTATGACTCCATCCATAATATACAGTTCAGTATATATTGAACAACCACGGGGACATCACACACCCTTTCTTTAACCCAAAATTCAGATCAAAGAACTCGCTCTGTTCATTCTCAACACATACTGACACCTTTGCACCCTCATACATGCTTTTCACTGCTTTCAGCAACTTGCTATCTGCTCCGTATATTCCAAGTACTTTCTACATACCGGTACCTTCTCTATCAACTCTGTCATAGGCCTTCTCCAAGTCCATGAAGGCAGCATACAACTTTTGTCCCTTCTCAAGATATTTCTCCACAACATATTTCAGGGCAAAGATCTGAGCTACACATCCTATTCCCTTCCTATGATGAATACTGTATGTTAACCGTTTCCCCAGCAATACTAACTGAAAATGCCCAAATATATTGCATGTGCACTTCTGATTTATCTAAAATATGTAAAATTATACCAAATACCAACTACATCAACACAAAACTCAATCAATCACAGAAACAGGATAAACACATAGAATAAATACCCCAAAAGATGAATACGTTAACCCTTTCCCCAGCAATACTTACTGAACATGCACAAATAAATTGCATGTGCTCTCCAGATTTAGCTGAAATATGTGAAATTACACCAAATACTAACTACATTAGCACAAAAATCAATCAAGCACTTTAACAGGATAAATAAAATGGAAGAAATAGCCCAAAAATGAATTTATCTATAGCCTACCGGTATATATTGCCGGACACCTTGATCCCCGAAGGGGTGCCCATGAACGAAACGCCTGCGTATTTCAAGCTCGCTTGAGTTATCACTCGATCGTCTTTTAGAGCTTTTTGGCCCGGGGTAATTACCACATCATCGCGTCATAAGGAGTTTGAGGGGGTTAAATTGCTAGATACATAGAGGAAGAGGAATGCCAAGTAAAGCTAAACAAAAATATATAAGATATTTTTAACATCTATCTATCATCTATTGCCTGACGCCGTGATCCCCGAAGGGGTGGCCAAGAACGAACCGCCCCCATGCACCTCTGTCCCCAGTCAGTCGACACCCTTCCCCCCAACCAGCACTGCCTTCGTTCATGTACTTCCTCACTCCATCCTTCCACCTCTCATTCGGTCTATCTCTCCCTCTCTGTCCCTCCACCTCGCTCTCATACACCCTCTTAGTCATTCTCTCGCTTTCCATGCGTTCCATATGGCCGAACCATCTCAAGTTGTTCCTTTTCACACTTTCCAGCACATCTACCTCCACACCACACCTCCTTCTTACTTCCTCATTAGTCTGTCTATCCCTCCATGTAACTCCGCACGCACTCCTTAACCTCTGAAGTGCGCATGGGGGTAATTGGAAACGTCCCCCTGTGCTGACGTATTTGAGGTGTTTCCGTCACTAAAATATTCATTGTGCCATTAATAGCATTAATACTTATCCATATGCACCTATTATGGGTTGATTATAAAGGTATTAACCTGAAACAACAATAAAACGAGTGAAAACAGCGTTTGGATGGTCAAAATCGGAGATATAGCCCGCGAGTTGTATAATGTTGGGTGAGGCAATCTGCTTCCCCGCCAATTTCCCCCAAGGCCACTGAGACACAGTCGATCGATACTCTCTCTCTCTCTCTTGCACTCGGTTGCTATCAGTGATGACCACACCCTCCAATCGGATTTCTAATGTTAGCACGAAAATATACCTCAGAATAAGGGAATAACAGGGAAAATAGGTGATAAGAGAGGAGGAAAGTGGGGAAGGAGGGGAGGTAGAGGACTGAGATTTTGCATGGCCCAGGGGCCAAAACAAAATAAAAAAATAAAAAAATAATTTTTTTTTTTTTTTTTTTTTTTCGATGTCAAAAGTTGATTTTTTTTTTCTCTGACTCTTAACACCTTACGAGCGGCCTATGCGGTTTATTTATGTGTACCCCACAGCGGGGTGTTTTTAGCCAAAATAGGGCTGTTTACGTGATCATTTTCATGCCTAAATAAGACCCAGAACGTAAAACAAGTACCTATCCCTGAAAGGGCATAAACAGAGCTTTCGAATGACACCATAACGATCCTTGTATGATGGATAGTTTTCTTGCAATAACCGTGCAACGCGAGTGCAAAAAGCAGGTAATTCGGTACTTTCAGTACATATTGAGTATGTAGCGAGTGAGAGAGGGAGGAGCTGAGATTTGTGTCAGTAGGTTCGCACGGTGGTCTGGAGCAGTCATACGCTCGCTAGTCTCCTGCCACCACTTGTCTCTCTCTCAGCCACATTACGTGCTGAAATTGCCACTCGAGTTATGTCGAGCGCCGCCACATAGTCCAGCTTTATTTAACTCGACTTATGTTGCTCGCCGCTAAATAAGGGTTAAGAGTCTCCCCGCAGTGCGCCGGGGGAACTCTTAAGAGTCTCCCCGCAGCTCCCGGGTTAAGTAATTCATTTCCACTGCTCTCACTCTTCGTCTGAGTCTCTCAACCAACGTCCATGCTTCGCTTCCGTAATTCAGTGTCGGGATTACCACACTGTCATGCAAGGACTTCTTCACTTCCATACTGACCACCCTATTTCTTGTTACTGCTTTTAGCGTTCCTACAACCCTCTTCCCTGTTGTACCCTCTCCCGCACTTCTTCATCCATAGTCCCATCTTTACTCAACACACTGCCCAGATACTTAAAAGAGTTGACGATCTCCATAGCCTGACCGTTCAGCTTCACCTCACACTCTGTGACTTCACCCCTTTCGAAGACCATAACCTTGCTCTTCCCCGCATTTACCTTCAAATTCCGTTTTTCGCACACTGTTCCTAACTCATTTACCAGACCCTGCAACTCCCATTCATTATCACTCATCAGAACTGTATCATCCGCAAACAGCAGTATAGGTAGCTTCCACTCAATTCCCTCCCTTTTCAGCAATAATACACCAACATCCACTGCTCTTGATATTATTTCTTTTATGACTCCATCCATATATACAGTAAACAACCACGGGGACATCACACACCCCTGTTTCAAACCAACATTCAGGTCAAAGAACTCGCTCTGCTCACTCTCCACACGTACTGCCGCCTTTACACCCTCATACATGCTCTTCACTGCTTTCAGCAACTTGCCCTCTACTCCGTATATTCTAAGTACTTTCCACAAACCTTCTCTATCCACTCTGTTATAGGCCTTCTTCAAGTCCATAAAGGCAACATACACCTTTTGTTTCTTCTCCAGATACTTCTCCACAACACAATTCAGGGTAAAAATCTGATCTACACATCCTCTTCCCTTCCTAAAAACCTCCCTGCTCGTCGCCTATCCATTTCTCCGTTCTCACTCTCACTCTCTCAATCACTACCGGTACCCTACTGTATACCTTCCCTACTACGCTTAGAAGACATATTCCTCGGTGGTTACCACACACTCCTCTTTCCCCTTTGCCCTTATATAGGGGGACTATTATGCTAGTCTTCCAGTCATCGGGTGCACTCCCCTTCTCCCATGCTAGTTTGCACATTTTCCATACCCATTCTATCACTATCTCACCACCATACCTCAACATTTCCCCACACACTCCATCTGTTCCTGGTGCTTTCCCCAACTTCACTCTTTTCATGGCTTCCCACACTTCTGACCTGATCCCCACCTCCTCCTCCACTACTTCTCTTCTTCTCCCTCCCATACCATATCCAGCTATGTTTGCTGGCTCTTCATTCCTTACATTTGGCAACTCACTGAAGTACTCCCTCCATCTTTCGACTCTCTCTTGCTTCTCGGCTAGCATTCTCCCATTCTTATCTTTCACACCCTAACTGTTTCCCTTGCTACCTTCCCTAACTTTCTTGACTTCTTCCCAGAACAGTTTCTTACTCTCCCTCCATTTTACACTCAGGTGCTCGTTTCTGTCTCTCGGAATCTTCATTCCCTCTACTACCCAACCACTCTCTATATGCTTTCTTCTTTTCTTCCACAGCTATTCTTACCTCTTCTGTCCACCATGCTGTACCTTTCACTCCCCTCCCTCTTCTCCTCACTCCACACACCTCCTCACATGCTGCACAGATCTCATCCTTAAACACCTTGCTCATCTCTTCCACTTCCTCCATAACTTCCAGGTCGAACCCACCTAGTCGTCTTTCCACTGCTCTCCTGTACTCCTCCCTGACTTCCTCCTCCTGCAACCTCTCCACCCTCCTCACCATTCCACCCTCCTCTCGCCTCCCTCCAGCTCTCCACACCCACTTCTTTTGTATCCTAACCTTAGCTACCACTACATAATGATCAGACAGACCCCCTCCAATACCCCTATACACCCTAGCATCCATCACAGATTTCTTCATTCGTTCATCCACACATACATAATCAATCAATGACTTTCGTTCCACCACTGTCTTATCCTTCATCGTCAACATCCGTTTCCACGTGTACCTGTGGATCATTCTGTGTCGGAAGAAGGTGTTGGCTATCCACAGCCTCCTCCCCACACATACGTCCACAAGTGCACTACCATTCCCATTCACCTCTGATGGTACCCCCCACCCTCCCACCACTCCCTCAACTTTCCTATCACCCACCTTACCATTCATATCCCCAATCAGAAATATTCTTTCGTTCTTGTCAAAGTTCTCCAGGCACGCCTCCACATTCATCCAGAACTCCTCTTTCTTTCTTTCAAGTATATCCTCTGTCGGGGCATACACGCATACAATCAATACAATATTTTTAACATGAGGTTGCTTATAATAATTTGTACCTCTGCAGTTTCTCCATGGCTAACAAAAATGGTCACATTCCTAAGAAGCCCCAACCAAAAAGGCCAAGCTTCTGTACAGAACAAATGCCACACCATTACCCTTATGGTGACCCTATCAAATAATCAAAACAACCACACTTCTTAACCCAATTCCCGCGGGGCCCCTCATATGACGGAGACGATTTTCCGGCTATTTTGTAGCCTGTGAGCCATGCCAGCTTTTGCAAGCAGCACGGATGGACGTCAGCCGGAGCCTACAGGCCCCGCCACGACACTGAGGTTTGTGTGAGAGAGAGTTCACTTATGTGCAGCGTCACACATAGCGAAAACAGAAAATAATTGGTAATTATTAGCGATTTCGCCTAGGCCTATCGGATTTGTTAATTTTTAGCAATTTTGCCCTTCGTTTGCAAGATCCTTACAAGAAAACCAGACGTCGTACAGGGATGATTCAGGAGTAATTTGAAAGCTATTACCGTACTTTCACGAATACATAATTGTATTACGCTCTGGCTTTTGCTTATGCATGAAAATGAGCAGGGAATGAAGGCAATTTCGGGCAATTATGCCTACTCGTACAGGAGTCCTTGGAGCGGCTTCGGTCGCGCCGGGAATTTCCACACCTCACACCACACACACACATCACACAGTTTTTCCTACCGAGAAATGACTCTCCGGCTGTCATTTCTCGAAGACTTCTTCTAGCCGGAGACATTGAGAGCAACCCAGGACCCACCTACACATACATATGTCCAACTTGCTCAAAACCCATCGCTTTGAGTCGCCACACTAATGGTTCAGTTCTCTGCAATTCATGCAGGAACTGGACCCACTTCACCTGCACAACACTTGCCTCCAAGAAACACTACACGAACACCTGGACCGGTTCCTCATGCCCCTCCCTCTCCCAGTCAAATCCCTTGCCTAAAACCTGTGCACCTCTCCTCCCAACCCACCTAACCTTCCCATATCATCCACTTCCCCCCCTAAAACCTGTCCACCTCTCCTCTCTAACCCACCTAACCTTCCCATACCATCCACATCCTCAACTCAACATACCACACCCCATCCTAATCCATTCCAACCCCCATCTGCTCCCCAATCCCCACCCCCACCTCACCCATCCCAACCCCCAGCCCCTCCCTCACCCCCACCCCACCCCCTCCCTCACCCCCACCCCATCCTCGTGCAGCAGCACCCAACATACATCGTGCACATAACATTAACATTCTCCAATTGAACATAGATGGCATCAACACAAAGAAACACGAACTCTCACACTTCATCAAACAACACAACATACACATTGCCATCTTACAAGAAACAAAACTCCGCACAACACAAAAAACACCCACATTTCATGATTTCACCACCATCAGACAAGACCGGGCTGTCGGCGGAGGCGGTGGACTCATCACCCTGGTACACAAAGAAATATCATACATAGTTACCAGTGTACAAACCAAATCCCTCCTCTCCCCAAATGATAACACAACAGAAATACAATCAATTAAAATACGCACTGGCAACAACTCCAACATAACCATCATAAACACATACATCCCCTACAGTACCAAATGAATACAGACCACACTTACAACACATCACAAACACCCCACACATCATCCTGGGTGGTGACTTCAACGCCAAGACGTCGGCCTGGTTTGTCGACAACCCCGACACAGACAGAGGGCTGGTACTACAAAACCAAACTGTTAACCTCATCATCCTTAACGACATCCATCAACATACCCATATTCCTCACCAAGCCCTCTATAACCCATCATCTCCAGACATCACCTTTTGCTCCCCAGAACTCGCCCCCACAACATCCTGGAGGGTGGTCAGAACCTTAGGCTCTGACCACCTCCCGATCATTATCACCACCAAAACCAGACTCACCCCAGCTAACCACAAACACACATACACCAATTATAAAAGAGCTAACTGGGAAGCATTCACAAATGAGACAGAACAACACTTCACAACTCTAAACAGTACACCCATCACTAACATCAACAATGCTGTACACATACTCAATAAAACTATCCAAAACACTGACAAGAAACACATTCCAAGAGGTAACAGAAAAGACACAACCCCAACTTCACACCAGAAATTCAAAACCTCATCAGACAACGCAACATACTGAAACACTCCCCAGCACCCCACACACAAGACATCACACAACAAATCCAAGCACTCAACACCCAAACTAACAACAAAATACAAGAACAACAAAAACTAAATTGGAATAACTTCCTACAAACACTTGATCACAAAACAAACCCCAAAAAACTCTACAAAACACTAAACAGCATCACACTTTCCAACAGCAACACAACACAACAACAGACTCTACTCCTTCATGTAAACAACAAGCAAACACTCTCATCAATCACTTCTCACATGTCAGTCACCTAAAACCTCACAAAGACGACCGACGTGTTATCCGACGTAAGAGACAATTCCCCACAGACCCTGACTATACACCCTTCACCAATCACCAGACAAAGCATATCATCAACAATCTCAAGCACTCACCCGCTTGTGGCCTAGACAACATAAGCAACATAGACCTCAGACACCTGGGACCACAAGGCATACAAGCACTCACTAACATATCAAACTACAGTTATTCACACAACACAATACCAGACATTTGGAAGCATGGTCTCATCACCACATTCCCCAAACCCAACAAAGACCCCACGCTACCCTCCTCGCACCGCCCTATCACACTCCTTTGGTCCCCCTCCAAAGTCATGGAACGCCTAGTGTTACAACTAATTACACCCGACCTACCCCTAGCTCCAACACAACATGGCTTTAGGCCACTGCACTCCACAAACACTCTTCTCACAGACCTTACACAAAGAGCTTTTGACGGCATCAACTCAGCTAGACCACCACACAGATCACTATTAGCCACACTCGACATTAGTAAAGCCTTCGATGCCATCCCCCGCCACAACCTAACAAACAAAATCTACAATTGGGCGGGTGCCCAACCCCGAAAAGGGTTGAAATAGGGGAGCTATCCCCCCCGCCATAGGCGGCTTTCTAGGGCCTTTCCTAGCTGATGCTGAGAGGATTGGGTTCTAGTCATGTGGTGATGGGATGGTCTATCAGAGTGAGAACTGAGCAATCTCTGCCATACCCATAGCTTACTCTGACTGTTCCTTTTACTTATATATTTTCTAGATCTCAAGTGACGGCGTCTCTAACGTGGATTGACCTCCCAATCTACCAAGATTGGAAGCCAAAGCATCACATTTTTCCCTTGCCCCTCAACTTTCTCTTCATAATTGCTGAGGGACACAGGGCCCTGGGTGGGGCTATGGTTTCCCGGGCATTTCCGCACCCTCCTCAGCTCCCCGCCATGGAGTGGCTTCGGTCACCCAGGGTTTATTGTGGTCGGCGGGGAGGGTTCTGTGGGGGCGCTCGGTTATGGCCTTGGCCTTGCTCGGGGCCTTGGGGCTGTTCGGCCAGGCAGCTTGGGGAACAACAACAACAACAACAACAACAACACAAACATGCACAACAACACAAAAAGGTGGCTGGCCAACTTCCTAGCAGGCAGATGTGCACACGTATCTTTTGCCGGTCAGTCATCTAAAATCAGAAACTTTCCAAACGGAGTCCCACAAGGATCCGTCCTATCGCCCGCACACTTCAATCTGTACATGCACGATATAACTACACCCAATACGCCCCAAATAAACTTAGCCTCCTATGCAGATGAAATAACACTCACATGCACACACCATGACCCAAAAAGAGCAACAGATCTCCTTCAACCCTATCTCAACACACTACATGGCTGGTGCACTACAAACAGACTTAATCTACCCCCAGCCAAATCCACCGCAACCCTGCTCACAAGCTGGACAGGAGAACACAAATACATCCCTCAACTCACCATAAACAACACACCCCCAACACATACACACACACACAAAATCCTAGGATTAACATATGATACTCATATGACATTCAAACAGCACACCACAAACATTAAAAAGAAATAACACCCAGACTTAACGCCCTCAGGTCACTTGCTCACACAAAATTTGGACACAACAAAGAAACTACCACCACAGTATATAAACAATACATAAGATCAGTGATCATGAGAGGCACTCAATTCCTGGCAGTAGCCTCCACGAACCAAGACCACCCACTAAACTACATGGCAACACACCCACAGACACCAAGAAATATCAAAACAACACCCAGCACACGGTATCACACACAATTACTGTCCTCTCTCCCACCCCGAACCACCTTCCAGAAGCACATCCATACTCATATCTCTCGCCGATCCCTTCACTCACTCACAGACAACACGCAGCTGCAAGCACGACCTCCCGAAATCCATCCTTCCGAATCCTCCCTTCCTCGCGAGGACAGAGATGAGATGCGGACACCATCCAGCTCTCCTGAGCTATCAGAAGAGACTGGATGACTCCGTTGTCGATGCCTGCCCGGGATGTAACACAGCACCCCATACCATTAAACACATCATAGAAGACTGCATTTCACACAACCACTTACGCCAACAACACAATCTACACTCAATGAGAGCTCTGTGGGAAAGCCCGATCGTGGCCATGGCCTTCCTCAGGGACTCGGGGCTGTTCGGCCAGGCAGCTTAGGGAACAACAACAACAACAACAACTCGTACAGGATTAATAGCTTTAACCAAAATGGTCACACTCCTTAATGGTCTAAGTATCCATAGCCAAAATGGCTACACTATATTCCTTCTGTACTTTCTCCATGCCCGATGAGATACATGATATTTTGATATAATTATGTGGCACAGCCCTTGTATCCAACACAATACCCTGTGTGCAACCCCGCTCGAACCCCGCACAACGTTGCTTGCAACTTTAATTATTATTATAATTATTATAATTATTATTATTATTATTTGTTTTGTGTGTTTGGTAATATCAATATATACAGGGCATTTAAAAACTAGACCATCAAATATACATGGTGTAATATATAGGGAACAAGAAGCAAAAACTTCTAAATACATGTTGAACCATTAATGAGATAATTGCATTCATACTTTTGTAGCAGAAAGGAGAGCATTGGGATATAATCCTAAAATTTGATGAATTACATAAGGGAAATCTAATATTGCATCGCTATATATACTTTCTGCACCTTCGTTCCCCACTTCTTAAGCCCACAATAAAAGGAAAACATCATAAAGTACCTCCGTGTAACTCCTTGTAAGATTCTCGGTATATCTCGGGGTGGAGGGAGATATAGCTCCCTGTTTTTGTGTTGACTCTGGTTTAATGGTGTGTGTTTGTGTTTTTGTGTGTGTTGGGTGATCTGGATGTAGTAGATTTGTTCAGACAATTGTCGGTTTTTTCATCCAAGGTATGGGTTGAATTAATTTAAATTTTTAAATTGTCTCTATCTAATTATTGATATATAATAGGACATTGCTTATTTACATGATTTTACTTCTTATTCCTTGTATTTGATTTCATCAATTGAGTTTAGATGTGAAATTGGTTGGTGTAAAAAACATAATAATATTAGGCCCTGTATTTTTTTTAACACCCCGTATATATATATATATATATATATATATATATATATATATATATATATATATATATATATATATATATATATTGAAATGACGGAGTCAAAAGGATAACCACACAAGATAGCCATCGTAAGAGAATCCAGGGAGACCAGAAGAAAAGGATTTAGAAATAGATTCATTTCCCATTCTCCAGAGAGCGGGAAATCTGAAATCTCTAATTCCCTATATAGGTGAGTTACCCCCGAAGAGCAGGTCAAGCCCCTCCAATCAGCACCTCACGCGGCCCCGCCAATAACAGGGCAGGACTCAAATAGCCAAGGCAAAACTCCCCCCCCCCCCCCCCCCCCCAGTACTATGATGAAAAAGTGTTTATGCAATCTTAGCATAAAAAGCCCTGGGAGTATTTAAATCGTTGGGGCCCTCCATCCTCAAGAAGCTGCCAGACGAGAAGAAAAGTGAAATGGTGTTATGAAGTGCCACGGAAGAAAATCATTACATAAACAGTCCAAATAGCCCAAAACAATTAGTGAACAGGAAATCACTAATTACATCATCAGGCTTGATAATATAAGACAGAACCAAAGGTCAAACAGACGAGAACCTCAGTGCGATGTCATTAAGCACCATAATGTATTTTTCATGTAATAATAAAGTAGACGTGCCGTTTTGCCCAAAATCAAAACGGCATACCCAACTCTGCGATGGGTTACCATCATCACTACTTATACCATCATCACTACTACTGCCATCATCACTACAACTGCCACAATCATCACAACTACTGTCATCATCACCATTACTATGATCATCATCACTACTACAATTACAATCATCACTACTACTCTCACCATCATCACTACTACTGTCACCATTGTCACTACCATCTTAATCACTAAGATTAGTGATTAGGGGGGGGGGGGGGGGGGAGGGGGTCCGTGAGGGTTGGGGGGGGGGGTAAAACCATATTTTGGACCTAAAATCATAACTATTGCATAAATTCAAAAAATCTTTTTTGACTGATGTTCGCATTCACGCAACAAATGTTTGTGTGAAATTTGGTGAAAATCCGTCCAACGGTCTAGGAGGAGTTCCGAGACAAACGGACGACGACGACGACGACGACGACAGACATTTTTTTCGTGTGGTACCCACTATACGGGGGGGGGGACGATACCAAACTCTGCTTACGCAGAGTTGATTAATCTCAACATAGCCCATTTTTATGAGTTGATTAATCTCAACATAGCCCATTTTTATGTATTTACTATGCTCCTATTCATACGAGATCACTCAACCTGACCAAGAGAAATAACCCAAATATGTACTGACTGAAACTACAGGAAGTCAGTTCACACTCAGTAGCTTGCTCCGTCTGGATATATGTCCGGGAGTATAACTACCTAAACCCTCCGTCCGGATAAGTCTGTCCGGGAGTCGTTTGCCTGAGAGAGAGAAGGAGCCTGCTGTCCACTGCCCCCCTGCCCTTGGACTCCTGCCGAAACAGTGCCCTAACGTCTGGCCCTGCCTCCTGGACTCCTGACGAGTGGCCCCATTACATCCGGCTGCCGTGCCCGGACCTCTGTGACGCCCCGACCTTCGTACTTGGCCCTTCTCCTGCTCCACGCTAACCCTAAGTGTTTCTGCGTATCTTAATTTGTGGCTATTGTTGCAGGTAAGGTTATATATGCGAGTATTCCGAAAGTGTTATTTTAAGTTGATCTGTGCCAAGGATCAGTGCCTGTTATTTATTCAATTATTGATCTGCGTACACATTACATAGTCATTTATCCTCCCATTTAATCTTGATCTGTGCAAGTGAATTCATCGCACTAGATATTGCTACGCATACCCCCCTTGAAATACATTTCTTGAGGTGTTATCTTTAATTATCAATTGTATACCAGTTATATACACTCATCTCGATCCAGGCTCAAGACGGAATACTCTCAGATGTCACCTATATATGTTATTTATTCTCTTGTGTATCCAAGTTGAAGTGTAAACGTATACCGTGAAGATATTCCCTTATTTGCTACCATTTACCTAGGACCTATGCCCAAATTTTAATCTATCTATCTTTCCTTGTCGAAAAGTCAAGAAACCCCCGTTGAGTTAACCTTAATTCTATTATTCGAGCTATCTTGTTTCTACCAGTGCTTGTGAATTAATCTGATCTACGTGTGTGGGTAATTTATAATTGTTTTCACACATTTATAGTAACTCTTGTTCAAGTTATTTATTATACGTGTCTCCTTATTATCGTAGAGACCATTACTATTTCGATTTTACTATTGCCATAGTAACTATTTAATTACATTATATGTTTATGTAATTCGCATACGCCATATCTTTGATCCACATATTGCCAGATAGGGATTTGCTAATATATTCAAATTTCCTTTAATACTATTACCGTAGTATTTTAACACTCCACGAGTGGCTAGGTCGGTAACTTCTACTACCTGGCAAGCGGGTGGTTTTACCCTAAACGACGTTGTTTCCATGCTCTTGTTCATGCATAAACAAGAGCCAGAGCGTAATACAATTATGTATCCCTGAAAGGGCGATAATTGAGCTTCCCAATGACACCAGAACCATCCTTCTACGACCACGCGTTCTCTTGCAACGATCGTGCAAGACGAGTGCAAAATCCCTAAAATACGGTAATATCCTTACATAATTCCCTGTGTAGCGAGGCAGTGAGTGTGGATGTGTGTGGAGGGAACGTCAGTAGTCGCGCGGGACCCGTGCCGAGCGGTCATGAGCCGACCTACGCTCCTCCCATCGCTCATCTCTCTCTCAGAGCCATTATTGCTCAATAATTTCACACAGACTTAAGTCGGGCCCCGCCACTTAGTCCTTGGTTCTCTAGGCCGACTTAAGTCGGGTCCTGCTAAACAAGGGTTAACCTATTACAACTTCGTCGTGCACGCACTTTTATATTCTGAGTTCTTCCGAATTCTAATTTACTGTGATTATCCAGTCGCATTTTAATTGAGTGTCTTTTCCTCATTTTATATTAACTTGCATTCATTCCAAAACCTGTTATAGCGATTCATTGATCTAAATTTTAATTTTAATTCTATACTTGTGTGTATCGATCTCTTACCCGGTGTAAATCTATTTTTCGTATCCGTGCGTCGAGTCTTTCACAAAAAACGCTTAGATAAGTAAATTCCAACTTAAACCACCCTGTCGATAAGCTCCTTAGTATATATTTAATATTCACCAGTGTCCTATAGTCGCACTATTTCGAATTACAAATTCATACCAAAGCAGTCACTCTGACCTAGGGTCGAACGCACTACCTTTTATTTATCTTACCTGTGTGACCCTTCCGTTAATCCCCTGGATAAACGCTCACCGCCCCACGCTCGTGAACGCTATTTCAAGTCAATTCGCCTTATGCCAGAAGTCTTGACGTTACACTCACATACGTGTTATCATTTGACTTGATTACCTATGTACATGTGTAACACTATTATTCCTGGATATTTATATTACCTATACTGTGTGTAATTGTAACGTGACTAAATATAATAAAGTTATCATTATTGACCATTCTATATTTGATACGTCACTTGAGTACCTTTATTGTCTGCCTATATGACAGAGCAATATACTATATCCAATAACCTATGTCCTATGAATAAACTAACGTGTGAAGTAATATTGTGTTCTTATTGTGTGAATGTTGCCTTGGGATAAAGAGTTGATGCAAGATATATAAAACTAGACGTGACCCTGTCGAGCATATTCCATCTCAAGATATCTTATTATAAGATTGTACCGAGATCATAAGTAATCGAGTTGAAATACCAACCCGACATTTCATATATATATATATATATTGTTATGCGACGCTGTAATCCAGCACGCTTTTATTGGTCTGTACTATTCCTATTTTAGGAAATTCAGAACTTGAGATAATTCGACAGGAACACAACTAGCTTTGATATAAATAATATTTGTTTCACTCAATCTCCTCCAACGACAATGAATGCACAAGTTAGGTACACATGTTTTATTCCTTAGTAGCTAAATGCAGTTTGTAAACATCAGGACCTTAGGTATAGTGACCTAATGCCAATGCTTAAACACTTGATGAGAATAATGAAGGTTCACTCTCATCTAGCAATCCATAGGATTATTACATAACATAAAACATAAATGGACAATAAGACACAACATAAAAACCTATATATATATGATGACAATATATGTATCTGAAAACAAGTACACACAGAGAGGTACACAGTGTGATCAATAACAGGTTTTATTTGTCCCAGCTAGTAAAAAGGACAGGGGGTACGGCTGGATAGTGCGATACTGGGTCAACAGGTATTAGCATCAAAGATACCGCGCCCTCAAGGGTAGGTCAAGTCTACTGCTATGCTGGGTAAATAAATATTCTAAATATGCAAAACTGAGTCTAGGATGGCAGCGCGTAAAAGTGACGTTAATCCTGGGTCTAGCAAATATTGATTTAGTTCAAAGGTGAAAGTTAGAAAAGCAAAGACTATTAGCAATCTAGAATAGATTAGAAATAGCAAGACTATTATGAAATAATCCTTAGTCGAGACACGTGGTAGAAACAACACGGGGAATCGAGGAACTTAAATTTCACAGAACGTGTAGTGAAATAAAATTAGCTAAAGGTAGCTGATTATACAGTAATGAGGAATTGATAGTTACCGGAACTGTAACGTAAATCGGAATCGCCAAAATAAGGGCACAATGAATAATAAAGAAAATTAACTCACAGAACGCGTAGTGAATTTAACTTTTAGCCGAATGGGGCTAGATATACAGTAATAAGGAATAATTGATTCCCGGAACTGTAACGTAAAATAAGATTCGTCAAAACAAAGGCAAAGTATATAATCAATAAAATAAACTCCCAGAACACTTAGTGAAATTAGCCGTAGCCAAATAGGGCTATAAACACAGTTAAATTAAATATAAATTCCCGAAACTGGTGGATAAAATAATATTAGTCGTATAACGAATTATAGAATAAAGTATTAGCTATATAGACCTAATTATGGATTATGAAAGAAATATAATTAATCTACTAACTCTTCGATATAGGGTTTGAATAATTTAGGAATTAAATGTGGAAGTCAGAATAATAAAAATCAATATAAACTGACTCAGGGACGTGAGAGATTAATTAGAAATTACATAAATCAATCAGATAATTAAGTACACTCTCTGTAGACACTGGAATGATACACTTTATGACCCAAATAGATAATAACACAAACGGAATAAGATCTGAGAGTGCTCACGGGTAATTATGTGTAGTGTATGGTATCATTATTAGGTCTAATATATATATAACCTTTATATGGAATATAAATGAGTTATATCCAGAGTGTTATAGATATAGCAACCGTATTTATAGTGTGTCTTGTTCTCTTAAAACGAGGGAAAAGTTATAGCAAGGAGAGTCCGAATATGGCCTCAAGGGTTACGTTAATTGAACACTAACATATCTCACACCCTTAGCAACAATTCCAACACACAGTAACACAGAAACACTTAGTCTGGGGTGCGGGGAAGAAGTAAGAGTTGTGAGAGATCTGGTCGACGGAACAAACGTAAGCTGCATTTTGTGTTACCACCACTGATAAGCCATTGGGCTTTTGGCAGAAAATGCCAAAAATTATCAGTGATATCCGAGACATGTTTACATACAGTGTTCTCATCGTCCAGCATATTACTGCTTCATATTCATCAGCCAACTTAAAATATCCCTATATAATATTTAATTATCACTAGAACAATACACTATACCATGTAGGAAGTCTTCTGGAGAAATAGGGAAAATTTAGACAAAAATGCAAGATAAACTAAATCACAAATGTATGCTAGAATAGCATTGACAAATCGCTAGATAGTCATCAGACACTAAACACTTGTATGTCACTAGAAAACATATGTTGAAGTATCTAGAATAATCTTTAACAATCGAAATATCTCTCCAATTCCTTAAAATAGGGAAACTAACTTGAATATCGCTAGAATTCATCACATCTTGATGTCGCTAGATGGAAGTGATGTAAGTGATTCGCTGGATTTAGCGGTAGCAGCTACATTGGCAACATCGTACCAAGAACCTTCATTCCGTTATAATGAACAAGGTCAGATTTCGAAACTATTACAATTATTTCAAAGTTCAGAGATCATCAGATTGGTTTGGAAGTCGAAGTACACAATTTCAGTTCCATTAGTTTAACAAACATTTACATAATAAATGATAATATGCTACTTAGAGGGTTTAATAAAGAAGGATTACTTTCCCGATATCGTATAAGCGTACGCAAGCTGTTGTTCTTTTGTTATGTTTTAAGAACGTCAACAAACGCTTCGTATATTTGGGGTTCTTAGTTATACATTAGAACATATTTATAGTTTGCACACTCTTATAAGTATAAACACTTACTTGTTAAAGAGGAAATACACAAAAGCCCAATTTAGAATGATCGTGAATATCTTTATTTTGGCGTATGTTTGGGCTAATTTAAGACTACATTTAGATTGATAGAATTTTTTAACACTCGCAATGAAATATGATGACTTGCTTACAGATATATAATAATAATAATAATAATAATACTTTATTTCAGACTCACACAGTACAGAGGGGACCATACTGGGGTCCATATATACCTTACAGTAACATAAATATATATAAATATATATAAGCTACTGTACATAGGCTACATAAAATAAAAATAAATTAAATAATACCCAGCTTGCTATCATGTAGTTCACAGCACTGCCTCAACCAAAAACAGTGGTCATCAAACTACTGTGTTACCAAAACCACTGTCCTAATTGTGTACAGTACCATGCCTCACATCATTTAGCTTCCGGTACAGTATGTTGCTACAGTACAGTATAGGAATATCGGTACTGTACTGCACTATGAGGATCAGTACCGGTATGCTAATTCTGTAGAGTAGCAGACCTGAAATCATTACTTAAGGTTAAATATAGAGCAACTTCCTCCAGTGTGCCTGGATCCTGGAGGTGTACACTATGCTTGGAGTTTGTAGCATTTTAATGATCCTGTTCTCAGAAGTGTTAAGGCGCTGAATGAATTTATATGTTAGCTTTCTAATGAGTGATTTGTAACAGTGTAAGTTCATATAGGCACATAGCGTACTTGTACTCTCATATTTTGAGAGCCCCAGAAACATTTTCATGATATTGTGATATGAGATACTTAGTCTATTCACTGTAATTTTCTTATAGTTCCACCATAGTTGTGCTGTATACATTGGTGAGCAGTAGGAGTTGAACAATGTTATTTTTGTATCCCATGTGCACATATGAAATTTTCTTAATATTGAATTTCCCTGCATGTAAAGTTGCCTTCGCTGACGACCCATATCCTCATCATCTGAGCGATCACATGAAATATAGTGTCCTAGATACTTTACTTTACTTACTTCTTCTATAATTTCTTCATACAAATGGAATTTAGGTAGCTTTGATTTCAATAGAAGGTTAGATTTAAATATTATGATATTGCTCTTTATAGGATTAAATTTGACTGAATGTTCGATTCCAAATTTTTCACATACTCTTAATAATTTATCCAGTCCTGCTCCAGAGGGCGCGATTAAGGCTAGGTCATCAGCATACATGAGATGATTTACAATGGTGCTGCCAATACAGCACCCAGTGAGAGTCTTGTTCAGCTCCAGACTAAGATCATCCATGTAGACGTTGAAAAGATACGGAGACAATATCCCCCCCTGCCTAACACCATTGGTTACGGCGAAAGAGCCTGACAGGATGTTGCCCCATCTTACACACATTTTTTGATTAGCATACCAGAAAATAAGTATCCTAACAATATAGCTAGGCACTCCCCTGTTAACTAATTTTTCAAATAAGGTTTTGTGACACACCCTATCAAAAGCCTTACTTGCATCAAGAAAACAAGAGAAAATTGAGCTATTTAGTTTGTTGTATGTATCAATCACTTCTTTCAGCACATATATGCATTGGTCTGTGCCGTGATTTTTCTTAAAGCCAAACTGATTGCTGCTGGTGACAATATATGCAGACATTCTTTCTAGCATTATCATTTCAACTACCTTACTCACCACACTAGCAAGTGCTACTGGGCGGTAGTTGTCTTTTGCTGTAATTTTACCTGATTTATCTTTAATGACAGGAACAAGTATTACGGATATCATAGACTCCGGCAGGACACCATGCGTAACTAGACTGGTGATGCAAGAACTAAGTTTATCTATTAACAACTTATCTGCATATTTAAGATGTTCTGCATATATACCATCCAGCCCACAAGCTTTATTTAGGTTAAGTTTTCTTATGGCATTCTCAAGATCACTTTCAGTCACTTTAATGTCTTCATAATTACTATCTTTCACATATTGAATTGCACCATTAGTAGACCTTTGGTTTACACTGTTAAGTAGTTCCTTAAAATGAGTTTTCCATAAGTCAGCAATGTTCTCTTCACCCGTAACCCCCTCAACACTGACAGGTAATGGTGTGTTACAATTTTGCATGGATCTGATGTCCTTCCAAAAACAGTTAGTATCCTTTTCTGCCAGACTCTTTGCAAGGGCTTCCTTTCTTAATTGGTTTTCATTTTGCTTAATAAATCTAATGGCATATTTGGTCCTAGTCTTTGCTCTTTTGTGAAGTTCAAATATAGGCCCCTGTCTAGGCTGACCTACTTCAAGCCAATGAGACCTAGCATCTCTGGAGGCCTGATACAGGTCAGCCACATAGTCTTGCCAACCTGGCTTATTGAATGAGGACTTATATTTACGGCTATTAAAAATACTTTCCCCCGCTTTTGATAAAGAATCTATTATACTATTGTAAAATTTAATAATGTCCTTTCTGTGTTGTGCATCACTACATTTTGGATCCCTGCATTGTGCTACACCATTACCATCATATTGCACCCTATTTAATAAGTCCTTGGTTTTATCACAGTACATTTGGCACTCTTCATTTGAGATTACATTCCATGGAACTTTTGCCTTGATGCTATTGCTAGTTTCTGTTATTTCCGGTGCTTTATTAATTTGGATTGTTAATTCTATAGGTATGTGGTCGTCATCCGTAATGTCGTATCTTATGGCCATTTCTGAGATAGAGTCATGAAAGTCAGAGCTAGAGATTGCATGATCAAGCCACGACCTGGTCTCCCATGCTTCACTAACATATGTATAGCTATTTTCTGGAAGCAGGTTTTTGGAGGACAAAATTAAACCTTGCTCCTCACAAAACCTTAACATATGTTTAGCAAACATGGAACCACCCAACTCGTGAGGGGTAGCATTCCAACCACCTACCACTGAGTAACACGTTATCTCTAATTCAGAAATTAGGCCACCAAGCTCCCCTAACTTTTCCAAATAAAGTTCTTCATTTTCTGCACACTGATACGGTAAGTAAACACAAAATATTGCAAATTTTCTGTGTCCCACTTTCAGCTGTATTCCCGCACACCAGCTTAAATTTGTCTCAATGGTTTTAATTACACTATCTAGGCACGATCTCCACATTATTGCAACTCCCCCTGGGGGGTGACCTGCCACAATACCATCACGTGTGTCCGTAGTGGAGACCCCGTACCCATGGAAATCTTTATCTAATATGTTCAAATTACCTAAGTCCTGTTTTGTGTACCAGGTTTCCTGAAGGCAGACTATGTCACTGGTCCTTAATGTAGATACGATGTCAGGTCGCAACAGGAGATTCCTCTTTGTTTTGGGGAGTCCTCTGCAATTGTATGAAGTTACTTTTATACTTGCTGCTGTTGTTGGTATCCCCTCCATTACTGCGAGTTGGATAGTGGTGTGTGATGCCTCCAAGTCCCAGAAGCCTCTGCACTGTCCTCATTGGGATATTGTCTTGGTTCTCTGTACCAGTTGACATATGCATCTTCTGGCCACAGGTCAGGATTCATGAAAACATCTGGATCTGGACATTCGCTAGTTATACAAAAGGAGGCACAGGTAGTGGACCTGGAGAGGGTGGTCAGCTGTCTTACCTCTATATTTATAAGTAGATTATCAGCCAAGTATGTCTTGAGATTCTCAGCAGTAACACTAGGGTTGAATCCTGTGGCAAACACCCTAGCTAGTCGGGGCCTTTTGATGGTATTGAGGCCAGTATCCTTGACCCTACCTTTAATTCCTGGCTGGTTTCTCGGTCTAGGGTGAACCTGCTCGCCTTCCCTAGAGTAGCGAGGCTTGCCATTCACCCATTTGACCATAGTCCATGGGTTTTCCCTTGCATTGGCTCCTTCATTTGGTTCAGTTTGTGTAGGTAAATTTGAGGATGGTGTAGCTGGCACTGTATTATCTTCTCTCGTTGCCGACGATAAAGATTGCTGTTGTGTTCGGTGTTGTTGCTGTTGTGGTCGCTGCTGCTGCCACACCTGGTGTTGCCTTTGATATGAATGCTGCTGCTGGGTTAGTTTGGATTGTTGTAGTTGTCGCTGGTGTTGTTGTTTTTGTTGATGCTGTTGCTGCTGCTGCACCTGCTGTTGTTGCTGCTGCACCTGCTGCTGTTGTTGCTGCTGCACCTGCTGCTGTTGTTGCTGCTGCACCTGCTGTTGTTGCTGCTGCATCTGCTGTTGTTGCTGCTGCACCTGCTGTTGTTGCTGTTGCACCTGCTGGTGCTGCTGCTGTTGTGGTTGTTGCTGCTGTTGTGGTTGTTGCTGCTGTTGTTGTTGTTGCTGTTGATGCTGTTGTTGTATGGGTCGCTGTTGTTGTTGGGGCTGTTGTGTTTGGAGTTGTTGCAGCTGTTGCTGTTGTAGTTCAGCCTGCTGTTGCTGGTGGTGGTGTTGTAGGCCTATGGGTGGTTGTTGTTGTTGATGCTGTTGTTCTAGATGCTGCTGCTGTTGTTGTGTCACTTGTGCCTGTGGTTGAGGTGGAGAGATAGTAGAGTTATTTTCTAACTTATTCACTCTGTCAGCTACATTTGAAACCACACTGTTTATGTCCACTATGGTTTCTTTTTGACCTGTGGTACACTCTCTCAGTAATTTAACTTCCATTTGGGTGTTCTTGATTTCACTAAGTAGCACTGACACATCTATCCTATCAAATTGTATAGGTGGTAGGTCCTTTAGGTCCATGGCCACGAAAGTGGGTAAGCCCATAGCCTTACTCTCTTGTAGCAATTAAATAATGTCTTTAATGTTCTCAGCACTTTTGTTTGCACCAACTCGTTTAATATTTCGATAATTGTTATCTTCACTAGTACCAATAAGATCGAACACTCTGTTCTTGGCTGCCACAATTTTATCTTCATCATAAAAGGGCACACACAGCTGCACAATACTGTCTGTAGGTAGACTATCTATTTTATTTGATATAAAGCATAACAGTTCGTTGATTTCAAGGCCATCACTATTTCGTCCCTGGGTTGAGATTGTCCCACCTCGCCCCGCCATCTTGTTTGATACCCAGATGACCAGGGGGGCAGATATTCCACTTCACTTTTCACTCACTTATGGACTATTCACTAACACTGTATATGTTCCACCACATTCTCTGTGCATTCATTGTGGAGTTATATACGTTGTTTGCTCTGTGTAGTGTTGACATAGGGTATATATGTTGATAACTTGGAGCAGCAGTTTACCCAAGGTACCTCTCTTCTTCTTCTTATCCCTGATACTGAGATACTGATAATGAGATACTGAGATACTTAAAGCCCGAATCGGCTTCACTTTAACCAGTTGTTTACTTATACCGCATTTTCCTTTACCATCACTATCTCCGATAGACTGGAAATGGTGTCGTATTTCACACCCAAATGCCATAAAAGGGTGTCCAATATCAAGCCAACTCAACCCTGCTCTTCCACAGGGTCTAAACTCAACCCGATTCAGACTTTCGGAACTTGATAACAGTTTTAAGACTTTGTGTATATATCCATATACAAATAATCTATTTGGATGTGATAATTATAAATGTACCTAGCTATATCCTCAGAATATCCGAAAGAAGCGTCATATTCCTATAGAAGGCCGATAACCTACTGGAGTTATTATATATAATACCTCAAAGTAAGCGATTATATTATAGGAATAGTCATCACAATTTTTTACAAATTCAACTAGATCAAAATAATATCGAAATGATGGATCATTAATTATTGATCTTGATATGTAGGCCTAAAGTATGTTGTTTATAAACATTGGCCGCAGCCGCGGTGCCACTCCATTCGAGCCTAATCACGATTATATTTCGGTGTATTCTTACTTAAATGTATATCATTCGGGTTGATTAGGTTACACAATACAATATTACTAAGTAACAGTACACGCATATATATAAATATCATAACATTTGTGAAATATAGGTTCGACCGCGCTAAGCACCATGGCTGCGTGAGGGCCAGTAGGAACGTAGATATATCGAGGGGTGGGTGGGTGGGTGGGGTATCTAGCCTCGTGACCTTGACCAAGAGTCAAGTTCAGAAAATCAGTGTTCGTCACGGTAATTAATCCGTCACTCCTCCTCAGAATTATTGAAATGTCTATGTATGCGAATATTTCTTGCTCTACTATTAAACAAATAAATATGTTTTATAATTTCACCTAATATGTAATGTCACAACACATCTTAAATTGTATATATTCAAATGTATTGCCGATATGTTCTGTTGTCGATTATTCCAGTCCCTGACATACCTAATGATATTTGGTATATTACGCTATTTCGCTTTTATTTTGTCTTTATTTGCTTTGTAATAATTATTCTGCAATGCATATTTACTTTCATTCTTAAAAATAGTCAGGAAAGGTTGTCCATATAATGTATATATTTAAAAGTGTGGATCGCCCCTTGTCATTTTGTGCCACCACACTTTAATGAGAGTGGGTTATCAGACTTTGGGGTGACACAAAATGCAGCTTTACTCAACCCTGTGGAGGAGCAGGGTTGAGTTGGCTTGATATTGGACACCCTTTTATGGCATTTGGGTGTGAAATACGACACCATTTCCAGTCTATCGGAGATAATGATGGTAAAGGAAAATGCGGTAGTAGTCTAAGTCCCTCCTTCTAGTACGGGAGCAACCCTACCAAATTGTTAATTTCCGTCGTCCATGTAAGTGACGGTAAAAAATAGTTTCAAATTACTAATTAGAAAAATAGACAAGTTCGAAATATATGTACCTTAAATAAATATATGGGGGCATTCACATACAAAATATATTATTTTTTAGACTTGCCATTTGAGCAAATTCGTCTTCCCTTTTAATTCGTAACAATTCAAATTTCTACATTATTTGATTTTTACAGTACTGTACTGCCATTTTTGACCAAATAAACTGTGTATCATAACAATTGTCTTGTAGTTTACAATTAACCTATATTCAAATAACTTTGTGAAAATTAAATAATTGTGTTACCACTGTTTTGGCTACGAAAACTCCAGATGAAGCACAGCCATACATGCGGAAGTGTCCGTAAGCCACGTGCGTGGCTTACGGACACCTCCGCACGTATGGCAGTCAGTATGTACCACTCAGTAGTAGCAGGTTAGTACCGCTCCGCACCCAAGTCGGGTACTGAAGGGTACTAAACAAAGAGGTCCTTTCTTACACTACCTGCCTTGCAGATTGAACCGCTCCGCAATAGTAGGAAGGGTAATAAATACAGCAGACCTTTATTATACGCTACCTGCCTTGCAGATTGGAGCCAGGAGGCTACAATTATACTGCTTCAGTCACCCATAATAAGTAATAACAAACCGTTTTCTTCTATATTTAATTTAACTAATATCTTAAAACATTCAAAATAGCGTCTTCAAATGTAACTAATTAGTTATGCTAAAATATTATCTACAAAACTGTAATACAAAAATGCAACATTCACAAGTAATTAGGAATTTAAATCAAAGACATTTTTTGAGGGGTAACTAAAATATTCAAAATCTGTTTTGCATTATATCTCTTAAATACGATAAATTTCGAAGTTACGATTTTTGCATTATATGTCTAAAAATTATACTCTTTCTATATAACTTTACAAATTTCAGTCACAATGGTATGGATGAGGTTGATTTTATCTAGACACAATTTGCGGCCCTTGCTCCCGGACTATTCTGTTTGCACCAGAGGAGGACGCTGTTCGTCACACACACAACTAGAATGGATACTTATAGCTCTCCTACACACTCTCACCCACCGCTGCTCCAGGCTCTCAACCAGTGTACACGATCCGTTCCAACCGAAGCTTAACAGGGAAAGTATTGTTGCATTGAGTTGCCTACCTTTCCTTGAAAAATCTCAGGTAGTATTACACATTAGAGGTTATCACCTGACTAATGGATGTCGGTACAGGAGGGACATGCGATTTTTAGTTTCTGAATTACTGTGTCGTTAATAATAATCTTAAAAATACAATGAACATAGGGATACATGGGATCAGGTTTCTTAAGTTCTAACCTAACCTAACCTATGGTGAGTACTACCAGATATATATAATTACATTATACAATATTTCATATTGCATCGAAACACATATTATTGATCTATTACTTCTTAATACATTTTGTTTTATGTGCTATTTTTTCCTAGTCAATAATTTGTGACATTTTTTCCAGCGCCTATTTTTCCAGTGCCTTTTTTTCCTGTGCCGTTTTTTCCGGTGCCTTTTTTTCCGAGTACCGTTTTACGCGTCTATATGATTATTTTCAATTTAGAGATTTTTGGCATATTAATATTATATTGAGAATGAAAGGTAGCTAATTTGTATATATATATTTTGGGTGACCTGTTTTGTCGAACTATTGTCAAAAACACATTCTCATTCTCTCTCTCTCTCTCCTCAGTTTTTCTTATTGTGTGGTAGTTGTGCTATTGTCGTGCTATTAACGTGTATTGATCGAACTGTGGTCGTCCTATTGACCTGTCGGTTGAACACAAATCGTCGTCGAAAAAGTTGACCGATTACAGGACGGTAAGTAGGCTACAATTCCCACAGTATCGTTGCACGATATCTACACAATAGTCACACGATAAAAACTTAACGTTTTTTTCTGCCGACTATCGGTCAGAAATTAGTGCAGCCACTATTTTTTGGCCGATCACCGCCGACCATTTCCGCGCCACTCGACCACCCCTCGACTACCAGGAATGGAGGCGATCTTTTTACTCGATAACAGACGATGTCAGACGATCCGGGAAAAATTAAAATATTTTGAAAAGATCGTCTGTGATCGCCGGCTATCATACTGTGTGTGACGCGGGCTTAACACAACTACCACAATAACAGCCACACACAAAACAACAACCACCACCACAACAACTACCACCATCACCATAAACATAGCTCTACCACTAACACAACTACCACAATAACAGCCACACACAAAACAACTACCAGCACCACAACAACTACCACCATCATCATAAACATAGACCTACCACTAACACAACTACCACAATAACAACCACACACAAAACAACTACCACCACCACCACAACTACCACCATCACCATAAACATAGCCATACCACTAACACAACTACCACAATAACAACCACACACAAAACAACTACCACCACCACCACAACTACCACCATCACCATAAACATAGCTCTACCACTAACACAACTACCACAATAACAGCCACACACAAAACAACTACCAGCACCACAACAACTACCACCATCATCATAAACATAGACCTACCACTAACACAACTACCACAATAACAGCCACACACAAAACAACTACCAGCACCACAACAACTACCACCATCATCATAAACATAGACCTACCACTAACACAACTACCACAATAACAACCACACACAAAACAACTACCACCACCACCACAACTACCACCATCACCATAAACATAGCCATACCACTAACACAACTACCACAATAACAACCACACACAAAACAACTACCACCACCACCACAACTACCACCATCACCATAAACATAGCCATACCACTAACACAACTACCACAATAACAGCCACACACAAAACAACTACCACCACCACAACAACTACCACCATCATCATAAACATAGCCATACCACTAACACAACTACCACAATAACAACCACACACAAAACAACTACCACCACCACCATCATCATAAACATAGCCCTACCACTAACACAACTACCACAATAACAGCCACACACAAAACAACTACCACCACCATCATCATAAACATAGCCCTACCACTACCACAACAACAGCCACACCCAAAACAAATACCACCACCATTCACAACAACTACCAGCAGCACCACAACCGTAAACATTATCCCTACCACTACCACAAGTACCACAACATCAACCACCACTACTACCACTACCAATCACTAACAACCACAACCAGTCACACCCCAATACAACTACCACCACCACTACCAACTACCACCACCACTACCATCACCAACCCAAAACAACCACAACAACAACCACTATCAACCACAACAACTACCAAAACAACTGCCACACCCAAAACAATTACAACCACCACTACCAATTAACACCACTAACCACAACTACTACAACAACCACCACTACCAACCACAACCACTACCACCACCACCACCAACCACTACCAACCACAACAACCTCCACCACCACCACCACCACCACCCAGCTCCACCACCACCCCGGGCGTGTTGTAAGCGAGATCACGTATGATACCTGAACCTAATTTGATGGGAAGATGATCATGCAGGGTTAATTGTCAGCTGAGAGGTCCGCACTCCCTCTAAACATTCTGGCTAAACATTGTATCCTAACTCGTGCTTTAAACATTTTCTGTAAACATTTGTATATACATTCTACCCTAACTCGTCCTTTAAACATTCTCTGTAAACATTCTGGGTAAACAACCTATCATTACTTGTGCTTTAAGCATTCTATGTAAACATCCTGGATAAACATTATATCCTAACACGTGTTTTAAACAGTTTATGTAAACATTTGCATATACTTTCTATCCTAACTCAGGATTTAAACATTCTCGGTAACATCCTGGGTAAACATTTTACCCCAACTCTTGCTTTAAACATTTTCTGTAAACATTCTGGATGAACATTCTACTCTAACTTGTCCTTTAAAAGTTATATGTAAACATTCTATCCTAACTCGTGCTTTAAACATTATCTATATATATTCTGGGTAAACATTGTACCTTAACTCGTCCTTTAAACAGTCCCTGCAAACATTTGTAAATACATTCTACTCTAACTCGTGTTTTAAACATTATCTATAAACATTATGGGTAAACATTCTATCCTAACTCGTGCTTTAAACATTCGTTCTAAACATTAATCTTTTAAAATTTTCGTCTTAATATTGTCTATATACAGTACATCTTGCCAAACTACGATCTAAACATTCGATGTAAATATTTTGTGTAAGCATTCTACCCTACCTTATGCTTTAAACATTCGCTGCAATAATTTATATACATTCTCGTGTGAACCTTTTTGTATTATTATACATTCTTGCCAAACCAGCGGTCTAAATATTAGATGTAAATAGTCAAGGTAAACATTCTACCATAACTCGTGCTTTGTACATTCTCTGTAACCATTTTGTTTCACAAACATTTCGTGCGATTTTTTTAAAAGTATGTATACTATACTGTATATTCTAGTTTAAACAACGCTCTGAATGTTATCGTAAACATTCTAGCCTGTAGTCCACGCTGTAAACATATTCGTATATATTTTGTATATAAAAGTATAGTCTATATAACGCGATAAATACTATGGTATGAACCAGGGTCCAGAGAATATATTCTCTGGACCCTGGTATGAACAAAAGGAAAACATAAATAAAAAAAAACTAATGGATTGCTTAAAAAAATTCTAATTAATACATCTAAAGTCAAATTTATAATTTATTTAACATGCTTCATTATAAAAGTGTTGTTATGCATTATTGCCTAATGCGTGCTTTACACATGTTTGTCGAAACATTTGACATAAACATTCTAGTCCAGTGTTTCCTTTATTTATTCTCCGTAAGAATTGAAGATAATATTACAGTTACAGTAAGCGATTAGCTTGTGCTGCCTCGTTTATAATGTTTGCCTTCGGTATAACTGCGAATTTGTCGGTAAACATATGTTTACCTCTTTAGTTATGGTGCCTCGTTTATCATCATTGCCGAAGTTATGGATTAATCATTGTTGTGTGAATATTTCAAGTAAACATGCACTTTTTCTCTGTAAACATTTATATTAATTATTCGTAGTTGATCCTCCTCGTAATACTGTAGTAGCGGTACTCTAATTCTAATTACTAGTGTATGCTTCCCTGTATATGTATATTGTATGCTTCCCTGTATATGTATAGTGTTTGCTTCCCTGTATATGTATAGTGTATGGTTCCCTGTATATGAATAGTGTATGCTTCCCTGTATATGTATAGTGTATGCTTCCCTGTATATGTATAGTGTATGGTTCCCTGTATGTGTATAGTGTATGGTTCCCTGTATATGTATAGTGTATGGTTCCCTGTATATGTATAGTGTATGGTTCCCTGTATATGTATAGTGTATGGTTCCCTGTATATGTATAGTGTATGGTTCCCTGTATATGTATAGTGTATGGTTCCCTGTATAATGTATATGTATAGTGTATGGTTCCCTGTATATGTATAGTGTATGCTTCCCTGTATAATGTATATGTATAGTGTATGCTTCCCTGTATAATGTATATGTATAGTGTATGGTTCCCTGTATTATGTATAGTGTATGCTTCCCTGTATATGTATAGTGTATGGTTCCCTGTATATGTATAGTGTATGGTTCCCTGTATATGTATAGTGTATGGTTCCCTGTATATGTATAGTGTATGCTTCCCTGTATATGTATAGTGTATGGTTCCCTGTATATGTATAGTGTATGCTTCCCTGTATATGTATTGTGTATGCTTTTCTGTATATGTATAGTGTATGGTTCCCTGTATATGTATAGTGCATGGTTCCCTGTATATGTATAGTGTATGGTTCCCTGTATATGTATAGTTTATGGTTCCCTGTATATGTATAGGGTATGCTTCCCTGTATATGTATAGTGTATGCTTCCCTGTATATGTATAGTGTATGGTTCCCTGTATATGTATAGTGTATGCTTTTCTGTATATGTATAGTGTATGCTTCCCTGTATATGTATAGTGTATGCTTCCCTGTATATGTATAGTGTATGGTTCCCTGTATATGTATAGTGTACGGTTCCCTGTATATGTATAGTGTATGGTTCCCTGTATATGTATAGTGTATGGTTCCCTGTATAATGTATAGTGTATGCTTCTATGTATAGTGTATGGTTCCCTGTATATGTATAGTGTATGGTTCCCTGTATATGTATAGTGTATGGTTCCCTGTATATGTATAGTGTATGCTTCCCTGTATATGTATAGTGTATGCTTCCCTGTATATGTATAGTGTATGGTTCCCTGTATATGTATAGTGTATGGTTCCCTGTATATGTATAGTGTATGGTTCCCTATATATGTATAGTGTATGCTTCCCTGTATATGTATAGTGTATGGTTCCCTGTATATGCATAGTGTATGGTTCCCTGTATATGTATAGTGTATGGTTCCCTATATATGTATAGTGTATGCTTCCCTGTATATGTATAGTGTATGGTTCCCTGTATATGCATAGTGTATGGTTCCCTGTATATGTATAGTGTTTGCTTCCCTGTATATGTATAGTGTTTGCTTCCCTGTATATGTATAGTGTATGGTTCCCTGTATATGTATAGTGTATGCTTCCCTGTATATGTATAGTGTATGCTTCCCTGTATATGTATAGTGTATGGTTCCCTGTATATGTATAGTGTATGGTTCCCTGTATATGTATAGTGTATGGTTCCCTGTATATGTATAGTGTATGGTTCCCTGTATATGTATAGTGTATGGTTCCCTGTATATGTATAGTGTATGCTTCCCTGTATATGTATAGTGTATGCTTCCCTGTATATGTATAGTCTATGGTTCCCTGTATATGTATAGTGTATGCTTCCCTGTATATGTATAGTGGATGCTTCCCTGTATATGTATAGTGTATGCTTCCCTGTATATGTATAGTGTATGGTTCCCTGTATATGTATAGTGTATGGTTCCCTGTATATGTATAGTGTATGGTTCCCTGTATATGTATAGTGTATGGTTCCCTGTATATGTATAGTGTATGGTTCCCTGTATATGTATAGTGTATGCTTCCCTGTATATGTATAGTGTATGGTTCCCTGTATATGTATAGTGTATGGTTCCCTGTATATGTATAGTATATGCTCCCCTGTATATGTATAGTGTATGGTTCCCTGTATATGTATAGTATATGCTTCCCTGTATATGTATAGTGTATGGTTCCCTGTATATGTATAGTGTATGGTTCCCTGTATATGTATAGTGTATGCTTCCCTGTATATATATATAGTGTATGGTTCCCTGTATATGTATAGTGTATGGTTCCCTGTATATGTATAGTGTATGCTTCCCTGTATATGTATAGTGTATGGTTCCCTGTATATGTATAGTGTATGCTGCCCTGTATATGTAGTGTATGCTTCCCTGTATATGTATAGTGTATGCTTCCCTGTATATGTATAGTGTATGCTTCCCTGTATATGTATAGTGTATGCTTCCCTGTATATGTATAGTGTATGCTTCCCTGTATATGTATAGTGTATGGTTCTCTGTATATGTATAGTGTATGGTTCCCTGTATATGTATAGTGTATGCTTCCCTGTATATGTATAGTGTATGGTTCCCTGTATATGTACTGTATAGTGTATGGTTCCCTGTATATGTATAGTGTATGCTTCCCTGTATATGTATAGTGTATGGTTCCCTGTATATGTATAGTGTATGGTTCCCTGTATATGTATAGTGTATGCTTCCCTGTATATGTATAGTGTATGCTTCCGTGTGTATGTATAGTGTATGGTTCTTTGTTTTGAGTCGGCAACCCCCAGCTATGGGATATGTGGCTGAGTATAATACATACATACATACATACATACATAAATGCTTCCCATGAAGATATAAAACCTCCATGATGATGCCATCGTACTTGCAAAAATCTTAGTAAATATTCTTGTTTAGCCCACGTTTTAAGCATTTTGAATACATATAATGCTAAGTTTATGATTCCTATGTAATGTATATAAGCAGTTAACTGTAACGAAAACTATAATTTCAACATTCACCATTAACAATCTAAGTAAAAATGTTAACCATATAAACATCTTTAGCATAACATACTATTTCAATTTCAATTAATATTTCGTTTCAATATTATTATTGAAATGATATTAGGTCTGCATGCAATTAAATATAATACTGTAGACCTTGTGAGCGAGTGTTCCGGGAGAGTTCTGTATACTAACTAAAAATCACCTGGTTATTTGTTCCACAGTTTTATAAAATGGTAGAGAATTGCGTCGCGAGGCTTAAAAAGTGTTCCCAGGATCACGTGACCCATGTTCTAGTGTAATTAAATGTATATAATATGAGAAATGTTTGCTGGCTGTCATTTTATTACCATTCTTAAAAAATGAACATATATACATTTCACTTTTCTTGTACATTCTACACGTGTAACTCCAAACCATTTGTTACTCTACGCTTTATCAGGAAATAGCCATGCAGGGTACAGTATATTATTATGGGGGGGGGGGTTCAGGCCCCCCTTCTCCCTCATGTTTAGCCTTATTAGTTTTTAAATTCAAAGACATTCGTTCCATTAGTTTGGCGATTTTAAGACCTTTCCTTCATTTCTTTGTCAATGTTAAGACCTTTCGTGCCATTTTGTTGATATTTTCCTGGTGAGCGATAGCAAGGGGGTGTTTTTTTTTTTTTTTAAGCTTTATGGAGGTCTAGCGAGGAAACTAATAGATATGTAGATAAATAAATAAATATACCAACAAATAAACTACACCCCCTTAAAATGACTTTCCCTATTTGGGTGAATTATTTATTTGATATATACTTTCAATATTCCCCCTTAAACCCACTCCCCCCACCCTCTGCCTCTGATCATCACCTAACAGTAATAGCAACTTTAAGGGCAAATATTGGCTTTGTTCAGAACCCCCTTCTCCTTCATGTTTAGCCCCATTAGTTTTCAAATGTTAACACTTTCGCCCACTTCTTTGTCATTTCTTCGTGCCATTTAGGTGTCAATATTTTGCTGGCGAGCGAAAGCGAGCCTGTAATTTATGAGGAACCGACCTTCGGCAGGGACATTTTTCTACCGAAAAAAGGTAAAAATTATCTCGAAGGTGGGTCTTTGGGATGTTTTTTTACTTATACGTTTGATAGAGGTCTAGGTAGCAAACTTAAACAATTATATATACCGGTAATAATAATATATAAATAAATAGATGAAATAACGTCCCCTTAAGGGAGCCCACCTCGCTTTTTTGTTATCTTTCTCTCCCTCTCTCTTTGGCTTGTATCCATTCGGCCCCATTCAGTCTACTGTTTTAAGACGTTAACCCCCATCCAGGTATCAATATTTTCCTGGCGACCGGAATCGAGCCAGCATATATATATTTTTGTTTTGACGGCAAGCTAAATTTTTACATTTTTCGATAGAAAAATGTCTCCAGCGAAGCCGGATTTCTCCATACAATGCTGGCTCGCTATCGCTCGCCAGGAAGAAATCGACACCTGGAAGGGGATAAACGTCTTAAAACAGTTGGCTGAATGGGGCCGAATGGATACAAGCCAGGGAAAGAGAGAAAAGGAGATAAAGATAAAACAAAACGGTGACCCCCCTTAACTTAGATTTTATTTGTCCATTAAGTGAGTCAAGTTGGTTCCTTACATTACACTTAAGACCAATTATTTATAAAACTGTTTTCATTATGTCTGAAGATATACTGGCTGCTTACATTGGTTGATGAGAGGTTATTTGTAATCAATTGTTAGTGGATATCTTGTGTAGCATTTTAACTGTTTAACCCACCATGGTGCTTCCGTAAGTCTACCACCACATGCAGCAGTCTTCATTAAGGGAGTAGTACTACCTTTTTATAGACACCCTTCTCCCTCATGTTTACCATATTAGTTTTGAGATTTTAAGACGTTTGTTCCGTTAGTTTGGCGATTTTGAGACCATTCGCCTAATTTTTGTATCAATATTTAGACCTTTCGTGGCCTTTAGGTGTCGATCTTTTCATGGCGAGCGATAGCGAGCCTCTAATTTTAGAAGGAACCGGCCTTTGGCCGGGAAATTTTTCTACCGAAAAATGTACAAATTTATCTTGAAAAGGGGGTCTTGGGGGTGTTTTTCTAAGCTTGATGGAGGTAAGAAAATAAAAAACATCAATTATTAAATAAATATATAGACCAAAAACCAAGCACTACCCCCTTAACACTTAACTTAGCCTTCAAAATGGAATATATTGTTATAGTCGTAACAGGAGAAGCAATGTTCCGAAAGAGTTAATTGAAAGTTGGTTGTAGAAGATCTAATTTCCAAGTATTGTAGACTGAAATAGCCCTTCATGTCGGGAACGGTTTGGGATGGATCGAGTCGTGGCGGAACACCCTCTTCTCTCTCATGTTTAGCCCCATTAGTTTTCAGATCTTGAGACGTTCAGCCCATTAGTTTGGCGATTTTAAGTCTTTTCGACCCATTTCTTTGTCAATATTAAGACCTTTCGTGCTAATTAGATGTCGATTGTCTTCCTGGCGAGCGATACCGAGCCTGTAATATAATAGGAACCGGCCTTTGGCCGGGACATTTGTCTACCGAAAAATGTACAAATTTATCTATAAGGGGGACCTGGGGGATGTTTTTTAAAAGTTTGATGAAGGTCTAGGGAGGAAACTAGAAACATAATAAATATATGAATAAATCCACCAATATTTTATAAACTCTCCCCCTTAACGACGTATACAGACTAATAACACACATAACAAAGCCACTCCAACAGCTTCCTCTCTCGCCAACACCCCTTCTCCCCGCTCAACAGTTAATTTGTTTTAGCAGTTTAGTGGGGCTATCAGTAAGCGATTTTGTTTTCAGTCCAGGAAACATCTGTGGGTGTTAGAGGCGTAAGTTAGTTAGTTTTGCCTCATTATATTCCTGGAGGTCCTTCCTAACTGCATTAAATTGTCTTATGCTAGCCGTAATAAGCTTAACCCCTTCAGCAAGATGACACCCTTTCTACCTTATATTCTGGTTAACATTAAACGATTGTATGCAGTTAAGAAAGATAAATATTATTTTGTTAGTTTATTGAGATAGTATTTACCCCTTTGAGCCCTCGAGATAGATTATAAGCTGAAGAAATTCGTCTAATGGTAAACAAAATAAGACGAATAATACGTCATCGTGCTGAAGGGGTTAATTTGTCAATATTAAGACCTTTCGTGCTATTTAGGTGTCGATTTTTCCCGCCGAACGGTATGTGAGCCTGTAATAATTTTAGAAGAACCGGTCTTCGGCCGTGCCATTTGCACTAATGTACAAACCAATCTAGAAGGGAGATCTAATGGATGTTTTTTTATCAGTCTGAAGGAGGTCTAGGGAGAAAACTAAAAGAATACTAAATATATGAAAAAATCGACCAAAAATAAATCCTTCCCCCTTAACTGAGCTAATAGTTGGGTTGATGGTGGTGCTACCCTTATTGGTGGTGGTGATTGATGTAAGGGTGCTAGCTGTGGTGGTGGTGGTGGTGGTGATAGTGGTGGTGGTGATAGTAGTGGTGGTGGTGGTGGTGATAGTAGTGGTGGTGGTGGTGGTGATAGTAGTGGTGGTGGTGATGATGGTGGTGGTGGTGTTGATAGTAGTGGTTGTGGTGGTGATAGTGGTGGTGGTGGTGATAGTGGTGGTGGTGATAGTAGTGGTGGTGGTGGTGATAGTAGTGGTGGTGGTGGTGGTGGTGATAGTAGCGGTGGTGGTGGTGGTTATAGTAGTGGTGGTGGTGGTGATAGTGGTAGTGGTGGTGGTGGTAGAGGTGGTGATAGTGGCGGTGGTGATAGTGGTAGTGGTGGTGGTGGTGATAGTGGTGATGGTGGTGGTGGTGATAGTAGTGGTGGTGGTGGTGGCGGCGGTGATAGTGGTGGTGATAGTAGTGGTAGTGGTGGTGGTGATAGTGGTGGTGGTGGTGATAGTGGTATTTATAGTAGTGGTGGTGGTGGTGGTGATAGTGGTAGTGGTGGTGGTGATAGTGGTGGTGGTGATAGTGGTAGTGGTGGTGGTGGTGGTGATAGTGGTGGTGTAGGGTGTCAGGAGTGTCAAGTATCGTATGACCTCCCTTCTCTTGGCACTCACTCACTCTCTCTCTCTCTCACTCTCACTTTCTCTCTCTCTCTCTCTCTCTCTCCCCATATCACTCAGTAGCCGTTTATTGGAATTTGTCAAAGAAATCTGACTCCACCAATTTTACAGACTCGTGAAATGTCTGGCTCTGGACAAACAATTAACCCTTTCAAGTTACGATGACGCATTTCTTTTTTGTTTTCTGGCTATTATTGGACGATTTCATTCAGATTAGGAAAGGTATAGGGAAGTTTTAGGGTTCATTGAGAGAGTTTTTACCCTCGTCATTCCAACCTATCCTTCCTAAACTGTCTAAAATCGTCTAATGATAGCCAGAATAAATTTACAAAATGCGTCATAATCTTCAGAGGGTTAACACAGGAATTTAACTCGGGAATCGGCCATCGGTCGGGACAATTTCCTATCGAAAAATGTACAAATTTATCTTGAAGGTGGGTCCTGAGCGGGTGTTTTTTAAGTTTGTTTGAAGTCTAGGGAGGAAACTAATATAATAATATAAATATATATAAATGAGCAAATAAATACGGCCATCCCCCTTTAACTCTTTCAATACCGGTCTCGTTTTCTACTATATTCTGGCTAGTATTAGACGATTTTATTCCGCTTAAGAATGGCCTCCCAGCAATTAACAGGCTTCGAACTATCAAACTTAACTCTTTTTACTACAGCAGATCCTTCTTAAACTGCATACAATCATTAAAATATAATATTATCTAAAAAAAAAAAAAAAAAAAAAAAAACGTCGTGGGTACAGTTAAGCCACTTTCACACATTCACGATGTTGGTCCCGATGTACCCCGAGGTACACAAATTGGTACATCGGCAGAGACAGTGACAGGATGTACGCGTTTGACGACGAAGCCTCGACGATGACACGTCGTAGCCACGCACGGGCCAGATGGTACCACGGTTGCAACACGACGGCGCCACGTCAATGCTGTAACGGTCAAAATTCCGGTCAAAACCGTACCCCGACGTGGCACGTGGGGAACACGACGAGGGGCGATGGACTTATGATGGTGACACATGGCCGACCCGACGAGGACGACGCCACAACGTCAGGCAGCCTGACAGATATCATCAATACATATGGTGTTAAAGGTATTACGTTCAACGGTCAAGTTTAAGGTAAGATAAGGTCGAATTATTTCTTTGTAAGGTATAGGCCTAGGCGTATGATTATGTTTATATAAAATCAAGTTTTTGTCGTAGAGAGCTGGTTCTTCGTAAATAACAATCTGTATTCATTGCCGGTATACGAAATTAATATCTAAAAACTGTATCGAACGTTAAATTATATGAAAATAGACCATGAAGTGAAGCGAAAATATTTACCAGTGGGTGACAGCGGCGACGGACAAAAAATATTCAGGAAAAATAAAAGTTTTGATCGTACATAGGCCATATATGTACCATTAGAAAGCTAATGAAAAATCCAATATATAAAATATATCACTTGCTTACAGAATATTCATTGTCCCATATTTTATCAGTGAAAATGGGGAGGGAAAGTATGGGCGGACTGAACAGTAACCTTCACCTACGGTGAAATTCCACATATTATGATTTTAATTTATTTTGTTGTTGAAATCTTATATAATAACCTTTCCTCTTGCCGTTCATAATTTTTTTAAAATAACAACAAACAATTATTATGGGTGAAAACCAACTAAGATGGGGAGGGAAAGTACGGGCGGACTAAACAGTAACCTTCACCTACGGTGAAATTCCACATATTATTATTTTTATTTATTGTTTTGTTGAAATCTTATATACTAACCTTTCCTCTTGCCGCTCATAAAAATGTAATTAAAAAAAACAATTATTATGGGTGAAAACCAATTGAGAGCGAATATTTTGGTGCGGCTGGGATTCTATAAAAACAAAAAACTATCGTTATAGATTTATTTCTATAAAATCTAATATTGATGATAGCATATTCTAAACACCGCCACCATGTTCAGTGGAAAACATTGTTGTGATTTATTATGCAAATAAAAATAACGATAAAAAACGATATACCGGTACCGGTATATCTCATTTAGTATATAATATAACTGTGCGTTTAATCTCCACAGGTAGGCTACACTTCGTGATGAATCATATTTTCTCTAATTGTGGAAGGTTAAATGTATTGATATAAACCTATCTTGTGCAAAAGGATTGATATAAACATAGCTTGTGTAAGGATGGAATCGTCGAAAACACAGGAACAATCTACTCTATCTAAACCCATCCACCCACACAAACACTACCTTGTGTTAAATTAATCAATAACACTTAGTATTTCCTTTGGCTTTTACTATTATAAACACTACTGTATTAGGTAAAATGAAATTCAATTCCATAGAGCATAATTATAATAACATTTATTACATACCGTGTATCAGTGGCGGTCGATATAGCCACACAAGAACAATATCACACACACACGCACACGCACACACACTCACTCGACAATTAACACACACGTGTTTCGGTAATCATACCGGTACACTGATTTTTCATTTGAACTTATTAACTCGTTTGATATAAGTTGATTATGGAATATTATATACGGTATATACGGTATAGGCCTACCGTATACCATATCAGGTCTTTATTTATTCATCATGTGCGTATTTATAGTGTTGTCAGAATACTCCACTAATCCGAAGCACTGTCGGTCCGCTGCCATTCGGGTTACATGACTTTTACTGGAATATATTATAACTATTTATTCCCCGACGCCGCCACGTCGATGCCGATGCACCCTGATGCAGACACGCGAGACCCACGTCATCGACACATTGTACCCGACGTTACCCGATGGTACCACGCCAAAAGTCTATCGTGCAAAATTTTTGAACAAATCCAAACCTTTGGTGGCCAACCCCAATTTGCCACGTCCCGCACCGCGGGTAACACGACGCTCCCCGACGACCCCGACACACGTTGGGGATTGCACCACGTTCTGTCCCGATATTCAAATCGGGGTACATCGGGACCGACATCGTGAATGTGTGAAAGTGGCTTTAAGCCACTTTCACACATTCACGATGTTGGTCCCGAGGTACACAAATTGGTACATCGGCAGAGACAGTGACAGGATGTACGCGTTGACGACGAAGCCTCGACGGTGACGTGGTGTCGTAGCCACGCCGGGCCAGATGGTACCACGGTTGCAACACGACGGCGCCACGTCAATGCTGTAACAGTCAAAATTCCGGTCAAAACCGTACCCCGACGTGGCACGTGGGGAACACGACGAGGGGCGATGGACTTATGATGGTGACACGTGGCCGACCCGACGAGGACGACGCCACAACGTCAGGCAGCCTGACAGATATCATCAATACATATGGTGTTAAAGGTATTACGTTCAACGGTCAAGTTTAAGGTAAGATAAGGTCGAATTATTTCTTTGTAATGTATAGGCGTATGATTTTTTTTTATATAAAATCAAGTTTTTGTCGTAGAGAGCTGGTTCTTCGTAAATAACAATCTGTATTCATTGCCGGTATACGAAATTAATATCTAAAAACTGTATCGAACGTTAAATTATATGAAAATAGACCATGAAGTGAAGCGAAAATATTTACCAGTGGGTGACAGCGGCAACGGACAAAAAATATTCAGGAAAAATAAAAGTTTTGATCGTACATAGGCCATATATGTATCATTAGAAAGCTAATGAAAAATCCAATATATCACTTGCTTACAGAATATTCATTGTCCCATATTTTATCGGTGAAAATGGGGAGGGAAAATATGGGCGGACTGAACAGTAACCTTCACCTACGGTGAAATTCCACATATTATTTTAATTTATTTTGTTGTTGAAATCTTATATAATAACCTTTCCTCTTGCCGTTCATAATTTTTATTAAATAACAACAAACAATTATTATGGGTGAAAACCAACTGAGATGGGGAGGGAAAGTACGGCGGCGGGACTGAACAGTAACCTTCACCTACGGTGAAATTCCACATATTATTATTTTTATTTATTGTTTTGTTGAAATCTTATATACTAACCTTTCCTCTTGCCCTTCATAAAATATGTATTTAAAAAAAAGCAATTATTATGGGTGAAAACCAATTGAGAGCGAATATTTTGCTGCGGCTGGGATTCTATAAAAACAAAAAACTATCGTTATAGATTTATTTCTATAAATTCAATATTGATGATAGCATATTCTAAAGACCGCCATCATGTTCAGCGGAAAAAATTGTTGTGATTTATTATGCAAATAAAAATAACGATAAAAAACGATATACCGGTACCGGTATATCTCATTTAGTATATAATATAACGGTGCGTTTAATCTCCACAGGTAGGCTACACTTCGTGATGAATCATATTTTCTCTAATTGTGGAAGGTAAAATGAATTGATATAAACCTATCTTGTGCAAAAGGATCGCTGTAAACATAGCTTGTGTAAGGATGGAATCGTCGAAAACACAGGAACAATCTCCTCTATCTAAACCCATCCACCCACACAAACACTACCTTGTGTTAAATTAATCAATAACACTTAGTATTTCCTTTGGCTTTTACTATTATAAACACTACTGTATTAGGTTCAATTAAATTCAATTCCATAGAGCATAATTATAATAACATTTATTGCATACCGTGTATCAGTGGCGGCCGATATAGCCACACAAGAACAATAACACACACACACGCACACGCACACACACTCACTTGACAATTAACACGCATGTGTTTCGGTAATCATACCGGTACACTGATTTTTCATTTGAACTTATTAACTCGTTTGATATAAGTTGATTATATACGGTATATACGGTATAGGCCTATACCATATCAGTTCTTTATTTATTCATCATGTGCATATTTATAATGTTGTCAGAATACTCCACTAATCCGAAGCACTGTAGGTCCGCTGCCATTCGGATTACATGACTTTTACTGTTATATATTATAACTATTTATACCCCGACGCCGCCACGTCGATGCCAATGCAACCTGATGCAGACATGACAGTCCCACGTCATCGACACGTTGTACCCGATGGTACCACGCCAAAAGTCCATCGTGCAAAATTTTTGAACAAATCCAAAACTTTGGTGGCCAAGCCTGATTTGGCACCGCGGGTAACACAACGCTCCCTGACGACCCCGACACACGTTGGGGATTGCACCACATTGTGTCCCGATATTCAAATCGTGGTACATCGGGACCAACATCGTGAATGTGTGAAAGTGGCTTTAGAGTTAAGCCACTTTCACACATTCACGATGTTGGTCCCGATGTACCCCGATTTGAATATCGGGACACAACGTGGTGCAATCCCCAACGTGTGTAGGGGTCGTCGGGGAACATCGTGTTACCTGCGGTGCGGGACGTGGCAAATCGGGCTTGGCCACCAAAGTTTTGGATTTGTTCAAAAATTTTGCACGATGGACTTTTGGCATGGTACCATCGGGTAACGTCGGGTACAACGTGTTGGTGACGTGGGTCTGGCGTGTCTGCATCTGGTATCATCGGCATCGACGTGGCGGCGTCGGGGTATAAATAGTTATAATATACTACAGTAAAAGTCATGTAATCCGAATGGCAGCGGACCGACAGTGCTTCGGATTAGTGGAGTATTCTGACAACACTATAAATACGCACATGATGAATAAATAAAGAACTGATATGGTATAGGCCTATACCGTATATACCGTATATAATATTCCATAATCAACTTATATCAAACGAGTTAATAAGTTCAAAGGAAAAATCAGTGTACCGGTATGATTACCGAAACACGTGTGTGTTAATTGTCGAGTGAGTGTGTGTGCGTGTGCGTGTGTGTGTGTTATTGTTCTTGTGTGGCTATATCGACCGCCACTGATACACGGTATGCAATAAATGTTATTATAATTATGCTCTATGGAATTGAATATCATTTTACCTAATACAGTAGTGTTTATAATAGTAAAAGCAAAAGGAAATACTAAGTGTTATTGATTAATTTAACACAAGGTAGTGTTTGTGTGGGTGGATGTGTTTAGATAAAGGAGATTGTTCCTGTGTTTTCGACGACTCCATCCTTACACAAGCTATGTTTATATCAATGCTTTTGCACAAGATAGGTTTATATCAATACATTTTACCTTCCACAGTTAGAGAAAATATGATTCATCACGAAGTGTAGCCTACCTGTGGAGATTAAACGCACTGTTATATTATATACTATATGAGATATACCGGTACCGGTATATCGTTTTTTTATCGTTATTTTGATCTTCATACTAAATCACAGCAATTTTTTCCGCTGAACATGATGGCGGTGTTTAGAAAATGATATCATCAATATTGGATTTTATAGAAATAAATCTATAACGATAGTTTTTTGTTTTTATAGAATCCCAGCCGCACCAACATATTCGCTCTCAATTGGTTTTCACCCATAATAATTGTTTTTTTATTTATTTTGTTTTTATGAACGGCAAGAGGAAAGGTTATTATATAAGATTTCAACAAAACAATAAATAAAAATAATAATATGTGGAATTTCACCATAGGTGAAGGTTACTGTTCAGTCCGCCCATACTTTCCCTCTCAATTTTCACCGATAAAATGTGGGACAATGAATATTCTGTAAGCAAGTGATATATAGGATTTTTCATTAGCTTTCTAATGGTACATATATGGCCAATGTACGATCAAAACTTTTATTTTTCCTGAATATTTTTTGTCCGTCGCCGCTGTCACCCACTGGTAAATATTTTCGCTTCACTTCATGGTCTATTTTCATATAATTTAACGTTCGATACAGTTTTAAGATATAAATTTCGTATATCGGCAATGAACACAGATTGTTATTTACGAAGAACCAGCTCTCTACTCTACGACAAAAACTTGATTTTATATAAAACATTTCATACGCCTATTCCTTACAAAGAAATAATTCGACCTTATCTTACCTTAAACTTGACCGTTGAACATAATACCTTTAACACCATATGTATTGACGATATCTGTCAGGCTGCCTGACGTTGTGGCATCGTCCTCGTAGGGTCAGCCACGTGTCACCATCATAAGTCCATTGCCCCTCATCGTGTTCCCCTCGTGCCACGTCGGGGTACGTCGGGGTACGGTTTTGACCGGAATTTTGACCGTTGCAGCATTGACGTGGCGCCGTCGTTTTGCAACCGTGGTACCATCTGGCCCGTCGTGGGTACGATGTGTCACTGTCGAGGCTTCGTCGTCAAACGCGTACATCGTGTCACTGTCACTGCCGATGTACCAATTTGTGTACCTCGGGGTACATCGGGACCAACATCGTGAATGTGTGAAAGTGTCTTAAGCCACTTTCACACATTCACGATGTTGGTCCCATTGTGCCCCGATTTGAATATCGGGACACAACGTGGTGCAATCCCCAACGTGTGTCGGGGTCGTCAGGGAGCGTCGTGTTACCCGCGGTGCGGGACGTGGCAAATCGGGCTTGGCCACCAAAGTTTTGGATTTGTTCAAAAATTTTGCACGATGGACTTTTGGCGTGGTACCTTCGGGTACATCGTGTCGATGATGTGGGTCTGGCATGTCTTCATCAGCTTGCATCGGCATCGACTTGGCGGCGTCGGGGTATAAATAGTTATAATATATTACATTAAAAGTCATGTAATCCGAATGGCAGCGGACCGACAGTGCTTCGGATTAGTGGAGTATTCTGACAACACTATAAATACGCACATGATGAATAAATAAAGAACTGATATGGTATAGGCCTATACCGTATATACCGTATATAATATTCCATAACCAACTTATATCAAACGAGTTAATAAGTTCAAATGAAAAATCAGTGTACCGGTATGATTACCGAAACACGTGTGTGTTAATTGTCGAGTGAGTGTGTGTGCGTGTGCGAGTGTGCGTGTGTCTGTGTTATTGTTCTTGTATGGCTATATCGACCGCCACTGATACACGGTATGCAATAAATGTTATTATAATTATGCTCTATGGAATTGAATTTAATTGAACCTAATACAGTAGTGTTTATAATAGTAAAAGCCAAAGGAAATACTAAGTGTTATTGATTAATTTAACACAAGGTAGTGTTTGTGTGGGTGGATGGGTTTAGATAGAGGAGATTGTTCCTGTGTTTTCGACGATTCCATCCTTACACAAGCTATGTTTATATCGATCCTTTTGCACAAGATAGGTTTATATCAATACATTTTACCTTCCACAATTAGAGAAAATATGATTCATCACGAAGTGTAGCCTACCTGTGGAGATTAAACGCACTGTTATATTATATACTATATGAGATATACCGGTACCCGGTATATCGTTTTTTTATCGTTATTTTTATTTTCATACTAAATCACAACAATTGTTTCCGCTGAACATGATGGCGGTGTTTAGAATATGCTATCATCAATATTGGATTTTATAGAAATAAATCTATAACGATAGTTTTTTGTTTTTATAGAATCCCAGCCGCACCAAAATATTCGCTCTCAATTGGTTTTCACCCATAATAATTGTTTTTATTATTTAAATTTTGTTATGAACGGCAAGAGGAAAGGTTAGTATATAAGATTTCAACAAAACAATAAATACAAATAATAATATGTGGAATTTCACCGTAGGTGAAGGTTACTGTTCAGTCCGTGAAGGTTACTGTTCAGTCCGCCGTACTTTCCCTCCCCATTTTCACCGATAAAATATTGGACAATGAATATTCTGTAAGCAAGTGATATATTGTATTTTTTATTAGCTTTCTAATGGTACATATATGGCCTATGTACGGTCAGAACTTTTATTTTTCCTGAATATTTTTTGTCCGTCGCCGCTGTCACCCACTGGTAAATATTTTCGCTTCACTTCATGGTCTATTTTCATATAATGTAACGTTCGATACAGTTTTTAGATATTAATTTCGTATACCGGCAATGAATACAGATTGTTAATTTTACGAAGAACCAGCTCGCTATGACAAAAACTTGATTTTATATAAACAAATTCATACGCCTATACCTTACAAAGAAATAATTCGACCTTATCTTACCTTAAACTTGACCGTTGGTTGAACGTAATACCTTTAACACCATATGTATTGACGGTATCTGTCAGGCTGCCTGACGTTGTGGCATCGTCATCGTCGGGTCGGCCACGTGTCACCATCATAAGTCCATCGCCCCTTGTCGTGGTCCCCTCAGGGTACGTCGGGGTACGGTTTTGACCGGAATTTTGACCGTTACAGCATTGACGTGGCGCCGTCGTGTTGCAACCGTGGTACCATCTGGCCTGTCTGTCGTGGCTACGACGTGTCCACGTCGAGGCTTCGTCGTCAAACGCAAAGGCGTACATCAAGTCACTGTCTCTGCCGATGTACCAATTTGTGTACCTCGGGGTACATCGGGACCAACATCGTGAATGTGTGAAAGTGGCTTTAAAGGAGGGTAGGTGTTATTTCTACCCTCTCCCACTTACACTTTCATAACTGTAACGAAATTGGTAGGCAAAATAATAGTGTAATAATTGCCTAGTGTAACAAAAACTCGGAAATAAAACAAAACAATTAGTTATAAATACACAGAATACATACACAGAATACATACACAGAATACATACATAGAATACATACACAGAATACATACACAGAATACATGCAGGGTGAAAATTACCAGTGTGTTCTAATAGGCATTCCAAAGTAGTGGAGCTTTCTATAATATGCTCAAAGTAGTGGAGCTTTCTTAAATATGCTCAGATTAGTGGAGCTTTCTATAATATTCTCAAAGTAGTGGATTTTTCTTAAATATGCTCAGATTAGTGGAGCTTTCTATAATATGCTCAAAGTAGTGGAGCTTTCTTAAATATGCTCAAATTAGTGGAGCTTTCTATAATATGCTCAAAGTAGTGGAGCTTTCTTAAATATACTCAGATTAGTGGAGCTTTCTATAATATGCTCAAAGTAGTGGAGCTTTCTTAAATATGCTCAGATTAGTGGAGCTTTCTATAATATGCTCAAAGTAGTGGAGCTTTCTTAAATATGCTCAAATTAGTGGAGGTTTCTATAATATGCTCAAAGTAGTGGAGCTTTCTTAAATATGCTCAGATTAGTGGAGCTTTCTATAATATGCTCAAAGTAGTGGAGCTTTCTTAAATATGCTCAAATTAGTGGAGGTTTCTATAATATGCTCAAAGTAGTGGAGCTTTCTTAAATATGCTCAGATTAGTGGAGCTTTCTATAATATGGTCATAGTATTGGAGCTTTCTTAAATATGCTCAAATTAGTGGAGCTTTCTATAATATGCTCAAAGTAGTGGAGCTTTCTATAATATGCTCAGATTAGTGGAGCTTTCTTTAATATGCTCAAAGTAATGGAGCTTTCTATAATATGCTCAAAGTAGTGGAGCTTTCTTAAATATGCTCAGATTAGTGGAGCTTTCTATAATATGCTCAAAGTAGTGGAGCTTTCTTAAATATGCTCAAATTAGTGGAGCTTTCTATAATATGCTCAAAGTAGTGGAGCTTTCTTAAATATGCTCAAATTAGTGGAGCTTTCTATAATATGCTCAAAGTAGTGGAGCTTTCTTAAATATGCTCAGATTAGTGGAGCTTTCTATAATATGCTCAAAGTAGTGGAGCTTTCTTAAATATGCTCAAATTAGTGGAGCTTTCTATAATATGCTCAGAGTAGTGGAGCTTTCTTAAATATACTCAGATTATTGGATCTTTCTATAATATGCTCAAAGTAGTGGCGCTTTCTTAAATATGCTCAAATTAGTGGAGCTTTCTATAATTATGCTCAAAGTAGTGGAGCTTTCTTAAATATGCTCAGATTAGTGGAGCTTTCTATAATATGCTCAAATTAGTGGAACTCTCTATAATATACTCAAGCTAGTGGAGCTTTCTTAAATATGCTCAAATTAGTGGAACTTTCTATAATATGCTCAAATTAGTAAAACTTTCTAAAATGTACTCAAATTAAAGTACCCTTCTAAGATATGCTCAAATTAATATATCTTAAAGGGGGCTGGTTAGTTTTTCTGACCCTCCCTTCTCCCTCATATTTAGCCCCATTAGTTTTCAGATTTTCAGACATTCGGCCCATTAGTTTGGCGATTTTAAGACCTTTCTCCTCATGTCTTTTTCAATATTAAGACCTTTCGTGCCATTTAGGTGTCAATTTTTTCCTGGCGAGCGATAGCGGCCTTCGACCGGGACAATTTTCTACCGAACAATGTACACATTTATCTAGAAGGGGGATCTTGGGGAATTTTTGTTAAGCTTGATGAAGGTCTAGGAAAAAAACAAAAAAACAAAACGTGTGTATATATATATATATATATATATATATATATATATATATATATATATATATATATCGACCAATAAATATACCCTTCACCTCATAAATACCTCATATGTCTGAAGGAGTTCTCCTTCAGACATATTATGTTCCAGTAAGTCCACGGAGGCGGGCGCCCGGTATCATTGCCACTGCACCACACAACTGTCAAAACCACACTGCTGGCCGTTAGAATTGTCGGAGGAACCTGGGGTTGCGACCAACCGACAGATCTTCATCTAACTTACCGGACTTACTGAGCTCCATATGACGCTAGTGCGTCATATGGACTTATTGGAGAGGCATGTAGATAAGTCCATATGACGCGATCGCGTCATATGAGTTTTTGGTCATAAGTTCCATATGACGCGATCGCGTCATATATGTCGCAAGGAGTTAGGAGTAACAGGATTTATTCATGGATATACTGTAACTAAGTATGCATATTTTTGAAACGCAATAACTTTAGATAATTTCATAAGTACTATTCTTTGAAGCTACAAAAGAAAATTATCCATCCAAATACAATGAGAAAACAGTTGCAACTAATGGGAATATACTGTATATATGGTTTGTATTAATATACTTATTAACTTTAATTTATTTGTGTAACAAAAGAAGGGTGAATAGATCAAGTTAAACTGGTTCTTATTCTCTTGACTACGAGATACAATGAACTGAATAAAAAACATGCTAGCATGATATTAAAGACGGAGTGTTATACATGAGGTGCGGTTTCAGTCTCACATCCTATTGGCGGCGTTCCAGGCAGCCCAATTCAGAGCGCATGGTCTGACCTCACGCCTTTCTATACCTTCCCCTCGATGCAACTCCCTCCACGATCACAAACATGCATCTTTTCACCCAGTTTAGTTCATCCATTCTCTCAAAACCATCCAAACCTGCCCAACCCAAACCAGCTTCCAGAAGCACATCTATCCTCATATCTCTCGCCATTCCATCCAATCACTCATAGACAACACGCAGCTGCAGGCACGACCTTCAGAAATCCATCCTTCTGAATCATCCCTTCCTCGCGAGGACAGAGTCCACCTGGCCAGGCTGAGATGTGGGCACCATCCAGCTCTTCTGAGCTATCAGAAGAGACTGGATATCTCCGTCGTCGACACCTGTCCAGGATGTAACACGGCACCCCATACAATTAAACAATATCATAGAAGACTACATTCTACACAATCACTTATGCCAACAACATAATCTACACTCCTTGAGAGCCCTGTGGGAAAGCCCGATCGTGGCCATGGCATTCCTTAGGGACTCGGGGCTGTTCGGCCAGGCAGCCTAGGGAACGACAACAACAACAACAACAACAACAACCATCCAAACCACCCAAATCATAATAATATAATTGTGTAATTATAGCTGACAAAATAAAAAACTAGTATGTCATTTTACTAAAATGTATACTCTCTACAGACAGATCTTAACCCATTCAGTACCGGTGACATCCTTTTCATTATATGCTGGCAACTATTAATCCATTTTATTCAGCTTAGTAAGGACGTCTACTAATAAAAAGACTACAGACTATTTAACTTAACCGATTTTACTACCACAGATCCTTTTTGCTCTGCATAAAATCGTCTCATTATAGGTAGAAGACAAATAAATACACGTCGCCGGTACAGATGGGGTTAAACTTGAATATACGTCATTTCAGAGGTCAATTAAAATGGCTAACGTCGGATAAAACACTTAATAGCATAACTAAATGTAGCACTCGGCCATCTGGAGTTCTTGTCCGGTGTACGAATAATTTTGAAAGCCAAAAACCGTGTTGATGTATGTGTTATGCCAGGGTTTTGCTGTTGATGACATCGTGTTCAGATGTGGTAGTGCCCACTTCCTTGACTGGAGAAGTTGAACCCACATGAACACATGCACAAAGGTAATAGAGGATAAATATAATACAGAGTACAAGCATAGAGTATCTTATTCAATGTAACTATAATATTATACAGAGTTACAGTCAGACATGGATTGGTATATACACACGTTTCCGAGCACGATCGAGGATCCACAATAAGTTCCAGGGGGATGACACTATGCACTTCCGGTGTTGACACTAGGCACTTCCAGTGATATTGCACTTCCATGGCACTTCACGAGGTTCTTGGGCCGTGGTGGTGGTCCTGTCGTGTGGTGATGCCAGCAGGATGGAAGATGTTGTAGAACTATTTGGTTTGGGATCTTAAATGAATACATTACGTTCTACCAGTGTTATGCGTAACACATCATCGGATTAACGTGAGGAGAAGTTATACCAGTGTTATACTGTCTCGCTCAACTATCCTGACCTTTATAAGAGTCATTAATTAAGAACCTTACAGTACTCTTGGGTTTGGGGTCTTAAATGAATACGAGTCTGTTCTGCCAGTGCTATACATATCGTATCATCGGACTAATGTAATAAAGTTGATATGCAACTTCTCTTAACCCGGGAACTGCGGGGAGACTCTTAAGAGTTCCCCCGGCGGACTGCGGGGAGACTCTTAAGAGTGAGTGAAAAAAAAAATCAACTTTTGACATCGATTTTTTTTTTTTTTTTTTTTTTGGCCCCTGGGCCATGCAAAATCTCAGTCCTCTACCTCCCCTCCTTCCCCACTTTCCTCCTCTCCTTCAGTTATCACCTATTTTCCCTGTTATTCCCTTATTCTGAGGTATATTTTCGTGCTAACATTAGCGAGTTGCAAGCAGGGTGTTGTCATCACTGATGGCAAGCGAGTGCAAGAGAGAGAGAGAGAGTATCGATCGACTGTGTCTCAGTGGCCTTGGGGGAAATTGGCAGGAAAGCAGCTTGCCTCACCCATACATTATACAACTCGCGGGCTATATCTCCGATTTTGACCATCCAAACGCTGTTTTCACTCGTTTTATTGTTGTTTCAGGTTAATACCTTTATAATCAACCCATAATAGGCGCATATGGATAAGTATTAATGCTATTAATGGTACAATGAATATTTTAGTGACGGAAACACCTCAAATACATGCGCACAGGGAGAGGTGTCTAATTACCCCCATGCGCACTTAAGAGGTTAATTGTCCTGACCTTTATAAGAGTCTTTCAGGGACTTTGGATGGATTGTTTTTGGGCCTTTTACGCATACGTGTCTTATTGCCAGTGCCTAGGACAGCGTACCGTAAGGACTCTATGCAGAGTGCCGTTATGCTAGTGCTACGGTATCTCACGAGCCCGAACTTAGAAAGAAGCCAATTGCCAGTGCGTGAACTTCTAATAAGTCTTGCTGAGGTTCGGTTTACTACCACTAAAGCGGAACATCAGTACAGCTTTCTTTAGCGACAGTAATTCCTGATGATCGAGGCGAAGAATTAATATTGAGTGGCTACCATGGTGATTCAATAATAATTCATTTGTAGAGCCAAGATTTAAAATCCCAAACAAACCATTATATGCCAGTGCTTTAGTAGTTTGTTTGGTAATAACCCAAATCTTACAGCTCTTAAAAAAAAATCCAGTGAAGTATGTTTTTAAGAGCTTTCCAACTGTACAGATCTTTACTTGCCTGTCATAGTCTTACCAATGGAAGGCCATGTACGCAGCCGGATCCCATACCTTAGTCCCGCCCACTGCCGGATTCCATGCCTTGGCCCCGCCCCCCTGCCCAACCGCGTTTAAATATAGCCTTCAAACCGTTTCTGCCAAGTCGCTCCGTAGCTCAGTCGGTAGAGCTCTCGCCCCTCACGCTGATAATCCAGTGTTCGATCCCACTTGGATCGAGTGTATTTTATATTTGTATTTTGTTATTTGTATTATATTATAATATATTAGGGTTAGGGTTAGGTTAGGTTAGAATAGGTTAAGTTAGGTTAGGTTAGAATAGGTTAAGTTAAGTTAGGTTAATCTAATCTAATATAATATTTGTAGAAGGCATGGGATCCGGCAGTGGGCGGGGCCAAGGCATGGGATCCGGCTGCGTGCATAGCCTCCCCTTACCAATGGTGGCATTTCTCCAGGTGTTCCTTCTCTCTGCAAGAAGGGCGGATGTGCTGGGAGGAGGGCCTGAGGCGGCTGGGGTAGCCCCTCTGGTTTTCCCTGTCACGACGGTGGTGCGGCTTGGAGAAAGAAGGGCGCGTGGTGGTGTATGACTTATGCAAGTTTTTGCTTGCTTTGCCTTCCTTCCGGTCCTTCTTGATCATGTCACTGCTCGGATTCTTGATGGTGACTATGATGTCCTTTCCTGGTGTTGGGGGGAAGTGCGGGCGTGATGGAGGCGACTCGGGCGTACTCTGGTGGTGTGGTGCTTGGGACTTCTTTGCTCGAGGGTGTGGTGGCAAGGGTGGTAATGTTGGTTCTTGGTGGTGTTGTGTTTCCAACCTCTGTCCTCGCTATTTCAGTATGTATGTATGATGGTTGGCCATTTAATTTGATCCTTTATTGGGGGAAGTATAATTGAGAGAGAGAGAGAGAGAGTGTGAGAGAGCGAGGGCGAGGGTATATAGTTACAGAGCCTTGTAATCTGAATGAGCCGTGGTGTGGCTTTCTGAAACACTAACCTGCACAGAAAGTAATACTGGCAGATCTCACCGCTCCCGCATCAGTCACTGGCTATATATAAATACACACAAATTCATTAGGTTACAAGGGACTGGAGTTCTCGAACTTCTCGCAGAGAGGCTCCAGTCCTGAAGTTACTCTTGACTAACAGTGTGCTGGCTTGATAATCCAATAGGGTTGATAGCCTCTGAAGTCCTATTTTAACTAACTAACTAACATTTGGTAAGGGACTGGGGTTCTCGAAAAGTGGCTCCAGTCCTGACGCTATTATTGGTTTACAGTGTGCTGGCTTACTAATCCAGAAGGGTTGATAGCCTCTGAATTCCTAGTTTAACTACCTAATAATTTGTCTCCCCAACTGTTAATCTCCCCATCAACTATAATTTCACTTTATCTCAAACCTATCTATCCCCCTCATCTTTAACTTAAACTTCCACCTTTTCTATTGTTCTGTCTTTCCCTATTTCCTTATCTCTAATTCTTAGAAACATTTCACCTCCCTGACCTGTCTATCCCCTCAACTTCAATTTAGCTTAGCACTTTCATCTATCTATCCATCCCCCTACCTCTATATATATCCACCCCTACTTAGCTACCTCTTTATCTATCCATCCTCCACCTATCAACTCTATCTATCCACCACCCCTTTACTCCTTGCCCTCTATTATCTTTATTGCCTATATTTTCCCCAACAAACCTTTTGCCTGTTCCAAACTATCAACAACTAGCGTCTACCACTTTTTAATTCACTCTTATCCATTCACTGCATCCTCCATATACCCCACAAGTCTCTTTCAATTATCCTCAATCGACCTTTCACGTCCATTGCTTACTCCAGATTAGCTATAAGTACCTTCCAATTAACTTTAAAATAAATAAATAAATACATATATATATATATATATATACGGGGCAACTTTTGGAACACTATGACTAAATTCTTAAAGCGCTAGAAGAAAAGAAAAACGTGGATGTCATTTACACCGATTTTGCTAAGGCATTTGATAAATGTGACCATGGTATAATAGCCCACAAACTGAAAGCAAAAGGTATAACTGGGAAAATCGGACGGTGGATATACGATTTCCTTGTAAACCGAAAACAATCAGTAGCAGTAAACCAAGTCACATCTGAGCCTTCGGATGTCAAAAGCTCAGTGCCCCAAGGAACAGTGCTAGCGCCCCTTCTGTTCCTCATACTAATTTGCGACATAGATACCAACACCAGACACAGTACGGTGTCGTCTTTTGCTGATAACACAAAATTAAGCAAGATAGTAAACACACAAGAGGACACGGGCCGACTGCAGGAAGACATGAATGTAGTGTTCCAGTGGACCAGGGAAAACAACATGCAATTCAATGAGGAAAAATTCCAATTAATACGGTACGGAGATAATAATGGTGTTAAAGAAATTACAAATTACTTAACAGAATCTAACCACATAATAGAACGGAAAGACAGTGTGAAAGACCTTGGGGTATTAACACCTTACGAGCGGCCTATGCGGTTTATTTATGTGTACCGCACAGCGGGGTGTTTTTAGCCAAAATAGGGCTGTTTACGTGATCATTTTCATGCCTAAATAAGACCCAGAACGTAAAACAAGTACCTATCCCTGAAAGGGCATAAACAGAGCTTTCGAATGACACCATAACGATCCTTGTATGATGGATAGTTTTCTTGCAATAACCGTGCAACGCGAGTGCAAAAAGCAGGTAATTCGGTACTTTCAGTACATAATTGAGTATGTAGCGAGTGAGAGAGGGAGGAGGGAGCTGAGATTTGTGTCAGTAGGTTCGCCGCGGTGGTCTGGAGCAGTCATACGCTCGCTAGTCTCCTGCCACCACTTGTCTCTCTCTCAGCCACATTACGTGCTGAAATTGCCACTCGAGTTATGTCGAGCGCCGCCACATAGTCCAGCTTTTTTTAACTCGACTTATGTTGCTCGCCGCTAATTAAGGGTTAATGTCTGAAAATATGGGTTTCAAAGTACATAACCAGGTCAAAGTGGCGGCTGCGAAACGTCTAACGGGTTGGATTCTGCGTACTTTTAAAACACGCGGGAAATTGCCTATGATAACGCTCTTCAAATCTCTAGTGCTACCGCGGCTTGAATACTGTAGCGTATTAACATCCCCATACAAAGCAGGTGAAATAAATGACGTAGAGAGTGTACAAAGAAATTTAACTTCGCATATAAGTTCGATAAAACATCTACACTATTGGGAGCGTTTAAGAGCACTGAATCTGTACTCACTGGAACGTAGAAGAGAACGTTACCTAATAATATACACGTGGAAAATCGCAGAGGGTTTAGTACCAAACCTACATACTCCGATAGTCATGAAATTCAGTGATAGGAGAGGCTGGGAATGCAAAATCCCCCGGATGAATAACAGGGGTGCTATGGGCTCTCTGCGAGAGGGCTGGTTATCACACAGAGGCCCACGTCTCTTCAACAAACTCCCACGGCGAGTAAGAGACATGAGGGACATCTCGTTAGACAACTTCAAGAGAGCCCTAGATGTCGAACTGCAAAAAGTGCCAGACGAGCCCATCCTCGCAAGGGAGCGAGCTGTCGCTTCAAACAGTCTACTGCACCAAATCACCACCCATAACGAGGGGCGTCGCGCTCCTTGGTGCCGCTAGAAAAGTGCCGAACACATCAAAAGGTATCAAAAGGTAAGGTATATATATTAAGTATCTGGGCAGTGTGTTGAGTAAAGATGGGACTGTGGATGAAGAAGTGCGGGAGAGGGTGCAACAGGGGAAGAGGGTTGTAGGAACGTTGAAAGCAGTAACAAGAAATAGAGTGGTCAGTATGGTAATCCCGACACTAACTTACAGAAGCGAAGCATGGACGTTCGTGGAGAGACTCAGACCAAGAGTGAGAGCGGTGGAAATGAGTTACTTGAGAAGTGCATGCGGAGTTACATGGAGGGATAGACAGACGAATGAGGAAGTAAGAAGGAGGTGTGGTGTGGAGGTAGATGTGCTGGAAAGTGTGAAAAGGAACAACTTGAGATGGTTCGGCCATATGGAACGTATGGGAAGCGAGAGAATGACTAAGAGGGTGTACGAGAGCGAGGTACCTCTACTGAAGCAATGCAAGGTAAAAATAGCTATAACACATGAATGAATATTTTCTCAAGATCACTGGAAATGGTTAATATATGTTTAATAACTTAAGGAAATGCACAATATGTTACTAAAAGCAATACAAGTAATTAATACAACTTTAAAAGTGAAATATGCACTTGAGGAAATATTTCTTCTAAAAGTACAATAAGGGGTAACTAAATTAATCTGAGCAAATTCACAAACTTGGAACTAATCACAAATGAATTCAATGCTTTACACTAATAAGCAATTAGAAGGGATAAAGAAATTATATTAATTCACAGTAAACTTAATGACAATTAATTATTAACTGATCAAAAGATAATAACACACAATATCAATAATAGGCTATAATATGTATACAGTATATATAGGTGACACTCTTAACCCTTAAAGAGCAGCGCTCGACTTAAGTCGTGCACCAATTTGCAGCAAGTTAGGAGCATTATTAAGGCTTTTAAAGGGTTAAAATCGAGTGCAAATGGCCGGGAGCGCAGCAGGCCACACGTCCGACACCCAGGGCTTACCGCCACCCACTGACTCACGCTCCCGTGTTCTCGAGAGGCCGGCAGTGTAGCCAGTAGTGAGCATAGCTGGGAAAAATATACCGCTATACGCTAAACTCCCATGTTGGTGGCACCACTGCATGAGAACCACGAGTGCTACGTAGCTTGTTCTGGTCTCTTTTTGAAGCTTTTAGCGCCTAGTTTTTTGCTGAATACATTTCTTTTCATGCAGATACTTGATTGATCATTCAGGAGGGCCTGAATATGCCCAAAATAGCCCAAAACACCCCGCTAGACAAGGATTAAAGGCTATACTCAACACTCGGGAACACAGGCATGATGATTGCAGGTTACAATATCATGAAGGAGGCCAGAGAGATAATGGTATCACTTCACAAGGTATACATCACTATTTACAGGCAAGAGAGAGAGATGTGATGCTAACAGCTGGTCAGTTGAATCTGGAGTCGAAACTGCAAGGACTCAGGGGGTATATAAGTTACCAGATTAACTAGAATATTCTACTGCTCTCGTGAATGTAATGACTTATGGCTGGGAGAGACAGGCAAGAGCCTGACAGGTCTAGAACTTGCGAGAAGCAAGCACATAAGGGGGAAACTAAAATATTATACTAATCTGGCTTATATTATCAATATTAATACTGGATTACATAACACCTCCCCCCTAAAGAAAGAAATTTACAGGGGAAATTTCTATACTATAAAACAACTAGGCTACAATCTAGACAAGCAATCTGCAATCACATTTTCTTTCCCTTTAATATGCCTTATATATATCTAAAGGATATTCCTGAAGAAGCAGACTCCACCTGGTCAATCTCTGATTCTTATCTTTAAATTTACTAAGAAACTTCAGTGGGTTGTGATCAGTATAAATGACAATAGGATCTGGGCCTGAACACAAATATAAAGAAACATTTTGCAATCCCAAAATCAGAGCCAAAAGTTCCTCTTCAATAGTTGAATAGTTCTTTTGGGGTGGAGTGAACTTCTTGCTGTAATAAGATACAGGATGCTCAATACCTTGGTCATCCTCCTGCAACAAAACTGCCCCAGCTCCTGTATCACTAGCATTCACAGCCATTTTAAAGGATTTAGCAAAGTTAGGGGTGGAAAGCACTGGCTGACTCAACAGGATAGCTTTGAGTTTGTTGAAAGAGGATTCACATGCTTCATTCCACTCAAATTTAACACCCTTTTTCAGAAGATCTGTGAGTGGTGACACAAGGATTGAGAAATTTAGAACAAACCTGCGGTAGTATCCTACCATACCAAGAAATCTTTGCAATTCTTTCCTAGTCTTAGGTCTGGGAAGATCACTTATCACCTGTACTTTTGCCCCTGGTGGCACAACTTGTCCATTACCAATTACATAACCAAGATACTGTACTTTAGCTTGACCGAATTCACACTTTGATAGATTTGCAACCAGATTAGCCTGAACCAAACGATCAAGAAAGTTACTGACATGGCATAGGTGATCTTTCCAGGTGTCACTAAAGATTCAATACATCATCAATATACACAACACATCCTTCCAAACCCTCGGTCACAATGTTCATGAGTTTTTGAAATGTCGCAGGTGCATTTTTCATACCATATGGCATCACAGAACATGCAAAAGTCTTACCAAGAGTTACAAAACATGAGATATCCCTAGCACGCTGAGTCATAGGTACTTGCCAATATCCATTTAACGAGTCAAACTTACTGATGTACTGTGCCTTTCCAATCCTATCTATACAATCTTCATGCGAGGTATTGGGTAGGTGTCTGTTTTGGTGATTTGGTTAACACGTCGATAGTCAATACAGAGCCGTTGTGATCCACCTGGTTTAGGAACTAAGGTGATAGGAGAACTCCACTCACTTTGGCAGGGCTCAATCATCTTGTGGGTGAGTAGGTAGTCAATCTCCTGGATCAGGGGAACCTTCAAGGGATTCACACGGTATGCTGGCAGCTTAATTGGCTTTGCATCTCCAACATCAACATCGTGCATCAAAATAGTTGTTCTTCCTGGAGTATCTCGGAACACTTGATGGTACTTCTGGAGTAGAGCCGTGAATTCCTGCCTCTCCTCAGGGGTTAGATGAGATAACTTAGTCTCCAGATCACTCATGATAGCAACATTCTGCCCCAGGCTATCACTCAAGTTCATACTGCATGGGAGTGCCTCACTTTCGGGGTCTTGAGGAACAGCTACAGTGCAGACGGGTTTATCAGGGTCTCTCCTGTGGTACAGTTTTAGCATGTTGATGTGACAAAGTTGTTTGCTCTTCCTACGATCTGGCATGGCAATAACGTAGTTCACATCACTGGCTTTCTTCTCCACCGTGTACGGTCCACTAAACTTGGCTTGAAGAGGTTGTCCGTGGATTGGCAGCAGTACTAGGACCTGATCACCTGGCTGAAACTGGCGTACTCTTGAGTTCTTGTCATACCACGTTTCATCTTCTCTTGAGAGTTCCCAATGTCTTATAAATGACTCTGTTTCACCTGCTTTGAGTGCTTTGGAGAGTAACGTAAGCTCTATTGATAAAGCTCCTCTTTTGAGCAGTAACTCTGTTGTACCTGCTTTGAGTGCTTTGAAGGGTAACATAAGCTCTACTGATAAAGCTCCTCTTTTGAGCAGTGATGTGGGTGACACTCTCAAGAGTTCCTATGCAACTTTCCTGCCTGATGGTCTTGTCAGTTCAATTAATGGCGAAAGAGAGGTGGAAGGATGGAGTGAGGAAGTATATGAATGAAGGCGGTGCTGGTTGGAAGGAGGGGCGTCGACTGACTGGGGACAGAGGTGCTTGGGGGCGGTTCGTTCGTGGCCACCCCTTCGGGGATCATGGCGTCAGGCAATAGATAGATATATATATATATATATATACAGGTATATACAGTATATACAGTATACTGTATATATATGAGTTCCCTAGCTAGTCTCATAGCTTAATTCAAACCATCAGCCAACCATGCATTGGATCTCGGGTTAATCTATCTAGTCACATAATGCTATTATTTTGCTCTATCATTTCCCAGTATCTGAACTCCCAATCCTCACCATTTAAATGTACTATCCTTTCCTAATATATGAAATCCCAATTCCAGTCCTTTAATTTTGCTATCCTTTCCTAGTATCTGAAATCCCAATCCCAACTTATAAAATATTGCTATCCTTTCCTAGTATCTGAACTCTCAATACCAATCCATTAATTTAGCCATCTTTTCCCAGTCTGAAATACCAATCCGAATCTTATTTTTGCTATCCTCTCCTAGTATCTGAAATCCCAATCCCAACCCTCCCTTTCCCAGTATGTGAAGTCGCAATCCCAATTCTTATATATCCTTTTACATATTCGTATCCAGTTTATCCCTTTATTTAAATATCCTTCATGTTCCATTCTTATAACCTTGCCACTATTACTATCCCAATCCTTACATAATCCTTTGAAATATGCATTAATTAATTAAATATTCATGTTAATTAGTATTGTGTAAAGAGCGTCCTAGTTAACCCCTTCTGTACCGGCAACGTTTTTTTAATTTGATTCTAGCTATATTTAAAGGATTTAATGCAGTTTAAAACGTATCTGTGTAACACTCTCTCTCTCTCCTACCGCGGATTCAATTATCTGACACTAGCCATTTTGATCAGTGTTTCAACTAGCGAACTCTGGTGTCACTCGGTGGGTGTAAACGGATATTTATGGTCAGTCCAAACGCAGGTCAACTGGACGCTACGTCAGTTAAAGGGGAAGGGTTTGTTTATTGGTCGACTTATATATATATATATATATATATATATATATATTCCTCCTTATACCTCTACCAAGCTTAAAAACATCGTCAACATCCCCTTTCCTCCATTATTACAGGCACGCTATCGCTTGTCAGGAAAACAAATCTACATCTACGTGGCACAAGAGGTAAATGAACCCTTAACGTACCTTGATTATGACTCTCTACCATATTACTCTTTCAACCTGCGCGGGGGAAGGGGGGGGGGGGGCCGGAGGGATTGTTACAGGCAGTTTTGCCTTTTGTCTCCTTCATGGACATCGGGAAAAAAATTAGCTACCGATCATAAAACATCAAACCTGTCTATTGTTGACCCCTTGTGTAACAGATACCCCACAGTTACAATAATGCCCCCAAGGTCTTTTACTAATCCAACGCCAGCTAAAAGAATAACAAACTCTATGCAATTAAAGCTAACTATAGTCCATTCATTATAAGGAGGCCCGAAATCATAACCCCCTAACCTCTGTAACTCAAACATGGCTGGAGCAAATGGGCTGTACATTTACACAACCCAATAATAGTTAAGGGGGGATGGGCCTGTTTTCTGGACCACTTTCTCCCTTATGTTTAGCCCCATTAGTTTTCAGATGTTAAGATGTTTGCCCCATTAGTTAGTCCGATTATAAGACCTTTCGCCCCATTTCTTCGTCAATACTTAGACCTTTCGTGCTATTTAGGTGTCGATTTTTTCCCTGGCGAACGATAGTGAGCCTGTAATGTTTGAAGAACCGGCCTTCGGCCGGGAAATTTTTCTACCGAAAAATGTACAAATTAATCTAGAAGGGGGATCTAATGGATGTTTTTTTTTAAATCTGATGGAGGTCTAGGAAGGAAACTAGAAAAATAATGAATACATGCATAAATCGCCCAAAAAGTGAACCATCTTCCCTTAAAGGAATATCAAGCTCTATCACTCATATAAAACAACTAATGCTTACTATAGTTAATTTATTATAAGTAGGCCAGAAATCGTAACCCCCTACCCTCTGTAGCTCAAACATGGCCGGAGCAAATGGGCTGTACAATGCCACACCTATTCCCTTCCTGACTCTTGGGGAGGTGTGGTGGAGTGGTCTTGCCACTGGCCTGGTAATCCAAAGGTCCCGGGTTCAAATCCCGATGTATCAATGGGAAGATATTATTGGGATGGAATTTGTGCTGTAACTGGTATCAGTGCATTACCACAAGCCCACCGAAACGTCAATAAAATACCCTCATTGTTCCCTGATTAAATAGCACTGTATGAATATTCCCATATTCAAAATATGCTATAGGGGTACAATGCCTGGTGAGTTATCTGCTCAACAGGTGGCGTTGTGTGTGTGTAAGTGTGAGAGTCCGAGTGTAGGGGATGAGACTGAAGCACGGGAACGAGGTGGCTTCAGAGATGGGGTCGTTTCGGGCCATGAGTGAGCACCGTGCCTCATGTGAAGGCAAGATGGCAGGTGCTCGTTGTACTCTACGTGCTTCACATGTCTCACTCCCTAGACTGGAACAAGACCTCACGGGCTTCACTGTTCATTGTAAAGCGGTGAATGTTAAGGCTCTAAGCCTATGCCCGAGAGGAAGTAAGTTGGAAAAAAAAAAAAAAAAAAAAATGGTGGAAATATTAGCTGGATTAGTCAAGTAGTTTTGTTTTAGTTATAATAGGTTGAAATCTGGATATCTGGCCAACCAATAATGAACAGAGTAGAACACCATCTATAACTTAAACCTATCCTTCACAAGTTGAGTAAAGTTGCTTAGTGGTTGCCAGAATAATACATATAATACTACATTGAACAAATAAGAAATCAAATGAGAAACTGCACCTCACAAACTCAACTGGCGATGATCAAAGGTCGAGCCTACTAGCCCCCAGCCCTTCCCTAGCCAAAACTGAGTAGCAGCACGGTGGTCTAACTCACTCGGCCATCACGCTGCTCCTGATCTCATAGTTAATTTCTCTTGTGGTGCTCTAACTCACTCGGCCATCACGCTGCTCCTGATATCATAATTAATCTCTCTTGCTGTACTCTAACTCACTCGGCCATCGGCTGCTCCTGATATCATAGTTAATCTCTCTTGCGGTGCTCTAACTCACTCGGCCATCGCGCTGCTCCTGATCTCATAGTTAATCTCTCTTGCGGTACTCTAACTCACTCGGCCATCGCCCTGCTCCTGATATCATAGTTAATCTCTCTTGCGGTGCTCTAACTCACTCGGCCATCGCGCTGCCCCTGATCTCATAGTTAATTTCTCTTGCGGTGCTCTAACTCACTCGGCCATCACGCTGCTCCTGATATCATAGTTAATTTATCTTGCGGTGTTCTAACTCACTCGGCCATCGCGCTGCCCCTGATCTCATAGTTAATTTCTCTTGCGGTGCTCTAACTCACTCGGCCATCACGCTGCTGCTGATATCATAGTTAATTTCTCTTGCGGTGCTCTAACTCACTCGGCCATCGCGCTGCCCCTGATCTCATAGTTAATTTCTCTTGCGGTGCTCTAACTCACTCGGCCATCACGCTGCTCCTGATATCATAGTTAATTTATCTTGCGGTGCTCTAACTCACTCGGCCATCACGCTGCTCCTGATATCATAGTTAATTTCTCTTGCGGTGCTCTAACTCACTCGGCCATCGCGCTGCTCCTGATATCATAGTTAATTTCTCTTGCGGTGCTCTAACTCACTCGGCCATCGCGCTGCTCCTGATATCATAGTTAATCTCTCTTGCGGTGCTCTAACTCACTCGGCCATCGCGCTGCCCCTGATCTCATAGTTAATTTCTCTTGCGGTGCTCTAACTCACTCGGCTATCACGCTGCTCCTGATATAGTTAATTTCTCTTGCGGTGCTCTAACTCACTCGGCCATCGCGCTGCTCCTGATATCATAGTTAATCTCTCTTGCGGTGCTCTAACTCACTCGGCCATCGCGCTGCTCCTGATATCATAGTTAATTTCTCTTGCGGTGCTCTAACTCACTCGGCCATCACGCTGCTCCTGATGTCATAGTTAATTTCTCTTGCGGTGCTCTAACTCACTCGGCCATCGCGCTGCTCCTGATATCATAGTTAATCTCTCTTGCGGTGCTCTAGCTCACTCGGCCATCGCGCTGCCCCTGATCTCATAGTTAATCTTTCTAGTGTTGCCAATTTAGCTACTTTCCCGATAGATGTAAAGTTTTTTTCTTTGATCTAGAGACAAATGTTTACATCTAACAACATGAATTCTAGCGATATTTTGGAGATTTGAGCCATTTTAGTGTGATAGTGGTTATTCTAGCCATTTGAGCCATTTTAGTGTGATAGTGGTTATTCTAGCCATTTGAGTCATTTTAGTGTGATAGTGGTTATTCTAGCCATTTGAGCCATTTTAGTGTGATAGTGGTTATTCTAGCCATTTGAGCCATTTTAGTGTGATAGTGGTTATTCTAGCCATTTGAGCCATTTTAGTGTGATAGTGGTTATTCTAGCCATTTGAGCCATTTTAGTGTGATAGTGGTTATTCTAGCCATTTGAGCCATTTTAGTGTGATAGTGGTTATTCTAGCCATTTGAGCCATTTTAGTGTGATAGTGGTTATTCTAGCCATTTGAGCCATTTTAGTGTGATAGTGGTTATTGTAGCCATTTGAGCAATTTTAGTGTGATAGTGGTTATTCTAGCCATTTGAGCCATTTTAGTGTGATAGTGGTTATTCTAACCATTTTAGTGTGATAGTGGTTATTCTAGCCATTTGAGCCATTTTAGTGTGATAGTGGTTATTCTAGCCATTTGAGCCATTTTAGTGTGATAGTGGTTATTCTAGCCATTTGAGCCATTTTAGTGTGATAGTGGTTATTCTAGCCATTTGAGCAATTTTAGTGTGATAGTGGTTATTCTAGCCATTTGAGCCATTTTAGTGTGATAGTGGTTATTCTAGCCATTTTAGTGTGATAGTGGTTATTCTAGCCATTTTCGGCTTCTATTTACTATCTAGCGGACTTGATTTGGTAACCCTGGTTTATCTCTCTTTCTATCTTACTGGCGGTCGAGGATTGAGAACGCACAGTCAGTGTATTCTTCTTAAGGGAGGTCACCGTTTTTTTTTTTATCTCTCTCTCCTTTTCTCTCTTTCCCTTGCTTGTATCCATTCAGCCAACTGTTTTAAGACGCTTATCTCCATCCAGGTGTAGATTTCTTCCTGGCGAGCGATAGCGAGCCAGCATTGTATTGAGAAATCCGGCTTCGACGGAGACATTTTTCTATGGAAAAATTTACAAATTTAGCTTGCTGTCAAAACAATAATATATATATGCTGGCTTGCTACCGCTCGCCAGGAAAATACAGACACCTGGATGAGGGTAAACGTCTTATAACTGTAGGTTGAATGGGGCCGAATGGATAAAAGCCAAAGAGAGAGGGAGTGAAAGAGAAAAAAAGCGAGGTGCGATCCCTTAACATGGATCAGCTTCCACGTATTGAGTTTCTGGGTTTCTTTACTCTTACGGGAGTGAAGGTTAATAATAATAATAATAATAATAATAATAATAATAATAATAATAATAATAACAACAGTAATAATGTTCTAGATGGTGGATGTATTTGATGGTTATAGTTGATAAATGGATAGATGGACAGATAGGTAGGAGGAATGTATATGCTTGATGGATAGCATTTGGATATGGATAGAGTATATAACTGATCTTACCTGGTTGGGGTCAGATAAAATAAATCCAGCATCGAATGAAAATCTTATTCCTTTTTTCCCATCATCTCCCCGTTAACCCCTTCAGCACGATGATATTTGTTTAGCCTGTTTTCTGGCCAACATTAGATGATTGTATGTAGTTTAAGGGGGCTCACCCGCTTTTTTCATCTTTCTCTCCTTTTCTCTCTTTCCCTGGCTTGTATCCATTCGGCCCCATTCAGCCAACTGTCTTAAGACGTTTATCCCCATCCAGGTGTCGATTTTTTTCCTGGCGAGCGGTAGCGAGCCAGCATTGTATGGAGAAATCCGGTTTCGCCGGAGACATTTTTCTATCGAAAAATTTACAAATTTAGCTTTCTGTCAAAACAAAAATATATATATGCTGGCTCGCTACTGCTCGCCAGAAAAATATTGACACCTGGATGGGGGAAAACGTCTTAAAACTGTAGGTTGAATGGGGCCGAATGGATAAAAGCCAAAGAGAGAGGGAGAGAAAGAGAAAAAAGGCGAGGATAGGCTCCCGTAAGAAAGTTCTATGTTACTCAGAAGGTTAATTGGGAGAGTATTTACCTTTTTGAGTCCAAGCTAAAGCAAATTGTTCAGTGGTAACCAAAATGAGATAAAAATTACGTCATCATATTGAAGGGGATCATAGCGCGTTTGACAGTTTATTCTGGCTATTGGTGGACGATTTTATTAAATTTTGGACGTTTATATGAAAGTCAGAGTGTTAATTAAGATATATTTACCTTTTTAATTCCCACAGATCTTTCCTATGCTGTAAAAAATCGTCTAACGAGAGCCGGAATGTACTGTCAAAAACGCATCTTGATCCTCAGAGGCTTACCTTCACAAATGCACAATCGTCTGCAGTTTTAAGTGGAATAAATGTTATTGGACAATTCTGGCACAATGATGTAGTATTTTGAAACATTCACTGACTCATAGTCCGAGTGTGTTTTTCGCCATCTATGTTCATAGTTTCTATTATATCATGAAGTAGTGTACCAGTTACAAATGTAGGCGATTGTACAGTTATGACCAGGGATAGTGGGCCACTAATTAAAGGTACAATTATGATACATATTTTGACACTGGTATAGAGCCACAACAAAATATTTCATGTTTCGCTAGTGTTTGTATCACGGTATTGTTGTTATCGATATGACGTGTTGGAACACCCATCACTGCAACTGTACATGCATGACCAAGCATATCTGTGCAATATCTGGAGGAACAATTGACCACTTTCGAGTTTTAGGCTATAAGAAAGTTGGAGCCGTAAACATCGCTATTAAACAGAGATTCAGTAAAAATGTAGGTTTCTGATGGATACAACGTATGTTGATTTGGGATTTATGTATGCATAAATGTACTACAACCGTGTTCTTGCTGGTAATTCTGCTATATATCCATGCATACAGCTCCAACTTCCTTACAGACCGAAACCAATTAGGAAGCATTTGTATAGGAAGTTGGAAAAAGGAGAAGGGAGTCTAGAAAATGCAACTACCTCCCCCTTAATAAGAAGGGGATAATTCAGCAATTTGACTGTTTATTCAATGAGTGCCAATCAGACTTGCAATTAAGTAATGCATTTAATTATTTAATCTTAATAAGTGTTACAGCAATAATTTTAGACATTAACCATATCAAGGAAAATATATAATTATGAGCACAAGCCTTTATTGTGTGTGTGTGTGCGCGTGTTTGTGTGTGTATGTGTGCGTGTGTGTGTGTGACTGCCCACCTACAGTATGCCCTCTGTGCCCCCTAGTACCGTATAACTTATGGATGTCCCCTTGACGGATATAGGCGCTATACAGGAAGCAGACAAAACTCCCATTTACATGTTTTGTTTAATATATTGCCCTCGTAACGATCTGCCGAGCCATTATGAGTACTAATGTCTCAAGTCAAGGTGACAATGTTTATCTTGTCACCCTCAGGAGTGGTATGCTGATTGCCTTCTTATTCTTCTATTGGGGGAGTCTTGTCAACGTTTGTAAAGTAGCAGCTATCTTGTATAACTCGCTTCGTTAAGCATTGTGAGTACTTCATGAATTGGATAAGATAACTCTAAGACTACCAATATGTAATAGATGCTATAATGGTTAATACTAAATATTCTATCTAAATTTAGGAAGGATCTTTTCCTGATTTTAAGACCATACTTGCCATTTAGGTGACGGGTTTTCCTAGCGAGCGATAGCGTAATGGTTAGTGCCCTGGATTTTGGTGTGAGTATCATAGGTTCGAATCCTGGGAGTACCACAAGTATTCATTATTTTCATTGATAAGGTTTATTTGTAAGTGAAAATTGGTGGATTGGTGAACACAAATAATGACAATTTAAATAAAAATAATTATAATATAATAATACCCGAAACGAGTATGCGTCTCTCTCCCGGGGCTGATGGTGATAAATGGAAGATCATGGGTGGGCGGACCGGTCTCCGTGGCATTCCCCAGCTGCATAATACACACACTGGGGGATGGAAGGAAATAAACACCAGAGCTATACCACACTCATGTATACCCAAACGTACGTACACACTCATTAGTACACACACACATACATACATACATACACACACACAAACACACACACATACATACACACACACACACACACACATACATACATACACACACATACATACATACATACACACACACACACATACACACACACACATACATACACACTCACACACACACACACACACATACACACACACACAGTATCATATAACAGCAACAATAAACAGCAGTGGTGGCGGTGTGCTCTCGTGCCCCCCGCCCCCGCCCTTGGACGTCACTTGGGGTTAGTCAGGCTAAGTTAGGACGGGGTTTTATAAGTACAGTCGCTTGGAAAAAATCGTTAATTGCAAAAACCTTATTCTAAGACTGAAAGGGTTAAAAAAGGGTTGGGTTCTGAAGGGTTGGGGGGTCGGGATGTCCAGACATACAGTATATTAGTTAAGGGGGATATTTTTTTTTTTTTTTTTTATGTTTTTTTTTTTTTTCGTCGCTAGACCTCCATCGAGCTTAACAAATCACCCCTTAGACCCCCGGGTAGGTACTTCAAGATAAATTTGTACATTTTTCGGTCGAAATACTCCGGGCCGAAAGTCGGTTCTTCCTAAGATTATAGGCTCGCTATTGGTCGCCAGGAAAAAAATTGACATCTAAATGGCACGAAAGATCCTAATATTGACAAAGAAATAGGGTGAAAGGTCTTAGCCAAAGTAATGAAAAGAATGTCTTAACATCTCAAAACTAAAGGGGTTAAACATGACGAAGAAGGGAGACCAGAAAAAACAACCATCCGCCCTTAATGGATTGCAATGCAGAGAATACCAATAGTTCGATCCCTGTGACTCAATCCGTTTTTGTTTTGTTTTATGTTTAGCCCCATTAGTTTTGAAAATTTAAAACGTTCGTTCCATAAGTTTGGCGAATTTAAGACCATTCACTCCCATTTCTTTGTCAATATTAGGACCATTCGTGTCATTTAGGTGTCGATTTTTTCCTGGCGAGCGAAAACGAGCCTGCAATTTTAGGAGGAACCTAGAAATGTAAACATTTATTTGAAAGGGGGATCTAGGGGTTTTTTTTTTAAGGGGGATCTAGGGGGTGTTTTCTTAAGGGGGATCTAGGGGGTGTTTTCTTAAGGGGGATCTAGGGGTGTTTTCTTAAGGGGGATCTAGGGGGGGTTTTCTTAAGGGGGATCTAGGGGGTGTTTTCTTAAGGGGGATCTAGGGAGTGTTTTCTTAAGGGGGATCTAGGGGGGGTTTTCTTAAGGGGGATCTAGGGGGTGTTTTCTTAAGGGGGATCTTGGGGGTGTTTTCTTAAGGGGGATCTAGGGGGTTTTTTCTTAAGGGGGATCTAGGGGGGGGTTTGACTTGAGGGGGATCTAGGGGGTGTTTTCTTAAGGTGGATCTAGGGGGTGTTTTCTTAAGGGGGATCTAGGGGGTGTTTTCTTAAGGGGGATCTAGGGGGGGTTTTCTTAAGGGGGATCTAGGGGTGTTTTCTTGAGGGAGGATCTAGGGGATGTTTTCTTGAGGGAGGATCTAGGGGGTGTTTTCTTGAGGGAGGATCTAGGGGGTGTTTTCTTAAGGGGGATGTAGGGGGTGTTTTCTTAAGGGGGATCTAGGGGGTGTTTTCTTAAGGGGGATCTAGGGGGGGTTTTCTTAAGGGGGATCTAGGGGGTGTTTTCTTAAGGGGGATCTTGGGGGTGTTTTCTTAAGGGGGATCTAGGGGGTGTTTTCTTAAGGGGGATCTAGGGGGGGTTTTCTTAAGGGGGATCTAGGGGGTGTTTTCTTAAGGGGGATCTAGGGGATGTTTTCTTAAGGGGGATCTAGGGGGGTGTTTCTTAAAGGGGAATCTAGGGGGTGTTTTCTTAAGGGGGATCTAGGGGGTGTTTTCTTAAGGGGGATTTGGGGGTGTTTTCTTAAGGGGGATCTAGGGGGTATTTTCTTAAGGGGGATCTAGGGGATGTTTTCTTAAGGGGGATCTAGGGGGTGTTTTCTTAAAGGGGAATCTAGGGGGTGTTTTCTTAAGGGGGATCTAGGGGGTGTTTTCTTAAGGGGGATTTGGGGGTGTCTTCTTAAGGGGGATCTACGCGGTGTTTTCTTAAGGGGGATCTAGGGGGTCTTTTCTTAAGGGGGATCTAGGCGGTGTCTTCTTAAGGGGGATCTAGGGGGTGTTTTCTTAAGGGGGATCTAGGGGGTGTTTTCTTAAGGTGGATCTAGGGGTGTTTTCTTGAGGGAGGATCTAGGGGATGTTTTCTTGAGGGAGGATCTAGGGGGTGTTTTCTAAAGGGGGATCTAGGGGGTGTTTTCTTAAGGGGGATCTAGGGAGTGTTTTCTTAAGGGGGATCTAGGGGGTGTTTTCTTAAAGGGGAATCTAGGGGGTGTTTTCTTAAGGGGGATCTAGGGGGTGTTTTCTTAAGGGCGATTTGGGGGTGTTTTCTTAAGGGGGATCTAGGGGGTGTTTTCTTAAGGGGGATCTAGGGGGTGTTTCTTAAGGGGGATCTAGGGTTTTTCTTAAAGGGGAATCTAGGGGGTGTTTTCTTAAGGGGGATCTAGGGGGTGTTTTCTTAAGGGGGATTTGGGGGTGTTTTCTTAAGGGGGATCTAGGGGGTGTTTTCTTAAGGGGGATCTAGGGGGTGTTTTCTTAAGGGGGATCTAGGGGGTGTTTTCTTAAGGGGGATGTAGGGGGTGTTTTCTTAAGGGGGATCTAGGGGGTGTTTTCTTAAGGGGGATCTAGGGGTGTTTTCTTGAGGGAGGATCTAGGGGATGTTTTCTTGAGGGAGGATCTAGGGGGTGTTTTCTTGAGGGAGGATCTAGGGGGTGTTTTCTTAAGGGGGATCTAGGGGGTGTCTTCTTAAGGGGGATCTAGGGGGTGTTTTCTTAAGGGGGATCTAGGGGGTGTTTTCTTAAGGGGGATCTAGGGGGTGTTTTCTTAAGGGGGATCTAGGGGGTGTTTTCTTAAGGGGGATCTAGGGGGTGTTTTCTTAAGGGGGATCTAGGGGGTGTTTTCTTAAGGGGGATCTAGGGGGTGTTTTCTTAAGCTTGATGGAGGTTTAGCGAGGAAGCTTAACATTAAATAAACAAGTAAATAAATATACCAAAAAATTAACCCTAGTTCCCCTTAGGATGCATTATATATGCATTATATAGGATGCATTATATACTGTAATGGGACAGTCAACCAATTGACCACTTGCTAGTTTCAGGCTATACGGAAGTTGGAGCCGAAAACATCGATATCAAACATAAATGCAATAATGATGTAGGTTTCTGATGAATAGAAAGTATGATGAATTAGGCTTCATGTATTTATACACGTACTACGACCGTCTTTTAGCTGATAATTATGTTTAATATCGATGTCTACAGCTCCAACTTCCTTAAAACATGATTCTCGCAAGTTATGGGGAAACGCGTCATGATGCTGATAGGGTTAACCCATTCCGGACCAGTCAGGTCCTTTTCATTATATTCTGGCAACTACTAGATGATTTTATTCAGCTTAGTAAGGACCTTTTTAAGGCTTCAGACTATCTTAATGAATCCTTTTAGTTACCACAGATTCTTCCTAAGCTGAATAAAATCCTCTAATAGTTGCTAGATTATGATGAAAAGGGCGTTTAAACAGACCTTCTAAGTTACTGGCTCGCTATCGCTCGCCCAGAGAAAATCGACACCTGAAGGGGTTGAAGCGTCTTATTGTCGCCAAACTAATGGGGTGAAAAGTCTTAAGATGTAAAAACTTATGGAACGACACAGGAGGGGTCCACAAAGATCCGCCTCGGACCAAGTAAGTTTAAGGGGGCCCACCTCGCTTTTTTTCTCTTTCTCTCCCTCTCTCTTTGGCTTATATCCATTCTGCCCCATTCAACCTACTGTTTTAAGACGATTACCCCCATCCAGGTGTCAACATTTTCCTGGCGAGCGGTAGCAAGCCAGCATATATACTGCCAGTATATATAGCCAGTATAGCCAGCATATATACTGCCAGTATATATAGCCAGTATAGCCAGCATATATACTGCCAGTATATATAGCCAGTATAGCCAGCATATATACTGCCAGTATATATAGCCAGTATAGCCAGCATATATACTGCCAGTATATATAGCCAGCATTTATACTGCCAGTATATATAGCCAGTATAGCCAGCATATATACTGCCAGTATATATAGCCAGTATAGCCAGCATATATACTGCCAGTATATATAGCCAGCATATATACTGCCAGTATATATAGCCAGTATAGCCAGCATATATACTGCCAGTATATATAGCCAGTATAGCCAGCATATATACTGCCAGTATATATAGCCAGCATTTATACTGCCAGTATATATAGCCAGTATAGCCAGCATATATACTGCCAGTATATATAGCCAGCATTTATACTGCCAGTATATATAGCCAGTATAGCCAGCATATATTGCCAGTATATATAGCCAGTATAGCCAGCATATATACTGCCAGTATATATAGCCAGCATTTATACTGCCAGTATATATAGCCAGTATAGCCAGCATATATACTGCCAGTATATATAGCCAGCATTTATACTGCCAGTATATATAGCCAGTATAGCCAGCATATATACTGCCAGTATATATAGCCAGCATATATATTGCCAGTATATATAGCCAGTATAGCCAGCATATATACTGCCAGTATATATAGCCAGTATAGCCAGCATATATATTGCCAGTATATATAGCCAGTATAGCCAGCATATATATTGCCAGTATATATAGCCAGCATATATACTGCCAGTATATATAGCCAGTATAGCCAGCATATATATTGCCAGTATATATAGCCAGTATAGCCAGCATATATACTGCCAGTATATATAGCCAGTATAGCCAGCATATATATTGCCAGTATATATAGCCAGCATATATACTGCCAGTATATATAGCCAGTATAGCCAGCATATATATTGCCAGTATATATAGCCAGCATATATACTGCCAGTATATATAGCCAGTATAGCCAGCATATATACTGCCAGTATATATAGCCAGCATTTATACTGCCAGTATATATAGCCAGTATAGCCAGCATATATACTGCCAGTATATATAGCCAGTATAGCCAGCATATATATTGCCAGTATATATAGCCAGTATAGCCAGCATATATACTGCCAGTATATATAGCCAGTATAGCCAGCATATATACTGCCAGTATATATAGCCAGTATAGCCAGCATATATACTGCCAGTATATATAGCCAGTATAGCCAGCATATATATTGCCAGTATATATAGCCAGTATAGCCAGCATATATACTGCCAGTATATATAGCCAGTATAGCCAGCATATATACTGCCAGTATATATAGCCAGTATAGCCAGCATATATACTGCCAGTATATATAGCCAGTATAGCCAGCATATATACTGCCAGTATATATAGCCAGTATAGCCAGCATATATACTGCCAGTATATATAGCCAGTATAGCCAGCATATATACTGCCAGTATATATAGCCAGCATTTATACTGCCAGTATATATAGCCAGTATAGCCAGCATATATACTGCCAGTATATATAGCCAGTATAGCCAGCATATATACTGCCAGTATATATAGCCAGCATATATACTGCCAGTATATATAGCCAGTATAGCCAGCATATATATTGCCAGTATATATAGCCAGCATATATACTGCCAGTATATATAGCCAGTATAGCCAGCATATATACTGCCAGTATATATAGCCAGCATTTATACTGCCAGTATATATAGCCAGTATAGCCAGCATATATATTGCCAGTATATATAGCCAGCATATATACTGCCAGTATATATAGCCAGTATAGCCAGCATATATACTGCCAGTATATATAGCCAGTATAGCCAGCATATATACTGCCAGTATATATAGCCAGTATAGCCAGCATATATACTGCCAGTATATATAGCCAGTATAGCCAGCATATATACTGCCAGTATATATAGCCAGTATAGCCAGCATATATACTGCCAGTATATATAGCCAGCATTTATACTGCCAGTATATATAGCCAGTATAGCCAGCATATATACTGCCAGTATATATAGCCAGTATAGCCAGCATATATACTGCCAGTATATATAGCCAGTATAGCCAGCATATATACTGCCAGTATATATAGCCAGTATAGCCAGCATATATACTGCCAGTATATATAGCCAGCATATATACTGCCAGTATATATAGCCAGTATAGCCAGCATATATACTGCCAGTATATATAGCCAGTATAGCCAGCATATATACTGCCAGTATATATAGCCAGTATAGCCAGCATATATACTGCCAGTATATATAGCCAGTATAGCCAGCATATATACTGCCAGTATATATAGCCAGTATAGCCAGCATATATACTGCCAGTATATATAGCCAGCATATATACTGCCAGTATATATAGCCAGTATAGCCAGCATATATATTTTTGTTTTTACAGCAATTGCTAAATGTGTACATTTTTCGATAGTTCTCCATACAATGCTGGCTCGCTATCGCACGCCAGGAAAAAATCGACACCTGAATGGGGATAAACGTCTTAAAACAGTTGGCTGAATGGGGCCGAATGGATACAAGCCAGGGAAAGAGAGAAAAGGAGATAAAGATAAAAATGCCGGTGACCCCCTTAATATCAGGCGTATGTTATTCACTACAGGTAAAGTAGATCATTAATACGCGTTATGTAAATACTTTGTTATTTTATTTTGCACTACTTTATACATCTGTATCTTATCGTACATCTTTCTATCATATATTATCCACTTCCTTAATGCCTCTCCCTCTCATTTTCACTCACTCTCACTCTCTCCCACATACACACATACTCACTCTCACACACACTCTCCCTCTCTCTCTTTCATTTTGTCTCCTTACTCGAGTAAATAGAGGGCTTTTTCCCAAAGACTATAATTCAATGAAATGGTAAATTATAAGTTCGATTGTGCAAAATTGAGAATGCGCAGAATTAAACCACGAATACATATTATGTAATCCATATACCATGGAGAGTTCATTGACATACAGATTAACGAATACATGTTATGTAATCCATATACCATGGAGAGTTCATTGACATACAGATTAACGAATTTTGGCTCATATCTTGGGGCACAGGAGCCGTCGAAAATGGGCCTATTTCCCCCACTCACTTAGAATACGATTTCCCGCAATAATTTCCCAATTTGTATTCTGCTGTTGCTAATGTATCCAAGGGGTTGTAGGAAAAAAGAATCAAATTTTCGAGTCTCTTTCGAATTTATAATGTTTAAGAATATAATTAGATTGGTCAGACCGTTGCGATTCCAACGGTATATGACATTATTATTTTTGGGCATTCTTTGCCCCCTTGGCAGCTGTTCAAAAATGATGTAACACGCTGATTCCCCGATGAACTTGAACCTAAAAAGGAATGTATGAAATAAGCCCAACTGTTTTTATCTCAAGTACAGTACTACCCCCTGGATCCATTAGCAGCATAAACATTACAATTGGGACATTATAGTGAGAAACCGTATTACAAGTGAGTGGGGAAAATAGGCCCAAAAAGCGTTTTTTTTTTTTTTTTTTTTCATTATCGACGGCTCCTGTGTCCTAAGATATGAGCCCAATTAATTAAACCGTTACCATATTAGTAATAACATAATGTTTAGCCTAAATATGAATACAACACGCAACCATGGTTGGAAGTTAGAATTGAAAAGGTTCAGCACTAGTATTTGTGGACACTTTTTCACTTAATTATAAGATCTGTTCTACCTGGAACAAACTTCCCCCGGAAGTTATAAACAGTTCTTCAGTAGAGCATTTCAAGAAGAGAGTAAATATTATTTTCAACACTCTGTAATGAGTGTAGTGCACTAAACAGTCTCTCTCCTTCCACTTCCAGTGTCTCCCCAGAATTGACCACAAGGTTTCTGAAATACTAAATATTCCTAGTTACTCCTTGTAACTCATTAATTCTCTCTCTCTCTCTCTCTCTCTCTCTCTCTCTCTCTCTCTCCGCCTCTGTTTTTCAGTGGGTGTCGCCTTACCATCAACACGGGTATCATGCTGTGGGGAGGAGGAGGAGGAGGAGGAGGAGGAGGAGGGGTAGGGGTAATGAGGAAGAAGGAAGAGGAGGTAGTGGGGTAATGAGGGTGAATGAGGAGGAGGAGGAGGGGTAGGGGTAATGAGGAAGAAGGAAGGGGAAGAGGAGGTAGTGGGGTAATGAGGAAGAGGAGGAGGAGGAGGAGGTAGTGGGGCAATGAGGAGGAGGTAGTGGGGTAATGAGGAGGAGGAGGTAGTGGGGTAATGAGGAAGAGGAGGAGGAGGTAGTGGGGTAATGAAGAAGAAGAGGAGGAGGAGGAGGTAGTGGGGTAATGAGGAAGAGGAGGAGGTAGTGGGGTAATGAGGAAGAAGGAGGAGGAGGAGGAGGTAGTGGGGTATTGAGGAAGAGGGAGGAAGAGGAGGTAGTGGGGTAATGAGGAAGAGGGAAGAGGAGGAGGAGGTAGTGGGGTAATGAGGAGGAGGAGGAGGTAGTGAGGAAGAGGAGGAGGAGGAGGAGGTAGTGGGGTAATGAGGAAGAGGAGGAGGAGGTAGTGGGGTAATGAGGAAGAGGAGGAGGAGGTAGTGGGGTAATGAGGAGGAGGAGGAGGTAGTGGTAGTGGGGTAATGAGGAGGAGGAGGTAGTGGGGTAGTACAAAGGAGTACAAAGGAAATCAAGCAACAACAGATCTAGTGACCCTTCTAGGCTGCTTGTCCTCCAAAACACTGAGGATCAAGTGTCCAAACAGTGGTTTAGAGTGGGTAAGGGAACATTGGAAAGGGAACTACTGCCTTGGAACTAATGTCCGTGGCAGGATTAGGAAGTTAGTAGGGGACAGATGGGTTAGTAACTGAGGGGGGGATAAAATAAAGTTATTCATTTACAAACGCAGTCAGTCGCGGGTTTGATGCGAGATATTTGTCTAAGCGGAGTTTAAATGAATCAACGGTGCTGCAGTCTATAACATCTCGGGGAAGCCCATTCCACAAGTTGACAACTCGATTGAAGAAGAAATTCTTAGATTCGTGTGAGTTAAAAGATTTACCAATAATTTTGCAACCGTTTCCCCGAGTGTAATTAGATTGGTCGATAGTGAAGTACTTACTACAGTTCATATTGTCGATGCCTTTGATGATTTTGAACACTTGAATTAAGTCACCTCTTAACCCTCTCACATCCGGACGCAATTTTTGAGCCTATTAGGGATACTTTAAATCCTTTGTTACCGTCAGGGGTATCTATAAACCTTTAGTTTGTTTACTTCAACCTCTGCAGTTGTCTTTGAGTTAGCTGTGGGCAGAAAACTAATTTTGGAGAGGTAATTATAACAGTGAGAGTAATCTTTTTTTTATTGCTAATCTGGCAACCTCTGCATCCTATGGTCGTGAGAGGGTTAATCTGCGCTGGGTTAAAGGAAATAGATTTAATTCTCTAAGACGCTCTTCGTATGGTTTGTTCTTTAGGCTAGATATCATTTTGGTAACTCTACGTTGAACTCGTTCTAGCTTGTTTATATCTTTTTGGTAATAAGGGCACCAGGATTGAACGCAGTATTCCAGAAGAGGGCGGACTAAGGAATTGTAAAGGGTTAGGATAACTTCTTTGGATTTATGCTCAAATGACCTGCCTATAAAGCCAATTATTTTGTTTGCCTTCTTAACAACTTCTGAACATTGTTGACTCGGTTCTAGGTTACTCGATATTGTTACTCCCAGATCGGTTTCTCTGTTTACATTCTTAAGCTGAATGCCATTCATCAAATAGTTTGCTTTCTCATTTAGGTATCCGATATGTAGTACTTTACATTTATCGCATTGAAACTCATTTGCCAAATTTGGGCCCAACATGACAATTTATCTAGATTGTATTGCATATCGTCAACTTGTTCTTTTGAGAGTACGCTATTTGCAATTTTTGTATCGTCAGCAAATTTTGAGATTGTACAGGTGAGACCCTCATCTATGTCGTTGATGTAAATTAGAAAGAGAATTTGTCCTAGTACCGATCCCTGGGGTACCCCGCTACTTACATTGGTCCATTTAGATGCCTTACTGTTTATGACTACACTTTGCTTTCTGTCGCTGAGCCAATTTTCTATCCATTTCAACACACCGTCTTGTATTCCATGCACTTTTAGTTTTAGCAGTAAACGTTTGTGGGGAACTTTGTCAAAGGCCTTTTGAAAATCAAGGTATATAATATCTACAGCTTTACTCTCATCGTAGAGGTTGAGGACATCGTGGAAGAAGTCTAAGAGGTTTGTTAAATAGGAACGTTTTTAACGAAAGCCGGGTTGAGTATCTTTAAGTAAGTTATTTGCCTCTAAGTGATTTACGAGTCTGTCTCTTATGACCGTTTCTAGCATTTTACATACAATTGAGGTTAAGCTAATTGGACGATAGTTACTGGGTAGGGATTTGCTGCCTTTTTTTAATATCGGTGTTACGTTGGCTAGCTTCCACTGATCAGGCATAGTCCCAGACTGCAAGGATTCATTGAATAGCAATGTCAGTGGTTTGGAGAGCTCATCCTTAGCTTCCTTTAGAACTCTAGGCGAGATTGTATCAGGTCCTGGCGTTTTATTTACCTTGAGTTTATCTAAACAATTCAATACTTCTCTCTCTGTAACAGTGATATTGCTTAGAATATCTGAATTATCAATCTGAATCGGCGATGGTGTAGGGATATCACTGAGGTCTTCGGTTGTAAAAACTGATGCAAAGAAGGTATTGAGGGCATTACTCATTTGTACTTCGTCTTTGGTGTATTCTCCATTTTCATCGACTAACGGTCCAACAGTTGAAGTAACTACTTTTTCTTTCTGATATAACTATAGAATTCTTTCGGGTTTGTTTTACTTTGATTCGCAACATGTAACTCCAGGGTAATGAGGAATACAATACAAAGGAATACAAAGGAGAACAAACTGCAACAGACCTATTGGTCCTTACGGGGCAGTTTGGATATCTAAAACTACTAATCTACTGACTACGAGGTAGAGAAAAGGATAGCAAAGAAGAAGGCTCCTCCCCACCCACCACTCCCTCCAGCTAATGCTGGCATGGAAACAGATAGGAAAAATACCATGCAGTATTGAAAAACTGACACGGAAATTCGAACAGGACAGGGAGAAAAAAGAAGTTGATTTGTAATCTAAGCTAACTCTATTTACTACAATTCTGAAAGGGAACAGATGTATGAAAATCAATATACATTGCGGTATGCGTTGACATTTCGTTGCGCGTTATTCTGAAAGAAACTGTGTTAATCGGGGGTTATTTGCCATGTGTTTATCCAGATGGTTCTTAAATGTTTCGACAGTATTACAGTTTACAATGTTCGAGGGTAGTCTGTTCCAATTATTTACAACGCGGTTGAAGAAGAAATGCTTCGCCTCGTGAGAATGAAAACGCTTGCCTATAATCTTATAACCATTGTTTCTCGTGTTTGCTTGATTGATCGTAAATAATTCGCTTACATTTAGGTTGCTGAATCCCTTGAAGATTTTGAACACCTCTATTAGGTCACCTCTCATTCTGCGCTTTGTTAAGCTAAACAAATTTAGTTCTTTTAAGCGCTCTTCGTACGGTTTATTACGCAATCTAGGTATCATTTTAGTGACTCTGCGTTGCACCCTTTCAAGTTTATTTATGTCCTTTTGGTAGTACGGTGACCAGAATTGCACGCAGTATTCGAGATGGGGACGCACCAATGAGTTGAATAGAGTAAGTATGATTTTTTCTGATTTGAATTTGAATGTTCTGCCGATGAAACCCACCAATTTATTAGCAGTTTTTATTACCTCTGTACACTGTTTACTCGGCTTCAGGTCACTTGATATTATAACTCCCAGATCCTTTTCATTATTTGTATTTGATAGTTGAATGTTGTTCATTGAGTAATCTTTTTTAGCGTTGTTACTACCGATGTGTAATACTTTGCATTTTTCTATGTTGAATTTCATTTGCCATTTTTCTGCCCAGTTTTCTAAAGTGTCTAGGTCACCTTGTAGTTTTTGCCAATGTACTGTTGAGGTTACTTTATTAGTAATTTTTGTATCGTCAGCAAATTTCGAAATTTTGCATTCTATTCCTTCGTCTAAGTCGTTTATGTAAATTATAAAAAGAATAGGACCTAATACCGAACCCTGGGGAACGCCACTATTTACTTTGCACCAATCCGATTCTTCACCATTTATTACAACTCGTTGTTTACGGTCTGAGAGCCAATTTTCGAGCCATTTCAGAGTTTTTCCTGTTATGCCATGAGCTTTTATTTTGTCAATTAGTCTCTTGTGGGGTACGGTATCGAAAGCTTTCTGAAAATCGAGATATATTATATCAACTGCTCTATCCTTATCATATGATTTGTAAACATCATTGAAGAAGTCGAGTAAGTTTGTTAAGCATGAACGTTTATTTCTAAAACCGTGCTGAGAATCTTTTATTAAATTATTTTCTTCCAAATGTTTTACTATTTTGTCCCTTATAATGGTTTCCATTAATTTGCCCGTTACCGATGTTAAGCTAATTGGTCGATAATTGCCGGGAGAGGACTTATTTCCTTTTTTGTATATGGGTGTCACGTTAGCTAGTTTACATTCGTTTGGAACTATCCCAACATTCAATGATTTGTTGAACAGATTTGCGAGTAGGTTTAATAATTCGTGTTTTGCTTCTTTTAGGATCCTTGGGGATATTTTATCAGGGCCTGGGGTTTTATTAACTTTCAAATTGTTGATTGCGAACAGGATATCGTCTTCATAAATCGTAAAGTTTTCGAGCTCAGTGCCATTTGATTGATTCGTAGGGGTAGGTCGGTTACCGGTAGTATCTTCCGACGTGAAAACTGATGCAAAATAGTTATTTAGGATATTCGCCATTTGTACTTTGTTATCTGTATGATCTCCATTTTCCGCAACAAGTGGGCCTATTGTTGAAGTTACCGTTTTTCTGTTTCTTATATAGCTGTAAAATTCTTTCGGATTGGACTTGCTGGAGCTGGCAATATGAAGTTCCAGATTCTTCTTACTTCCTTTGATGAGATTTTTGGTTGTTCGACGCAGTCTATCGTGTTCTAATTTATCGCTATTATTCTGAGTTGCCTTATATTTTTGGTATGCCTGCTTTTTTACTAAGAGGATGTTTTTTATTTCATTATTCCACCATTTTGGCTTATATTTGCCTGCTGGGCGCCGGTTTCGTAGAGGGATGCTTGTATTTATTGCTTTGTTTAGGTTATTAGATAATATGTTCCATAATCGATTTACATCATGAGTTTCGGTCATTTCACTCCAGTCAGTATTGGCAAGATGCCTTCTAAGTTTGTTAAAGTCGGCCCTTCGATAATCTGGTACTTTTTCCGTGCTCACGTTTTCTTTGTCATTATTTACTTTAATGTTAAAGGACACTATCCTATGGTCACTAGAGCTAAATTCCGGTCCGATTTTAACGCTATTTACCAGTCTTTCATTTGTCGTTAGAATAATATCCAGAATGTTATTTCCCCTCGTTGGGTGTTCTACGTGTTGATAAAGGGCACTTTCCTGAAGATTAGCATATAGATCATGTCCCGCGTGAGCATTTAGTGGTTCGCCCCATGTTGTGACAGGCAGATTGAAATCGCCAAATATTACTGCTTCTTCCTGACAACTTATTTCGGCTATTTGATCATAGAGTTTCTCGTCAGTATCGGGTGATTGTGCAGGAGGTCGATAAATTAGGCCAATTATTATCTTGCTTGCTTGATTATTTATTTGAACGTAACTAGTATCAATATTATTTATGGCAGGTTTGGTTACCTCGATTGGGTGAAGATTACTTTTAACATATAGCAGAACCCCACCTCCCATTCTTTGGGATCTTTCGCAGCTGAAGGGAGTATAACCTGGTAATGCGTATTCCGCCAAAAAATCACGCTTTTCCGTGTTGATCCAAGATTCTGAAACACCGATTATATCACATTCCTCCATACATGCAAGTGCTTCCAGGTCTTCGAATTTATTGCGTAAGCTGCGTGCATTAACGTAGCAGGCCGTGATATTATTTTGGATAGAGTTTACATTTGATATGGGGTAGTTTATGTCGCTGCTACTGCCCCTGCTCGGTTGTCGTTTTTTGATCTGAAAGTGCAGACTGCATCATGTAGGAGTCTGCCTAGGCGTGCTCCTCCGACTGAATTCAAATGGCAGCCATCATCCTGAAAGAGAATGTGTTGATTGTAGAAATGGTCCCAGAGATTGAGATATTCGACATCTTCCTGTGAGCAGAGGGATTTAAGTCTGTTATTAGTACTGAACGCCTTATCGTAGAAACCGGTCTCTGCATCGATCTTGGGAAGAATGCCTGAAATGATTATGTTACATGACTTACTCTTGTAACGCTGGATTGCCTTACGGTATTTTTCCATTAGTTCCTCTGATCTGGTGCGCATTACATCGTTCGACCCTGCGTGAATCACGAAAAGGGTGTTCTCGTCAGCGTTGATGGTGACATCGTCGAAGGCTGCTGTGATGTCGTCCAAACCTGCACCCGGTATGCAAAAACGCTTTCTGTGGTTTGGGACTCTTCCACAGAACTCTTCAAGTTGTCCTCGTAAGATGGAGTCTCCAATGAGCCTGGTCTCCTCAGTTTCGTCTCCTGTTTCTGTCAGAATCTGGTATTTATTAAATGTGGTGACCGGCAGATGTGACCTCCTTTTTGATTGCCTCGCCCCATTTCTTACGGGAGTAAAGCTGGTGGGAGAGACTCTGGAATTTTGAGGGGATGGAGGGCTGTTGTGGGGGGCGGGTGGGCTGGCTGGTGGGGGTGTTAGCGGCTGGTCAATTCTGGGTGGGGAAGGAGATCTAGGGGGAGAAGGGAGGGCAGTTGCGTTGTCTTGGCTAGACACCTGCACTGGTAGTCCTACATCCTGCTGGGTTTCTGGTGTTGCTGCTACATTGAGGGAAACAAATTCCTGCAAAGAGTAGAATTCCTTCTGGAGTTTGACATAGTTGGTTTTTACTTCGTTCAGACCTTCTAACAGATGTCGGCGGTTTTCGCACAGCCTGCATTCCGGGTTGGAGAAGTAGTCACTGAAGTATTGTCCAGCGAATCGACCTGTACACTGCTCGAAACGTTTCAAGTTCGAAGGCATTTTGGCTGCTAAGATGATATAGTATTAATTTAAGATACAGTTTCAAAAGCCCTGTGAAAATAAATGAAAAATATATGTGAGATATGTTAGTAATCAGATACTATGTCGAGAGCCTGTAAAACTATAGAAATATGTGTTTGAATTTTATGATTACATGAGACTGTAAAAAAAGAGAGATATTGGTTAGTATGAAGGCATATAAAATAGAGTATGTGGTAGACCTAATGGGAGTTAGTTGGGCCTGTTTACATGGAGGTAATAGCTATCTCAATTTCGATATCAAGAGGCTAGCCTATTTACGATATTTTAATAAAACATACAAATATTTGACACAGGTAATGGAGTGATTTGTATACTAAAAAAAAATATATATATATATATACAATAGTTTGGGAGAGAAAGACTAAAATATACGACAAACAATTTGTTGTCTGTCAGAAGATAAGCTTATTAAGGAGAAAACAAAATAATAATATAAAAGAAAGAAGGAAAACAAAATGAACACTTATGTTAGTCGGTATTCTGGTTTGGCGGCTCCAGGTCCTCCTCACAGTAATTAGCGTGGGTAAGGTAGTATTGGCGGGAAACTATCACGTGATCACTGAGGCGTGGCTATATAGCGCGTTGCTATATATTTAACACACAATGACGGGAGCGTCTATACCGCTGTAGTTCACACACACAACTGAGGAAGAGGAGGAGGAGGAGGAGGTAGTGGGGTAATGAGGAAGAGGAGGAGGAGGAGGAGGTAGTGGAGTAATGAGGAAGAGGAGGAGGTAGTGGGGTAATGAGGAAGAGGAGGAGGAGGTAGTGGGGTAATGAGGAAGAGAGGAGGAGGAAGAGGTAGTGGGGTAATGAGGAGGAGGAGTACAAAGGAGTACAAAGGAAATCAAGCAACAACAGATCTAGTGACCCTTCTAGGTTGCTTGTCCTCCAAAACACTGAGGATCAAGTGTCCAAATAGTGGTTTAGAGTGGGTAAGGAAACATTGGAAAGGGAATTACTGCCCTGGAACTAATGTCCGTGGCAGGATTATGAAGTTAGTAGGGGACAGATGGGTTAGTAACTGAGGGGGGGATAAAATAAAGTTATTCATTTACAAACGCAGTCAGTCGCGGGTTTGATGCGAGATATTTGTCTACGCGGAGTTTAAATGAATCAACGTTGATGCAGTCTATAACGTTTCGGGGAAGCCCATTCCACAAGTTGACAACTCGATTGAAGAAGAAATTCTTAGATTCGTGTGAGTTAAAAGATTTACCAATAATTTTGCAACCGTTTCCCCGCGTGTAATTAGATTGGTCGATAGTGAAGTACTTACTACAGTTCATATTGTCGATGCCTTTGATGATTTTGAACACTTGAATTAAGTCACCTCTTAATCTGCGCTGGGTTAAAGGAAATAGATTTAATTCTCTAAGATGCTCTTCGTATGGTTTGTTCTTTAGGCTAGGTATCATTTTGGTAACTCTACGTTGAACTCGTTCTAGCTTGTTTATATCTTTTTGGTAATAAGGGCACCAGGATTGAACGCAGTATTCCAGAAGAGGGCAGACTAAGGAATTGTAAAGGGTTAGGATAACGTCTTTGGATTTATGCTCAAATGACCTGCCTATAAAGCCAATTATTTTGTTTGCCTTCTTAACAACTTCTGAACATTGTTGACTCGGTTTTAGGTTACTCGATATTGTTACTCCCAGATCGGTTTCTCTGTTTACATTCTTAAGCTGAGTGCCATTCATCGAATAGTTTGCTTTCTCATTTAGGTATCCGATATGTAGTACTTTACATTTATCCGCATTGAAACTCATTTGCCAAATTTGGGCCCAACATGACAATTTATCTAGATTGTGTTGCATATCGTCAACTTGTTCTTTTGAGAGTACGCTATTTGCAATTTTTGTATCGTCAGCAAATTTTGAGATTGTGCAGGTGAGATCCTTATCTATGTCGTTGATGTAAATTAGAAAGAGAATTGGTCCTAGTACCGATCCCTGGGGTACCCCGCTACTTACATTGGTCCATTTAGATGCCTTACCGTTTATGACTACTCTTTGCTTTCTGTCGCTGAGCCAATTTTCTATCCATTTCAACACACCGTCTTGTATTCCATGCGCTTTTAGTTTTAGCAGTAAACGTTTGTGGGGAACTTTGTCAAAGGCCTTTTGAAAATCAAGGTATATAATATCTACAGCTTTACTCTCATCATAGAGGTTGAGGATATCGTGGAAGAAGTCTAAGAGGTTTGTTAAACAGGAACGTTTTTTACGAAAGCCGTGTTGAGTATCTTTAAGTATGTTATTTTCCTCTAAGTGATTTACGAGTCTGTCTCGTATGACCGTTTCTAGCATTTTACATACAACTGAGGTTAAGCTAATTGGACGATAGTTACTGGGTAGGGATTTGCTGCCTTTTTTGAATATCGGTGTTATGTTGGCTAGCTTCCACTGATCAGGCATAGTTCCAGACTGCAAGGATTTATTGAATAGTAATGTCAGTGGTTTGGAGGGCTCATCCTTAGCTTCCTTTAGAACTCTAGGCGAGATTGTATCAGGTCCAGGCGTTTTATTTACCATGAGTTTATCTAAACAATTCAATACTTCTCTCTCTGTAACGGTGATATTGCTTAAAACATCTGAATTATCAATCTGAATCGGCGATGGTGTAGGGATATCACTGAGGTCTTCTGTTGTAAAAACTGATGCAAAAAAGGTATTCAGGGCATTACTCATTTGTACTTCGTCTTTGGTGTATTCTCCATTTTCATCGACTAACGGTCCAACAGTTGAAGTAACTACTTTTTTCTTTCTGATATAACTATAGAATTCTTTCGGGTTTGTTTTACTTTGATTCGCAATATGTAACTCTAAGGTCTTTTTACTTAGCTTAATTAACTTTTTGGCTTTGCGTCGTAGCTCTACAAATTTCACCCGTTCTTCGTCATTTTGTGAAGATTTTAATCTATCATTAGCAAATTTTTTAGCAAGCAGGCAGTTTGAAATATCTTTATTCCACCATTTGGGCTTATTATTATGGCCTGGACGCCGTATTTTCGATGGTATGCAGTCTTGCACTGCTTTTAGGTAAGTGGTTTCGAATAACTTCCAAGATGTATTTATGTCGTTATTGTTAATTAAAAAGCTCCAGTCAGTTTCTTTAAACATAGCTCTAAGTTTATGGAAGTTTGCTTTCTTGAAATTAGGGACTTTTTCGATGCTACTATTTGGTTCGTTACTAGTAAAATTTAAAGTGAAAGTTATCGTACGATGGTCGCTGTTACTGAATTCATCACCAACATTCAAATTCTTTATTAATTCTTCTTTTGTTGCAAGTACAATGTCAAGAACGTTATTACCACGGGTTGGCGTTCGAACAAATTGATAAAGCGAACTCTCTTGCAAGTTCGTATACAAGTCATGTCCGGAGTTTGAAGTAAGGGAATCGCCCCACTTGGTCACAGGTAAATTGAAGTCGCCAAAAATTACGGTATCTTGTGAGTTACTTACATCTGCAATTTGTTCGTAAATTTCTCGGTCAGTTTGCACTGATTGAGCTGGAGGTCTGTATATTAATGCAAGTATTATTTTTGTACCTTTATTATTCTTTATTAGCACAAAAGATGCGTCGACGTTCACAATTTGAGGTTTTGACAAGAGGGTAGGGTTAAGACTTTCTTTGATATAAAGTAAAACGCCACCTCCATTTCGATTTATTCGGCTTTTCTCAAACATTACATAACCGGGAAGTGAATACTCTGCTAAAAAGTCTCTATCTTCTGTATTGAGCCAAGATTCTGTTATGCCAATCACATCATAATTTTCTGTAAACACTAGCTCCTCTAAATCTGAACATTTATTGCGTATGCTACGAGCGTTTGCATAGATAACCTTTAAATTTGTTATTTTAGAACTCACGGAACGCTCTTTAATAATATTTTTGGTTCTTGTCGGATCTACATTTATGTTCATGGCTGTCCTCGGTACTCGCTGTCTTCGGTCCTTATCGCTGGTGGTCCTCGGTTGCCTCTGTTTTTTTCTTGGCGTTGGATGATTTATGTCACTGCTGCTTCTTCTCGGATGGCGTTTTTTGATCCATGGCTGCGGACTGCTTCGTGTAGGAGACGACCCATGCGTGCTGAACCCACAGGGTTTAGATGAGTGCCATCCTTGCGGAACAGAGTAGGCTGGTTGTAGAAGTTGTCCCAGAGGTTGATGAATTCAACTTCTTACATCAGACACAAATATTTTAGTCGGCTATTTGTGCTGAAGGCCTTGTCGTAGAATTTGTCAAGTGCGTCGATCTTTTTTTTTTTTTTTCTATATTCCAACTTACTTCCTCTTGGGCATAGGCTGAGAGCCTTAACATTCACCGCTTTACAATGAACAGTGAAGCCCGTGAGGTCTTGTTCCAGTCTAGGGAGTGAGACATGTGAAGCACGTAGAGCACAACGAGCACCTGCCATCTTGCCTTCACATGAGGCACGGTGCTCACTCATGACCCGAAACGACCCCATCTCTGAAGCCATCTCGTTCCCGTGCTTCACTGTCTCACCCACTACACTCGGACTCTCACACTTACACACACACAACGCCACCTGTTGAGCAGATAACTCACCAGGCATTGCACCCCTATAGCATATTTTGAATATGGGAATATTCATACAGTGCTATTTAATCAGGGAACAATGAGGGTATTTTATTGACGTTTCGATGGGCTTTGTGGTAATGCACTGATACTAGGTACAGCACAAATTCCATCCCAATAATATCTTCCCATTGATACATCGGGATTTGAACCCGGGACCTTTGGATTACCAGGCCAGTGGCAAGACCACTCCACCACACCTCCCCTTGGTGTGGGGAGAATGCCTGAGAGGAGGAGGAGGTAGGGGGGTAATGAGGAAGAGGAGGAGGAGGTAGTGGGGTAATGAGGAAGAAGAGGAGGAGGAGGAGGTAGTGGGGTAATGAGGAAGAAGGAAGAGGAGGAGGAGATAGTTGGGTAATGAGGAAGAAGGAAGAGGAGGAGGAGGTAGTGGGGTAATGAGGAAGAGGGAAGAGGAGGAGGAGTTAGTGGGGTAATGAGGAAGAGGAGGAGGAGGTAGTGGGGCAATGAGGAAGAGGAGGAGGTAGTGGGGTAATGAGGAAGAGGAGGAGGAGGAGGAGGTAGTGGGGTAATGAGGAGGAGGAGGTAGTGGGGTAATGAGGAAGAGGAGGAGGAGGTAGTGGGGTAATGAGGAAGAAGGAAGAGGAGGAGGAGGATGGTTAATGAGGAAGAGGAGGAGGAGGTAGTGGGGTAATGAGGAAGTGGAGAAGGAGGATGGTTAATGAGGAAGAGGGAGGAGGAGGAGGGGTAATGAGGAAGAGGGGTAATGAGGAAGTGGGGAGGAAGAGGAGGAGGGGTAATAAGGAAGAGGGAAGGAGAGGGATGATAGAAGAGAAAGGGAAAGGAACAGGAGGAAGAAGAGAAGGAAGTAAAAGAAAAAAGAGAATGTGAAGGAAGAAGAGTAGGAAAAGTCAGATGAGGAGGAGGAAGGAGAGGTAATGAGGAAGAGGAGGAAGAAGGAAAGAGAGGAGGAGGAAGAGGAGGAGCAGGCATATAAGGGGGAAGAAGTGAGGATAAGGGTGGGATCATGAAGGTACTAGAGAAGAGGATAATGAGGAAGAGGAGGAGGAGAAAGAGGAGGAGCAGGCATATAAGGGGGAAGAAGTGAGGATAAGGGTGGGATCATGAAGGGGAGGTGTGGTGGAGTGGTCATGCCACTGGATTGGTAATCCAATGGACCCGGGTTCAAATCCCGATATGTCAATGGGAAGATATTATTGGGATTGAATTTGTGCTGTACCTAGTATCAGTGCATTACCACAAAGCCCACCGAAATGCCAAAACAAAAATATACCCTCATTGTTCCCTGATTAAATAACACTGTATGAATATTCCCATATTCAAAATATGTTACAGGGGGACAATGCCTAGTGAGTTCACTGCTCAATAGGTGGCGTTCTGAGAGTGAGGGTCTGAGTCTGGAGGGTGAGACGGTGAAGCACTTGAACGAAGCAACCAGCCGCTTCAGAGATGGAGCTGCTTTGAGCCATGATGGATGCTTCACATGTCTCACTCCCCAGACTGGAAGAAGACCTCACGGGCTTCACCGTGTTGAGCGGTGGAATGTACAGGCTCTCAGCCTATGCCCGAGAGGGAGTAGTTGGAATATAGAAAAAAAAAAAAAAAAAAAAAAGAGAAGAGGATAATGAGGAAGAGGAGGAGAAGGAGGAGGAACAGGCATTTAAGGGAGCGGAAGTAAGGATATGGGAGGGATCATGGAGGTGCTAGGAAACAGGATAATGAGGAGGAGTAGGAGGAGGAACAGGCATTTAAGGGAGCGGAAGTAAGGATATGGGAGGGATCATGGAGGTACTAGAGAAGAGGATAATGAGGAGTACAAAGGAGTACAAAGGAAATCAAGCAACAACAGATATAGTGACCCTTCTAGGCTGCTTGTCCTCCAAAACACTGAGGATCAAGTGTCCAAACAGTGGTTTAGAGTGGGTAAGGGAACTACTGCCCTGCCACTAACGTGGCAGGACTAGGAAGTTAGTAGGGGACATATGGGTTAGTAACTGAGGGGAGGATAAAGTTATTCATTTACAAACGCAGTCAGTCGCGGGTTTGATGCGAGATATTTGTCTAGGCAGAATTTAAATGAATCAACGGTGCTGCAGTCTATAACGTATCGGGGAAGCCCATTCCACAAGTTGACAACTCGATTGAAGAAGAAATTCTTAGATTCGTGCGAGTTAAAAGATTTACCAATAATTTTGCAACCGTTCCCCACGTGTAATTAGATTGGTCGATAGTGAAGTACTTACTACAGTTCATATTGTCGATGCCTTTGATGATTTTGAACACTTGAATTAAGTCACCTCTTAATCTGCGCTGGGTTAAAGGAAATAGATTTAATTCTCTAAGACGCTCTTCGTATGGTTTGTTCTTTAGGCTAGGTATCATTTTGGTAACTCTACGTTGAACTCGTTCTAGCTTGTTTATATCTTTTTGGTAATAAGGGCACCAGGATTGAACGCAGTATTCCAGAAGAGGGCGGACTAAGGAATTGTAAAGGGTTAGGATAACTTCTTTGGATTTATGCTCAAATGACCTGCCTATAAAGCCAATTATTTTGTTTGCCTTCTTAACAACTTCTGAACATTGTTGACTCGGTTTTAGGTTACTCGATATCGTTACTCCCAGATCAGTTTCTCTGTTTACATTCTTAAGCTGAGTGCCATTCATCGAATAGTTTGCTTTCTCATTTAGGTATCCGACATGTAGTACTTTACATTTATCCGCATTGAAACTCATTTGCCAAATTTGGGACCAACATGACAATTTATCTAGATTGTGTTGCATATCGTCAACTTGTTCTTTTGAGAGTACGCTATTTGCAATTTTTGTATCGTCAGCAAATTTTGAGATTGTGCAGGTGAGACCCTCATCTATGTCGTTGATGTAAATTAGAAAGAGAATTGGTCCTAGTACCGATCCCTGGGGTACCCCGCTACTTACATTGGTCAATTTAGATGCCTTACCGTTTATGACTACCCTTTGCTTTCTGTTGCTGAGCCAATTTTCTATCCATTTCAACACACCGTCTTGTATTCCATGCGCTTTTAGTTTTAGCAGTAAACGTTTTGTGGGGAACTTTGTCAAAGGCCTTTTGAAAATCAAGGTATATAATATCTACAGCTTTACTCTCATCGTAGAGGTTGAGGATATCGTGGAAGAAGTCTAAGAGGTTTGTTAAACAGGAACGTTTTTTTACGAAAGCCGTGTTGAGTATCTTTAAGTATGTTATTTTCCTCTAAGTGATTTACGAGTCTGTCTCGTATGACCGTTTCTAGCATTTTACATACAACTGAGGTTAAGCTAATTGGACGATAGTTACTGGGTAGGATTTGCTGCCTTTTTTGAATATCGGTGTTACGTTGGCTAGCTTCCACTGATCAGGCATAGTTCCAGACTGCAAGGATTTATTGAATAGTAATGTCAGTGGTTTGGAGAGCTCATTCTTAGCTTCCTTTAGAACTCTAGGCAAGATTGTATCAGGTCCTGGCGTTTTATTTACCTTGAGTTTATCTAAACAATTCAATACTTCTCTCTCTGTAACGGTGATATTGCTTAGAACATCTGAATTATCAATCTGAATCGGCGATGGTGTAGGGATATCACTGAGGTCTTCTGTTGTAAAAACTGATGCAAAGAAGGTATTGAGGGCATTACTCATTTGTACTTCGTCTTTGGTGTATTCTCCTTTTTCATCGACTAACGGTCCAACAGTTGAAGTAACTACTTTTTTCTTTCTGATATAACTATAGAATTCTTTCGGGTTTGTTTTACTTTGATTCGCAATATGTAACTCTAAGGTCTTTTTACTTTGCTTAATTAACTTTTTGGCTTTGTGTCGTAGCTCTACAAATTTCACCCGTTCTTCGTCATTTTGTGAGGATTTTAATCTATCATTAGCAAATTTTTTAGCAAGCAGGCAGTTTGAAATATCTTTATTCCACCATTTGGGCTTATTATTATGGCCTGGACGCCGTATTTTCGATGGTATGCAGTCTTGCACTGCTTTTAGGTAAGTGGTTTCGAATAACTTCCAAGATGTATTTATGTCGTTATTGTTAATTAAAAAGCTCCAGTCAGTTTCTTTAAACATAGCTCTAAGTTTATGGAAGTTTGCTTTCTTGAAATTAGGGACTTTTTCGATGCTACTATTTGGTTCGTTACTAGTAAACTTTAAAGTGAAAGTTATCGTACGATGGTCGCTGTTACTGAATTCATCACCAACATTCAAATTCTCTATCAATTCTTCTTTTGTTGCAAGTACAATGTCAAGAACGTTATTACCACGGGTTGGCGTTCGAACAAATTGATAAAGCGAACTCTCTTGCAAGTTCGTATACAAGTCATGTCCGGAGTGTGAAGTAAGAGTATCGCCCCACTTGGTCACAGGTAAATTAAAGTCGCCAAAAATTACGGTATCTTGTGAGTTACTTACATCTGCAATTTGTTCGTAAATTTCTCGGTCAGTTTGCACTGATTGAGCTGGAGGTCTGTATATTAACGCAAGTATTATTTTTGTACCTTCATTATTCTTTATTAGCACAAAAGATGTGTCGACGTTCACAATTTGAGGTTTTGACACGAGGGTCGGGTTAAGACTTTCTTTGATATAAAATAAAACGCCACCTCCATTTTTATTTATTCGGCCGTTCTCAAACATTACATAACCGGGAAGTGAATACTCTGCTAAAAAGTCTCTATCTTCTGTATTGAGCCAAGATTCTGTTATGCCAATCACTTCATAATTTTCTGTAAACACTAGCTCCTCTAAATCTGAAAATTGATTGTGTATGCTACGAGCGTTTGCATAGAAAACCTTTAAAGTTGCGATTTTAGAACTCGCAGAACGTTCTTTCATCGAATTTTTGGTTCTGGTCGGATCTACATTTACATTCATGGCTGTCCTCGGTCCTCGGTCGTTATCCCTGACGGTTTTGAATTTGGGTCGTGTTGGTGGAGCTTTATCCAAATTCGCGGTTCTTGACGGATTAGTATTTAATTCCTTTGTAGGTTGCCGTCCTCGCTGTCTTCGGTCCTCCTTCCTGGTTGTCCTGTGCTGAGTCGATTTCTTCTCCGAAAATCCTTCACCGCATCGTTGAGAAGACGCCCAAAACGTGCTGCTCCCACCTGGTTCAGATGAACTCCATCGTCCGAAAACAAATAGTCATCGTAGTAGAAATTGTCCCAGGTGTCGACGAATCCCACGTTCTCCTTCCTGCAGAGGTTTGCTAGACAACGATTTGTGCTGGTGGCTATGTTGTAAAATCGGCTCTCTACACCGAGCCGGGGGACGATTCCTGAGACGATGATCCTTGATGACTTCTCCTTAAACGACTTGATCAGCTGCTGGTACTTTAAAAGCAAATCTTCCGACCGGGTTCGCTGTACATCGTTGGATCCAACGTGGATGACGTACATTGTATTAGCAGGGGCCAGCTTTGATACTTCGTCAACTGCTGCAACTACGTCATCCACACCACCACCAAGGATACAAAAACGCTTCCTGGTCTTAGGTGCCCTGGCGCAAAACTCTGTGAGCTGACCACGTATCATCGAGTCTCCCACGAGCCGGACTTCTGCTATTTCCTCTTCGTCATCTGAGTCTGTGAGTATCTGGAAACGGTTTTGACACTCGGTAATCGGTATGTGTTTCCTGGTCTTGGGGCAAACGTTGTTCCTCACGACACGGAAGTTGTCTTGAGGGGGAAGAGAGTCACTATTTGTATCTTGAGTATCGGAAACATCAGCTGAAGTGGCTACTGTAGGCGTTGAATTGTTGGCAGTTGACGTTGGGGCGTTGGTGGCTGCTGGAGTTGCGGTGACAATTGAAGTTTGTGGTACTCCAACGTTGAGTGTTACAAACTCTTGGAGTGATTCCAGCTTCATGGTGAGGACGTTGATCTTGTAGGCTTCATCTAATTTCACTGTAAAATTCTCTCGTTGCTGGCAGAGCCGGCAGACTTGAAGATCGATAGTAGCAAACATGGACTCACCAAACCTACCGGCGCAGTTCGCACAAGCGCGAGGCATGGTGACAGTCACTTTCTTCAGATCACTTCACTCACTTAAAAAACAATTCACTCACTTTAAAACACTTCACTCACTTTAAAAACACTTCAATCACTTCAACCGAAAACAAATATGCTGAAATACGCAGAAATAGGTTATCAGGGGTGATAGCCTAACCGAAAACAAAAATGTTGAGATACGCAGAATTAGGCTTCCAGGGGCGATAGCCTAACCAAAAGTTTTTTTAAAAATTGAAATACGCAATAATAGGCTACCAGCGTTGAATAGCCTAACCGAAAATAATAAAATTGAAATTCGCAGAAATAGGCTACCAGGTGTGATAACCTAACCTTAAACAAATATATGTATAACAGAATATGTAACTAAATATACAATTCACCAAATAGAGATTATATAAAAATAAAGTGTGACTGCACACAAGGGGTTAATATACTGTGTCAACAGATGGCCCTGGTGTCACTGTAGCCTAGTAAAGCAGTAGATCGTGCAAGCAACAACTAAAATTACAGATATATACTGTATAGCTACAGTAGGATACTAAATACAATATCTACAAGAGTTAATAATAAAACAGATTGGCTGGCTATAGGCGAGGCTAGGTTTGGGTTAGGTCAAAAGCTTGGCAGGTTGGGTTAGGCTAGGTTAGTTTGTACAAATACCACCCTTAGCTTAAAGTAAAATCAGTCTGAGGAGAAAAAGTCAAGTCCTCCAAGAGGAGGAGGAGAAGGAGGAGGAACAGGCATGTAAGGGAGCGGAAGTAAGAATATGGGAGGGATCATGGAGGTACTAGAGAAGAGGATAATGAGGAGAAGGAAGGATGGACAAGGTTACGGTAATTAGGGAAGAATAGGAGGAGAAGCAATAGGAGAAGATTGATATACCTATTAACCCCTTTAGTACCGGCGACGACTTTTTAATTTTCTTCTAGCTATATTTAGACGATTTTGTGCAATTTAAGAAGGATTTGTGGTAGCTAAATGGGTTAAGTGCGAGAGTTCTTAGCCTCTTACTTTGCTGGAAGCCTTTATTAAACTGGATAAAATCGTCTAATAGTAGCAAGAAATAAAATTAAAACAGACGTCGACGGTACAGAAAGGGTTAAAAAGGTGATTTGTTATGGACATTATAACTGTTTTCCATAGCTCCATTAAACCCATCATTTTAAAGCAATACCTTCAATTCATGATATGTATGACCCTGGTTAAAATATAATATTATGTAAGTTTTAACTCATAAGCAAGATTCAAAATGAGGCACAATAACTTGATTCATCTTGACAAAGATTTACAATAGCCGTAAGATTAAATTAATCACATTTAAAAAGGGCCTCCAACCATAAGCAGGCTTTAAACTATCTCACTTAACCTTTTTTTACCACCACAGATTCTGCTTAAACTGCACAAAATCGTCTAAATATAGGTAGACTCAAATAAAAAAAGACGTCGCCGGTACAGAAGGGGTTAATGGTTATTAGATCGTACCCAAAATGTTTCCTAATAATGTTGAGTTATGAGTAGGCTAAATAGGGATCGTAAAACATATACAGTAGCAACACGTCATGTGTACAAACCTATCACGTAAGATCGCTAATGATTGCCATAGCGTTCGTATATGTTAGTAGTGATGTCGCAGCATTACCCCAAAAACAACATAAACATATATATATATATATATATATATATTGTGACGCCTCCCGGCGTTAACAGAATGGTTGCGTGGGGCATTGCAGCTCGCTAGTGCTCGCCAGGATGGGGGGATAGGCTACAGTTGTCCTTGAATGATCTGCTTTATTTCATTAGGGTCGTGTTGCCACAGACAGTCTAGAAATGGTCTTTGTTTTGGTCTGTGACCGCGCCTTATATTTTATATTCGCTGTAATATAAGTGTTGCTTGTGTGGGAGGCGAGCGAGAGAGGGTGAGGGGGTACACCTGGCAGCGGGGTGAGCTATGACACGGCTCGCTTGGGCGCTGACGGCGTTGGCGGCCGGGTGGTCAACGAGTCCCTGCCCATCGCGGCCTCGTGTTTTTTACCAGCTCAGAGCTTGCCTGACACGCGTACCGCCTATATCCTTTGCAATTCTGTCCCCCATACTCGCCACTTTGCATACTATTTCTCTCTCTCGACTTCTCCTTTCTCATTCTCTAATCTTTATTAAACTCAACATCCCTTCTGGTTTCAGCATAGACGTTCACCGTCGGCCAGTCGTATTGTACGCGAAGCTCTCAGATATTTCCATGTATTAGATTAAGGAGGTATTAGGCTTTATTGAGGTTTGGAGAGACGGACTTTTCCGTATGTGTCCTCTCTCGGGAAGGTTGTAGACCGGTATACGTCTCCCTGGCAAGGTGTTGAGTGATTCTGCTTGGTTATCTAAAGCTAGACTGGGGGTAAGGTTACTGTGTCGTTGTCTCCGATGTGTGCAGTGTTAGCTAAGCCCTGCACGACATCGACAGGTACTGTGGGAGCCTAAGTTGTCTTCGGGTGGGTTTACTTTGCGAGCACAGCGCTGTGGTGTGAGAGGGCCATAGCCTATCCCTCACAACATAGTGCTGCCTCTTTGTGTTGACTTCTGAGGGATCGCCAGGATAGAACTAGGTACTAGAGACCTAGATTTATCAAGAGAGCATCCCCGTCATATAACGTAATCGTCATTATACCACCTTCGGACAACGTTAGGCTACGAGCCGCATGCTCGCCCATTGTTGCCCTGCCTTGATACGCCAGCTAGACTTTATTAACTGAGCAGACACTGGTTAGAGATAAGCCCCCTTTATTATATGTATGCAACATTATTATTCACTGCACTTTTGAGCCGAGGTTGTTGTTGAGTTGCACAACCCTAGTAGGCTGTTGCGTTGTGTCATGAAGCATTTCTTTAGTTGTCGAGCATTACTACCTTTGCGCAGTCTTTATTATTCGGCTGCCTATTATTACTATATGTCGTAGCATTTATTGTGACCCGTATTCTGCATTATAATTGTTCAAGATTCTTTACGAACATCTTCCCAGCATCAGACTTATTTCAGAAGTTTCCAGTTGATGTTGCAGGACTAGCATTGCACTTTCTTTAATACAGGAGTGCCAGTTATTTGAGTATCTACCGTAACGTTAATTAATCACGTTAACTATCTTTTCTTTGTGTAACCTAATCGAGTAATTTTTTACTGTTTGAGAATAGGCTGTTTCATCGAGCGTCAGCCTAGTGTGTGTGCACCAGTTACCGAGTCATAGGATACCTCGTTGTCCAGGCACGACTCAGGGCGGTAATGGTGTTTTGTTTTCCAGTGTTTAACCCCTAAAAGTCGGGGCGCAACATAAGTCGTATTTAATAAAGCTGGACTATGTGGCGGCGCTCGACATAGGTCGAGTGGCAATTTCAGCACGTAATGTTGCTGAGAGAGAGAGACAAGTGGTGGCAGGAGACTAGCGAGCGTATGACTGCTCCAGACCACCGGGGCGAACCTACTGACACGAATCTCAGCTCCCTCCTCCCTCTCTCACTCGCTACATACTGAATTGTATGGGGAAAGTACCGAATTACATGCTTTTTGCACTCGCGTTGCACGGTTATTGCAAGAAAACTAGCCATCATAAAAGGATCGTTATGGTGTCATTCGAAAGCTCTGTTTATGCCCTTTCAGGGATAGATACTTGTTTTACGTTATGGGTCTTATTTAGGCATGAAAATGATCACATAAACAGCCCTATTTTGGCTAAAAACACCCCGCTGGGCGGTACATATAAATAAACCGCATAGGCCGCTCTTAAGGTGTTAAGGCAGGGGTTGGATCTAGTGTTACCGTTGTTGCATTTTGCCATTATCTAGTCCAATGTTGAAGAGCCCTGTGTCTTTGAGAACCTGGATCGTAACAATATATATCAACTTCGCCGCAATGTTGCATCTCTCTCGCTATTCTATCCTACTATAATAATCAATGCTCCTCAGAGCTTTCCCAGTGTATAACTTGTCTTCTACGTAGGGTACGTAGTACCCGTCTTGCAACATAATCCCACCCCTACTCTGTGCAACTCTCCATCCCAAGAGTGAAACGGTTTTCTCAGACTTTTTTCTATTCAACTGCTGAGCTCTGGAACTCTCTCCCAGAATCAGTCTTTCCCTCTTCCAACGATTTAAATTGCTTCAAATTTCGTGTGTCCAGGCATTTTGGCTCAAACGTTTCTTGATTTTGGCCCTGTCACTCTTTCAACTCTGGGGGAGGCACTCGATACAGGCAGTTCTGTCTTTTGTCTTCCTCACTCACATAGAACAAACAAAATATATATAATACTGTATATAAACAAATAAAAATATAAATAAATACATAAACATAGAAATACGAGAGGGTGAGGTCTGGAGGAAGGAGTGAAAGAGGAAGGTGGCCACAAAAGCCTTCTATTCACTCCAGGAGGGAGAAAAAATGAGAGAGAGAGAGAGAGAGAGAGAGAGAGAGAGAAAACAATTTGCTTTAATGATAACAGACTTAATTATCACAATACGTAGAAGGAAGATTAGCAAGAAGTACGGAAACATTACTACAGGATGACAGTGAGAACAAAAAGAGACAGAGAACATAGATTAATATTTGTATTGACCATAGCTGACAATGTTAACATATACTACAAAATTCGCACAGTACAACACAACGATACAAAACTTTATCATCACATACAGTAGAACACAAGAGGGGGGAGAGAGCACACACACAGACAGACAGGAAGGAGGCAGTAGACAGCCAACAAAAGCCTCCTATACATCGACAACACCGGACACCACCAACCAACCAACTGCATCACGTCCTCAGTCCTTTCCTTGTACTCCTCCATACTCTTCCTCCTCCTCCTCCATGATTCTGAGGCCGACCTGCTTTCTTACAATGGTTCTCAGTGCTTGCCTTACTCTTACAGGCATTAATGGGTGGGTATCAATTTGTCTGTCCTTTGTATTCCCTCCCCCTCCTCTTCCATGCTACAATCGACACTCAATGGTCGTCAGTGCTCTTTATTTTCTTCTCATTAGGCTTTTTATTCACAGAGGTCTCAGGGCTATCTATCTATTTCTAACCCCGTCTATTTATCTTCTCTTCTCCTACACGACTACCTGCTTTCTTACAAGGGTTCTTAGTGTTCTTGACATTTTCTTTTTTGTATGACTTTCTTTTAATTGGTAGACATCTAATGAGTCGTTCTCAATTTCTCTGTCTTCTTGTGTTCTCGCCCTCTGCTCTTCCTTCATGTTTCTGGGAACGACCGGCTTCCTTACAATATACCCTCAATGGTCTTCAGTGTTCTCTGTAAGGGGAGATGGGTCAGTTTTCTGGTCCCCCTTCTTCCTCATGCTTAACCCAATTAGTTTTCAGATTTTAAGACGTTCGGCCCATTAGCTTGAAGATTTTAGGACCTTTCGCTACATTTATTTGTCAATATTAAGAGTTTTCGTGTAATTTAGGTGTCGATTTTTTCCTGGTGAGCCATAGCGAGCCTGTAATTGAAAAGGAATCGACCTTCGGCCGGGACATTTTTCTATCGAAAAATTTACAAATTTATCTTGATGGAGGTCTAGGGAGGAAACTTTAAAAACTAAACAATAACAAATAACTAAAAGATCCATAAATAAGCAAATAAATATGCCTATCTCCCCTTAATTCACAGGCAGTCATTATAATATAATTCTAACCCCTTGTATTTCCTTTCTCTTCTCCTCTATGTTTCCGAAGGCTAACTGCAATTTACAGGGTTCAAGATTTCGTATTTTGGATAGGCCACGTCAAGTAGTCAATAAATCATAAACATATCTATTTGAGATTATCGTCCTCATCTAAATTTGAAGCGTGCATGTTTTTGTTTGTTCTATAAGCATCAGATCCCGAAGGTTGTCATCGACCCTTCAGGCAAACAATGATTGTTCTTTACCATCGTCTTCAGTCGTTTCTTTGTGCTCCCTTCTCTCTCAGGCTTCTGACGACGACCTGGTTTTTCATAGTCTAGAAGAGTTCCTATATACTCACAGGGGTTCAGTCTCTCTCTCTCACTCCCCCCCCCCCCCTCCCTCTCTCTCTCTCTCTTTCTAACGATGACTTTTTCCTCATAGTCCTGAAGCGTTCTTCACAGGTCCTCACCCCCTCCCCTCTCCATCTCCCTCCTAAATAGCTTCACGAGTTTAGATATACATTACAACAAAATAATAATAAAACAAATAAGAATAGAGAAATAGGTTAAGTTTGATAAATTTTATGTACAATTATATGTTTACAACTCAATTAAGTCAGGAGTTAGAAGGGGTAAAACTCCTCAAGGCTACTAACTGAGCCCAACACCAAGCAAAGTATAATTGGCCTATCCCAACATTTGCTCTGTAACATTAGCAAACCATTGATGCGAGGTGAGGCGGGGCTATATTTAGGTCACTTTAAGAGAGCAATAGTTTGAGCCGAGATAAACATTCTCTGGCCATTCAAGCACAATGCATGCTTTTTTCACCTATGACGTCATTCCTGGCTGACTGTGAGCCATATTTAAAAACTTATAGAACGGGAGTTTTCTATCCCAAAATATACGAACCTCGAGAAACGGAATGTTGATTTATGAAAGATAGTTTTATATCTCTGTGGATCTTAAAGCTAGCATAGGAATTTATAATTAAGATGTACACCTAAGGCATGTCAGGCGTAATTGAAAAGGCTATATTATTTGTATTCTAAAAATAAAATATATTGATAAAAAACAAGCATAACAATGATTCCTTGTTAATATCCATGTAATAATAATAATAATAATAATAATAATAATAATATTTATTCAGTTAGCAATTTACAGAGTGGGTACCACATAGTATGTTACAAATATGACATGTACCAGCCTTGCATAATTCCAACTAAGGATATCCCAATAAGGCCATTAGGCGTATTTCCATTGGGGTCCTTGTGGGATTAGGTTAGCTGGGGAAAATGGGGAGGATAAAGAAATAGATACTTTAGAGAAAGTATTTCTAGGGGGTTATTTTAAGATACCTTACATCCTATAGTAAATATCAGTAATCCGTAATCAGTAATCATTTCAGTTTGGTTTGTCTATCTCTTATGTCGCATTTAGTAGTAGACATAAGCTTGGTGCTCCCTTCTCGCAGCTGTCCGGTTCAGGTGTTCCTTCAGGCTAGGTCTGAAGGAATACAGTGTTCTCTTTTCACGGACTGACTGGGGTAGGTCGTTCCAGTCTTTGATGGCAGTGAAGAAGAATGTTTGCTTACCCTGTCCTTGGACTCTCGGGACCTTAAAATTAAACATCCTGTTTCTTGTATTATGTCCACTCCTCTCATTTGCTTTAACAAAATCATTCTTTAGATACTCTGGAGCTCTGTCATAGAAAATGTTGAAGGCATTAGTGAGCCTGATTTGTTTGGCCCTGTCAGAGACATTGAGCATACCTAGTGACTGAAGTTGTTCCTGGCCAACATGTGATCTGGGTCCTAGGTTCAGCATGAACCTAACCATTTTATTTTGAGTGACCTGAAGTTTGTGCTGTGCTGATTTAGATGATGCAGAGTACCAGGATGACACAGAATAGTCAAAATGACATTGAACAAGCGCTTGGCAGAGGGTCTTTTTGGTCGCCGCGAGCAAGCATCCCACCTGTCTATACAGGTATTTTATATGTGCTCTACACTTACTCAGGATAGATTCCAAAATTGTTTCACCTGACAAACTCGCGTCCAGTTTTAGTCCGAGATATTTAACTTGTGACACTGTTGTTATAGGAATATCATTACAGTTGACCGAGAAGCCCACAGTGTCTTTCAGTTTGCGTTTTGTTCCACATAAGATGGCTTCCGTCTTGCCCAGGTGAAGAGATAGTCTATTGTCCACTAGCCATTCACTACATGATTCTAGTTCTTTGGAAAGTGAAGCGGCAATACTTATTGGGTCTTTTCCTGAAACCAGAAGCACGCTGTCGTCTGCATACAGTAATAATTTACATGAGACGCTCAGTTCCATGTCGTTCACATAACAGAGAAAGAGTAAGGGACCCAGGATGCTTCCCTGCGGGACCCCAGAGTTAATTGGCATAGGATCAGATATATTATCATCAATATTGACTCTTTGGGTTCTACCACTAAGATAAGATTTAAACCAGTTCACAGACCCTATGCCCATTGCTTGTAGTTTATTACATAGGATATCATGGTCTACTGTGTCAAACGCTTTTTGAGATCAAGAAGAACCATACCGGTGTAGTTACCTTTAGACATTTCTTTACGAATGTGATCCGTTAAGTGGATGAGACAGGAGTCTGTCGAGTACATGCATCTGAAACCTGATTGAAACTTATAGAATAGATCATTTTGTTTGAGGTAGTGTTCAATTTGGGTGTATACCGCTCTTTCAAGGATTTTAGATACAATACATAATATGCTAACTGGTCTGTAGTTGCCAACTTCTAGTTTATTTCCTTTCTTGAATAGAGGGGTTACAATAGCTTCCTTCAGTTCAGCAGGTACAGTGTTGGTGTTAATTGACAAGTTGATGATGTGGGTTAGGGGGCCTGCTATACCAATGGCTTCATCTCGTAGAAATTTTGCAGGAATTTTGTCTGGTCCTGTGCTTTTATGTACATTTAGGTTAGAGAGCTCGTCAAAAGTGTATTTTGGTGTAACATTTTGCAATCCAAATGTGTTCGGGTGTATGTCTTTATCTCTGTAGAAATTTCGAAAGGTGGCCGTTGTTGTCGTGTATTTATTGAGAGGTTGAGGTAGGTTCTGTGCAAGTGTGTTTGCTATGGAGCTGAAGAAGGAGTTGAAGTAGGTTGAAATTTGTCGTTTATTGTGGCAAACCTGATCATTAATGGTGAGAGCAATATTAGTGTTAGACGAATCCCTTGTCTTGTTGTCAGCCATATACAGAATAAACTCTCTTTACTATTTGATGTGATCGTAATGCATTAGTTGAATGGTTCAGTTAAAATATATTCATATTTCACTAATAGCATATCATAATATAATTCCAATTTATTACAAGTATTCAATGCTGTCTCCCACCCCACTCCCTTCTCTCTCTATCTGTTAACATTAATAATATATAAACACACAAAAAGACATTATAAATACCCCAAGCAAAACAATGATCACTTGCTGAAATACCTCTGTCGCAACACAGTATTCTCTCTCGCTCTCTCTCTCTCTCTCTCTCAAGTAGGTCTGGGGCGTCTGCTTAGAATAATCAAGTTAGGGAATCTTTAACTTGATACGGGTCCCCGTCTGTGTGTGAGAGTCTTTGTTCTAACTCAGGACCGTCAGAGGGATATTAGTAAGGGATGTCATTGTTTTCCTTGGGAGGTTTTCTTTAGCTTGAGAGATAGATAGATGGATAAATGTAGAGATGGATAGTTATTTAGAAGGAGAGATTGTGTTTTATATATATTTTGTATTATTATTGTGGAATGGGATTCCCCGAGATGAGTTCGAATCCCGGGAGGACCATATGCTTTCATTAGTTTATTCAAGTACATTGGGGGTTGTAATTGATAATTAATGTTAAGAACGGGGTGTTACTTATGTAATTAAATATATAGATAGATAGATAACTTTCGAATTAGATAGTTAGTTAGCATGAGAACCTATGATCTATCTGGGAGCGTCGTCAGAGGGTTATTAGCAAGGGCTAATTATTGTGCTTGGGGTGGTTCTAGTATTTTGTGTTGGGTATTTTTATTTTATAGTTGAGAGAAAGATGCACATATAGACAAATGTACAAATACATAGTTAGTTAGAAATATTGATAGTATTAAAGTTGGTGTTCTTTTGTTGGTATGTCAGAGGATCATTAGTGAAGGGGTCATTGTTTTGATGGGGGTATTTTCTGTTAGTGTTGTTGGTGTTTTTAGACTATAACTGAGCTAAGGGGGGGGGGGAGAGAGAGTGAGAGAGAGAGAGTACAAAGGAGTACAAAGGAAATCAAGCAACAACAGGCCTAGTGACTCCTCTAGGCTGCTTGTCCTCCAAAACACTGAGGATCAAGTGTCCATACAGTGATTTAGAGTGGGTAAGGGAAAATTGGAAAGGGAACTACTGCCCTGGAACTAATATCCGTGACAGGATTAGGAAGTTAGTAGGGGACAGATGGGTTAGTAACATAACACAGTTATAAGTGATCTTTCGTATATCTGGGAAAAAGAGAGTAACGTCTTAGTAATATATATACGCAATAATCCTTGATGAATCTGAGGTGGGAATAAAATAAAGTTATTCATTTACAAACGCAGTCAGTCGCGGGTTTGATGCAAGATATTTGTCTAGGCGAAGTTTAAAAACATCAACGGTGCTGTAATCTATAACGTATCGGGGAATCCCATTCCACAAGTTGACAAGTCGATTGAAGAAGAAATTCTTAGATTCGTGTGAGTTACGACAGCCGTGTTGAGTATCTTTAAGCAAGTTATTTTCCTCTAAGTGGTTTACGAGTATGTCTCTTATGAGTGTTTCTAGCATTTTACATACAACTGAGGTCAAGCTAATTGGACGATAGTTACTGGATAGGGATTTGCTGCATTTTTTTAATATCGGTGTTATGTTGGCTAGATTCCACTGATCAGGCATAGTTCCAGACCGCAAGGATTTATTGAATAGCAATGTCAGTGGTTTGGAGAGCTCATCCTTAGCTTCCTTTAGAACTCTAGGTGAGATTGTATTAGGTCCGGGCGATTTATTAACCTTGAGTTTATGTAAACATTTCAATACTTCTCTCTCTGTAATGGTGATACTGCTTAGAGCATCAGAGTTATCACTCTGAATCGGCGATGCTGAAGGAATATCACTGAGGCCTTCTGTTGTAAAACCTGATGCCAAGAAGGTATTGAGGGCATTACCCATTTGTACTTCGTCTTTGGTGTATTCTCCATTTTCATTGACTAACGGTCCAACAGTTGAAGTAACTACTTTTTTCTTTCGGATAAAACTATAGATTTTTTTCGGGTTTGTTTTACTTTGATTCGCAACATGTAACTCCAGGGTCTTTTTACTTTGCTTAATTAACTTTTTGGCTGTGCGTCGTAGTTCTACAAATTTCACCCGTTCTTCGTCATTTTGTGGGGATTTTAACCCCTAGAAGTCGGCGCGCAACTTAAGTCGTATTTAATAAAGCTGGACTATGTGGCGGCGCTCGACATAGGTCGAGTGGCAATTTCAGCACGTAATGTTGCTGAGAGAGAGAGACAAGTGGTGGCAGGAGACTAGCGAGCGTATGACTGCTCCAGACCACCGCGGCGAACCTACTGACACGAATCTCAGCTCCCTCCTCCCTCTCTCACTCGCTACATACTGAATTATATGGGGAAAGTACCGAATTACATGCTTTTTGCACTCGCGTTGCACGGTTATTGCAAGAAAACTAGCCATCATAAAAGGATCGTTATGGTGTCATTTGAAAGCTCTGTTTATGCCCTTTCAGGGATAGGTACTTGTTTTACGTTCTGGGTCTTATTTAGGCATGAAAATGATCACGTAAACAGCCCTATTTTGGCTAAAAACACCCCGCTGGGCGGTACATATAAATAAACCGCATAGGCCGCTCTTAAGGTGTTAATCTATCATTACCAAACTTTTTAGCAAGCAAACAGTCTGAAATGTCTTTATTACACCATTTGGGCTTATCATTTTGGCCTGCACACCGTATTTTCGATGGTATGCAGTCTTGCACTGCTTTTAGATAAGTGTTTGCGAATCAATCCCAAGATGTATTTATGTCTTTATTGTTAATAAGAAAGCTCCAGTCAGTTTCTTTAAACATTACTTTAAGTTTACAAGAGTTTTCTTTCTTGAAATTAGGGACTTTCTCGATGCTGCTATTTGGATCGTTACTAGTAAACTTTAAACTGAAAGTTATCGTACGATGGTCGCTATTACTGAATTCATCACCGACATTTAAATTCTCTATCAATTCTTCTTTTGTTGAAAGTACAAGGTCAAGGACGTTATTTCGACGGGTTGGAGATCTAACAAATTGATATAGCGAACTGTCTTGCAAGTTTGCATTCAGGTCTTGTCCAAGATGTGAAGTAATACTATCTCCCCACTTGGTCACAGGTAAATTGAAGTCGTCAAAAAATACGGTATCTTGTGAGTTACTTTCGTCTGCAATTTTCTCATAAATTTCTCAGTCAGTTTGCACTGATTGAGCTGGAGGTCTGTATATTAATGCAAGTATTATTTTTGTACCTTTATTATTATTTATTAGCACAAAGGATGTGTCGATGTTCACAATTTGAGGTTTTGACAAGAGGGCCAGGTTAAGACTTTCTTTGATATAAAGTAAAACGCCACCTCAATTTGTTTTTATTCGGCTTTTCTCAAACATTACATAACCGGGAAGTGAATACTCTGCTAAAAAGTCTCTGTCTTCTGTATTGAGCCAAGATTCTGTTATGCCAATAACATATTAATTTTCTGTAAACACTAGTTCTTCTAAATCTGAAAATGTATTGCGTATGCTACGAGCGTTTACATAGAAAACCTTTAAAGTTGTGGATTTAGAATTCACGGAATGCTCTTTAATCACATTTTTTGTTCTGGTCGGGTCTACATTTATGTACCTGTCTGTCCTCGGTCCTCGATCCTCGTCCCTGGTTTCCCTCGGTCCTCGCTGTCCTCGATCATCGTCCCTGGTGGTCCTCGGTCCTCGCTGTCCTCGATCATCGTCCCTGGTGGCCCTCGGTCCTCTCTGTCCTCGTTCATCGTCCCTGGTGGTCCTCGGTCCTCGCTGTTCTCGATCACAGTCTCTGGTGGTCCTCGGTCCTCGATCGTCGTCCCTGCTAGTCCTCGGTCCTCGATCATCGTCCCTGGTGGTCCACGGTCCTCGATCCTCGCCCCTGGTGGTCCTCGAATATAAAAATATAAAAGAGGTAGCTGGATAAAGTCATACAATTGATAGTTAAATATATATATACCGTTGATAGGTACATTCGTTTGTGTGTGTGTGTGTGTGTGTGTGTACGCGAAAACAGGAAATACGCGAGATGGTCGAGGCGATTTTTACTGTCATTTCGCCTACTAGATGCAGTTTCTCGTCCAGTTTCCCCTCCCACATGTAGCCCAGTTACTCACATCTAGCCCAACCTTAGCTAACCTAACAGTAACACTTTACCAATATTATTATTATTGTTATTATTATTATTATTATTATGATGATTATTATTATTATTATTATTATTATTATTATTATTATTATTATTTATCTAACATAAACCTAATCTAGCCTACCCCAAACATAGATCAACCAGCCTAACCCTAATTCAACCCATCCAACCCCAAGCTAACCTAGATTAATATACTATTCTTCCCCTAAACATGTCTAACTTAACCTAACCTATTATAAGCTAAGTTCTAATTCAACCTATACCATAATTCAGTAAACCTACCCCAACCTAACCTAGACTAATATACTGACCTTCCCATAAACAAACCTAATATAAACTTAACTAAGCCCTAATCTAAACTTAACTAAGCCCTAATCTCACCTTGACTAAGCCCTAATCTAACCTCAACTAAGCCCTAATTTAATCTTAACTAGGCCATAATTTAACCTACACCCTAGTTCAACCCATTGTACCCCAACCTAACCTAGATAAATATACCGACCTTCCCCTAAAACAAACCTGACCTAACCTTAACCCTTTCAAGATACGATAATGTATTTTATTTATGGATCTGGCTGTTATTAGACGATTTCATTCAGATTAGGAAGGGTATACGGAAATCAGGGTTAATTGAAACAACCTTTTGCCTTTTTATTCCCACATGTCCTTCCTAAGCCGTACACAGTCATCTAATAACAGCCAGAATAATCTGTCAAAACGTGGCATAATCCTCAAAGGGTTAACCCCTTCAGCATGATGACGCCTTTTCACCTTTTATTCTGGCTGCACTTGAACGAGTTAATGCAGTTTAAGAGGACGTGTGTTATATTGTGAGGGTTAATTGAGATCGTATTTACCTTATTATGACCTAGAAGTAGAGTATAAGCTAAAGAAAATCGTGTAATGGTAACCAGAATATGATGAAAATTACGACATCGTGCTGAAGGGGTTAACGAGGCCCTAACCCCAGCCACACGAACCAAAACAGTCCGTGAAGAATTTAGA
>CM064514.1:26704343-26914343 GCA_032716605.1 Paralithodes platypus
TTTATCTTGAAGGAGGGTCTTGGGTAGGGTGTGTGTGTGTGTGTGTGTGTTTTTTTTTTTTTTTTTTTTTTTTAGCTCTGTGGAGGTCTAAGGAGGAAACTAAAAAAAATATTAAAAATTTACATAAATGAGCAAATAAATACACCCACAAAAAAATTCCACAATAGTCCGTTCCTCATGTTTACAGTCAATTCATTAATAATTGGGCCAAACCTCTTGACCACTATCCTCTATAACTAATAAACGACAACTAGAGTAACAAAGCTACTTATGTCTACCATTTGTAAAGCATCAGCGCCAGGGAATAGGTGTACACATTTACACGCCCTTTTTTGACAATCCAATTTTTGTTTTTTGTTTTTTTTTATGATATAACGTTGTTCCAAATTAGTAGTCCAAAAATTGTGACCCCTAACCTCTGTAACTAAACAAAAAGGCTGGAGCAAATGGGCTGTACATTGCCACACTTATTTCCTGGCTGACCGTTCCCAAATGGTAGAAATATTAGCTGGATTACTCTAGTCCTTTGTGAGTTATAGAGGTTAACGTTCAAGAGTTTAGGACTACTGATTTGGAACGGTATAGGGGTTAAGGGAGCCCACCTCGCTTGTTTCTCTTTCTCTCCCTCTATCTTTGGTTTGTATCCATTCGGCCCCATTCAGCCTACTGTTTTAAGACGTTTTCCCCCATCCAGGTGTCAATATTTTCTTGGCGAGCGGTAGCGAACCAACATATATATATATATATGTTTTGACAGCAAGCTAAATTTGTAAATTTTTCGATAGTTTTTCTCCATACAATACTGGCTCACTATCGCTCGCCAGGAAGAAATCGACACCTGGATGGGGATAAACGTCTTAAAACAGTTGGCTAAATGGGGCCGAATGGATACAAGCCAGGGAAAGAGAGAAAAGGAGAGAAAGATTAAAAAAAGCCGGTGACCCCCTTAATAATGAAGTGTAGAAACAATGTATGATATGGTGCGAGTATGAAACGTATTGATGTGTGGCCAACAGCTTATATTGAATGAACTATAGTCTAGGAATCCGACTGCCAGTCTCTCACAACTCATGATGTACAGTCGCGCTAATAAGTAATGTCTCGGCCCCATGAGTATGTTTTGATCAATAATTGGTATCAGCAATATCTAAGCTTCATTTCTTCATATCGAGTGAAATATACTAACATATTCCTACACTTACCCACCCTATCAACATCTGAAAGACATAATACAGCACACACAGAGCAAGCCAAACGTATTGACAGCTGGGACATGACGTATTAGCGCGACCGTACTTGAACAATTGAGCTGATAATTCCTTCAATTGGGAAGAGTAAACAAGTAAATAGGTGTGGACATTTACAGCCCGTTTACTCCAGCCCTTGTAAACAGAATACATAATCAAACAATAATATGATGGATAGTGACATAGACAGACGTATATAATTACTGTATATCATGTGCGTAGTATGACCTTAAGGGACCCCACCTCGCTTTTTTTTCTCTTTCTCTCCCTCTCTCTTTGGTTTGTATCCATTCGGCCCCATTCAGCCTACTGTTTTAAGACGTTTACTCCCATCCAGGTGTCAATATTTTCCTGGCGAGCGGTAGCGAGCCAGCATATATATATTTTTGTTTTGACAGCAAGCTAAATTTGTAAATTTTTCGATAGCAAAATGTCTACGGCGAAGCCGGATTCTCCATACAATGCTGGCTCGCTATCGCTCGCCAGGAAAAAATCGACACCTGGATGGGGATAAACGTCTTAAAACAGTAGGCTGCATGGGGCCGAATGGATACAAGCCAAGGAAAGAGAGAAAAGGAGAGAAAGATAAAAAAAAAAAGCCGGTGACCCCCCTTAATAATGAAGTGTAGAAACAATGTATGATATGGTGCGAGTATGAAACGTATTGATGCACCCAGTTCTATCAATTTATCATACAATGCACACATTGATATTAAGAGCCGTTCAAGGTAACCTGACAACACCTGGTAACGCTGCCTTGCTAAGCGTTTGTACAACCAATACAATCCTGTACAGTACCGGTGACGTCCTTTTCATTATATTGTGGCAACTATTAGACGATTTTCTTCAGATTAGGAAGGACCTCTACCAATAATATGGCTGAAACTACCTCAACTAACCCTTTTAACTACTGCAGATCCTTCCTAAGCTGCATAATATGGTCTAAATATATCTAGAATACAAGATAACACCCGTCGCTGGTACTCAAAGGGCTATATATAAGCTGCGTGACAGAAGCAGTTTAGAAAGGCAGTATAGGAAGTATAGACACGTAGCGTTAAGCCGCTATCACACCAGAGCTTTTTATAGTCAACATTCGATAATCAACATTTTTATGGCAACATTTCTGGATTATTTTGCACTGGTATCTGAAACTAGACTGATGTTGGATGAATTTAAGTAACCAAAATACTTATATTGTTGACGTCATAAGCTGCCAGACCAGTGTTGAGCATAAATGTTGAGGGAAAAATCGCTCGTGTGATACCTGCTTTACCAATATCCGCCAGGTTGCTTGAATGGACTTTAGAATGGATAGTTCATTAGACCCTGAGTTCAATTCTAACATCTACTTCTTCCATCAAAATTATTCGCTCATTACAAGATAATGTAACATTAGGAATTACGAGAGAGAGAGAGAGAGAGAGAGAGAGAGAGAGAGAGAGAGAGAGAAAGAGAGAGAGAGAGAGAAAGAGGGAGAAAGAGAGAGAGAGAGAGAGGAGGGGGGGGGGTAAGAAGAGAGGAACACTCAAGTTACCAGCTCCAGTTACCTATATTGTGATACCTGATGCTGAGAGAGAGAGAGAGAGAGAGAGAGAGAGAGAGAGAGAGAGAGAGAGAGAGAGAGAGAGAGAGAGAGAGAGAGACTAAACTAAAAACAAAAAATAAAACGAAAAATAATAATAAATCGACCAATAAATAATTATACCCTTCCCTCCTTTAAAAAACCCACACACATATACATAGGCACACATACTGTAAAATTGTTCTGACAAATTGCATACGCACACAAACACAAATGCTGCTGATCGCCTTACATGCGCCCCAACAGGCATCAGTGTGGGTCAATACCATCCTTACAAGTGAGACATTAGCCCCAGACATAGTAGACAACCTCATACGTGCAGTGGTAAACCAGGGAGTGTCAACGAGGTATAATTTGTATAGAACTGTAGTCCCTTCATTATAAGGAGGTACAGGTAGTTGCTTTTACCCCCTCATGTTTAGTCCCATTAGCTCTGAGATTTTAAGACGTTTGTTCCATCAATTTGGTGCTTTTAAGACCTTTCGCCCTATTTCTTTGTCATTAAAAAGACCTTGCGTGCCATTTAGCTGTTGATAATTTCCTGGCAAGCGATAGCTAGCCTGACATTCTAAGAGGAGTTGGCCTTCGGCCGGGACATATTATTCCCGAAAAATGTACAAATACATTTTGAAGGGGGTGGGGGTCTAGGGGGTGTTTTTTGTTTAAGTTTGATGCAGGTCTAGCGATGAAAATATAAAGCATATATACTGTATATATATATAAATAAATAGACTAACAAATATAAAGCATATAATAGACTAACAAATATAAAGCATATAATTATACTGTATATATATATAAATAAATAGACTAACAAATATAAAGCATATATACTGTATATATATATAAATAAATAGACTAACAAATATAAAGCATATATACTGTATATATATATAAATAAATAGACTAACAAATATAAAGCATATATACTGTATATATATAAATAAATAGACTAACAAATATAAAGCATATATACTGTATATATATATATATATATAAATAAATAGACTAACAAATATAAAGCATATATACTGTATATATATATAAAAAAATAGACTAACAAATATAAAGCATATATACTGTATATATATATAAATAAATAGACTAACAAATAACCACTAGTAGTCCAGAAATCGTTACCCTTTCCTCTGTAACTAAAAAACCCCAAAAAGCTAGAGTAAATGGACTGTACATTTCCACACCTATGGGGCCCCGGCTGACTCTTGTTGGTCTATTAATTAATAAATTCATTTATGTTTTAGTTTCTTCGCTAGACCTCCACCATGCATAGAAAAATACCCCCCTAAACCCCCTTTCAGAATAAATTTGTACATTTTTCGGTAGAAAAATGTCCCGGTCCACTTGTAAATTACAGGCTTGTTATCGCTCGCCAGGAAAAAAATCGACACCTAAATGGCACGAAAGGTCTTAAAATTTACAACGAAATGGGGCGAAAGGTGTTAAAATCGTCAAAATAATAAGACCGACCGACCGTCTTAAAATCTCAAAACTAATGGGGCTAAGCATGAGGGAGAAAGTGGACCAGAAAAACGACCCCCCCCCCCCCCCCTAGTTAAGTAAGAATCAGTAATGGTTCAGTAAGAGCTAAGTAAGAATCGGTAAGAGTATGGCGAAAGTCCAGTAAGAGTTAAGTTAGAGTCAGTAAGAGTTAAGTAAGAGTCAGTAAGAGTTAAATAAGAATCAGTAATGGTTCAGTAAGAGCTAAGTGTGAATCGGCAAGAGCATGGCGAAAGTTCAGTAAGATTCAGTAAGAGTTAAGTAAGAGTTAAGCAAGAATCAGTAAGAGTTAAGTAAGAATCAGTAATGGTTCAGTAAGAGCTAAGTAAGAGTCGGTAAGGGTATGACGAAAGTCCAGTAAGATTCAGTAAGAGTTAAGTAATAGTCAGCAAGAGTCAGTAAGAGTTAACTAAGAGCTAAGTAAGAGTTAAGTAAAGCTAGACGGGGCCAGACAAGAAGAATACTCGAGTTACCAGCTCCAGTTACCTATATTGTGATACCTGATGCTGCACGACAGAGAGAGAGAGAGAGAGAGAGAGAGAGAGAGAGAGAGAGAGAGAGAGAGAGAGATTAAGCCAGGTGCTAATGCGAATACAAATAGAAATGAACAAATACCAGACAATAAACTGCAGAAGGAGCAGGCAATAATAATGTCGCAACGAACAAGAACTACCTGTTTAATAAAAAGCTGTCCGAGATATTCTTAAAAATACTAGTAGGTAATATGTAGACACAAAAACAAAAAAAAACAGTGGATGTTAACTTGTAACAACTCTTATAGAACATTTAATTAAGGTTATCAAAATATACAAAAAACAAAAAACATTTACATTTATTAATATTCGACAAGCTAGGGTAGACGTTAGGTATATAAGAGAATAATTCATTGAGAATAAAAGAATAAACAAATAATAATACAAACTAAAATCAAGATGCTTCGTAGAGTATGTATCTCCGCTATTCGAACATTCCGATAGGTAAGGGGTGCATCCAGTCGTCACCATAATTTACATGCTAAGTGTGAGTAACTGATAAGTAATGGAGGTATGTGTGAATGTATATACTCATTACTCAGGCACATACCTTATAGCTGGGGGTGGCCGACTCGAGACCGAGCCCGAACAGAAACAACAGTTAAAGCTCCAATTCTTAGGGTCCGTGACCACTTTCGCGTTCCCTCGCCCATTATTCTGTCTCGTCTAGTTGCCCTCACCCTAATTAGTATATTAAATATAATTGAAGTTTAAGATAAGTGTCCGATGATTATAATAAGTTTGTATATACCTATGTTCCATATGTTTTTTGGGAAAATAAATCATGGGTATTCTGGGATAGGAGGGCATAATAAAATCGGGACAAGGTCAATATACATTTGTCAATATACACAAGGTCAATGTTGGCCTTGGGAGGAGGCAACCAGGTAAGACTACGAACGAGTCTGTTGCAACGCTCAACTGTATCGTTGTTTTACTCGCCATGTGGAATAAGACCTGACTTCATCTCGAATCTACAGGTAATAAGGCTATGTCTAGAGGTAGTGTTGGAACATTAAATAATTAATAAATAAAATAATAAATATATACATCGCCAAACAAGCATAAAAATATACCTACAGTAACCTCTTCACTACCATTACGAAATGTTCATCATATTCTGGTTACCATTAGACGATTTTCTATAGTTTGTATTTTACCTAAAAGACTCAAATGGGTCATGCAATGTCAATAAACTCTCTTTGTAACTTAAGTCCTTCTTATACGGCATACAATATATCAAATTTTAGCCACAATCAACGGTAAAAAGGCGTCATGGTGCTGGAGGGGTTAAATAATCTCCACCCTACTATACCACTAACGGAAAGGATATTAAAACAAACAACAATAATAGAAGGAGTTGGTAAGAGGAGAGGGTAGGAGGGGAGCAACTCGAGCAGGGCCAGCCACCGGAGCTATCAGTTTTCCTCCCTAAATTGCTGCCCCCCGACGTGTTTCCTCTTTCCTTTTCCTTCCCCTCCAGCTCTTCACGCTCTTGCTGAACTCTTGCTGTAGGAGGGGCTGTCGTTAATGCTACATGTTCCCCTTCTTTCCACAGCTACTCTTGATGCTCTTGTTCAGATCCATTCATCCTCTTGAAATGGCTTTGATTAGTGTTATAGTTATATACTCTTTGTCATTCCCTTGTGATTCTTACGACTCTTGCTGAAGTGTTCTTGTGTTGATTTTAACTAATGTTAGATTCTTGTAGTTATTGTGAGGCTCTCTTATTGTCTTTTACTGTTCTACTTTTCCTTCTGGGGGTGGGGGCTAGGAATCCTCCTCCCCTACTAAACGAGACAGAGAAAGGGGCGAGGGAACGCAAAAAATATCCCGGATTCTAAGAAATAGAACTTTAAATGTTGTTTCTGTTAGGTCTCTGTCTCGAATCAGCCACATCCAGCTATGGGGTATGTGCCTAAGTATATACATACATACATAAATATACAACTTTGATTATTAATGTTCTTCCAGGAGCTCTTGTTCTTGATGTGTCTGTGTACAATAGTATGATTATTGTAACATTTGAAGTTCTTGCCGATCCTCGTCCTCTTGGAATGGCTGGTATTAACCAATCGACAACGGAAGTCCTTTTGGTGGTGTTGTGATTGTGTGAATATAGTGCTGGTGTTATTGAAATGATAGTGTTGTTATAATGTAGGTGTAAATGGTGACGGTGTTGCTACTGTTAGTTAGTGTTGCTAATGTTTTTCTGGTTGTTGTGACGGTGTTGGTGTTATTGTTGTTAAGATGGTGTTGTAGTTGTGTTGGCAACAATACAGTATTGCTACTGTTAATATTGTTATTGTCGTTGTGCCGGTGTTAGCTAGGGCCAAGTATACCCTTGGTGTTAGCTACTGTATGTGATGATGGAATTGGTGTTATTATGATGGCGCTAGATGGTGTGGATGTTATTGTTGATAATGTTGTTGTTACTGTGTTGGTATTGTGACGGTGGTAGCCTGGTGAGGGGGACAACATCCGGGTGACTCAACAATAAGAACAAGACTCGGAGTGCCTGCCAAAAGATTCCGGGCCCACATAACACAATCCTGTGGGGTGGGGGGGGGGGGGGGGAGAATGACTGTGCTCTACTTTTCTCTTTAACCATTTTCGAAATACGAGGACGAATTTCTTGCTATCAGTAGACGTATTCATTCAATAGAGGACAGAATGATGGGAGTCAGAGGGTTAATTGAGATAGACTTTACCCCTTTGGTTCCTAGACAGTCTTCCAAGACTGAATACATTCGTCTAGTATTAACCAGAATAAAGATAAAACGTGTTCTATAGTACTGAGAGGGTTAACTGCCTAAAATGTTCTTATTCCCAACTTCATTGATCAGCTATTATAAGCTTTGTATAGCCAAATATGATGTTCATCACGGACACTTAGCTTTTCTATGAGGCAGAGATATGTCAGATTCCCATTTAATAAGCAAGTATCGAGAAATCAGATGCTAAAGAACTAATTTTTCCGACAGATGCAATGCAATTCGAGTATAGTGATGAACAGATTATTAGCAGTTAATTGAGACTCAATATCTAATATTTAGTATAATATTGTGATTTGGAGCAATAAACTATTGCTATCCTTTTAACCCCTTATGTACCGGTGATGTACTTTTTATTCTATTTGGCAACTAGTAGACTATTTTGTAAAGCTTATGAAGGACGTCTACTAATTCAAAGGCTTCAGACTATCTCAATTAATCCTTTTAGTTACCATATATCCTTCCTAAACTTCATAAAATCGTTTAAATGTAGCTATAATACATTATAAAAGACGTCTCCGGTACAGAATGGGTTAAGAGGTGGATTCAACCCTTTCAGCACGATGACGTAAATGTCATCATAGTCTGGTTACCATTAGACGATTTTCTTTAACTTAAAACATACCTCTAGGATTCGAAGGGGGTAATTACGACTATTCAGGAGCATGCGATATTAGATTACAAATACTGTCATGTGAGAGGTACGAACGTTTTCTATTGTCCCCTTTTCATGCAGGCTCTCTCTTTTCTCATTCTCTGCAGGTCTACTCTTACATCCCTTACTTCATCCTGCTCTCTCTCTCTCTCTGTAGATACTTTCTCTCCCCCCTTTCCTCCCTCTCACTCTCTATTTTCTTCTAAGCTTTCTCTCTCCCCCCCCCCCCCACCTCCCTCTCTCTTTTACATCATGATTGTGTTCTCCTCTATCATCCTTCCTACGTCCCTCCCTCTTCTCTTTTGCCTCTTATTTTCCTCTTGTTCGATCTGTCCTCTTACATATATAATTCATTACCATCTTATCTGGCCTCTAATCTTCCGGCATACTTCTCATCTTACAACCTCCATCGGTACATCTCTCATCTTCCTCTCTTTCTATTTATATTACTCACGCTTGCCAATATTTTCTCATTTCGTTTTCTCTCTCATCATCTCTCTACCCCTCCCCCCCTCCCTCTCTCTCTTAGTGTCTCTTTTCACACATATAGTTATTCTCTCTTTATTAACTTTCCTTCTGGTTTACTGTCTATCAAACCCTTCTTCAATATCTATGTACACTTATATATTTCGTATATCCTTCAATTCTTCACGCATCTAGTTATATTGATATGGTAAATAATAATCTGATTCATGGCAGGCGGATCTACGAGGTCGGGAATATAATAAAGGAAATACGGAAAGGCACATTTTAGGCGCTTGTGCTAGATTTTGTTATGCTTTCAACGGTCTTGCACCTTAATTTATTTTCCCTCTTTAAAATTAATTATCTTGTTAGGTTTATCTCTCTTACTATTTCTGTTTCCTCTTCACACCTCATACTATTTCTGTTTCCTCTTCACACCTCTTACTATTTCTGTTTCCTCTTCACACCTCTTACTATTTCTGTTTCCTCTTCACACCTCTTACTATTTCTGTTTCCTCCTCACACCTCTTACTATTTCTGTTTCCTCTTCACACCTCTTACTATTTCTGTTTCCTCTTCACACCTCTTACTATTTCTGTTTCCTCTTCACACCTCTTACTATTTCTGTTTCCTCTTCACACCTCTTACTATTTCTGTTTCCTCTTCACACCTCTTACTATTTCTGTTTCCTCTTCACACCTCTTACTATTTCTGTTTCCTCTTCACACCTCTTACTATTTCTGTTTCCTCTTCACACCTCTTACTATTTCTGTTTCCTCTTCACACCTCTTACTATTTCTGTTTCCTCTTCACACCTCTTACTATTTCTGTTTCCTCTTCACACCTCTTACTATTTCTGTTTCCTCTTCACACCTCTTACTATTTCTGTTTCCTCTTCACACCTCTTACTATTTCTGTTTCCTCTTCACACCTCTTACTATTTCTGTTTCCTCTTCACACCTCTTACTATTTCTGTTTCCTCTTCACACCTCTTACTATTTCTGTTTCCTCTTCACACCTCTTACTATTTCTGTTTCCTCTTCACACCTCTTACTATTTCTGTTTCCTCTTCACACCTCTTACTATTTCTGTTTCCTCTTCACACCTCTTACTATTTCTGTTTCCTCTTCACACCTCTTACTATTTCTGTTTCCTCTTCACACCTCTTACTATTTCTGTTTCCTCTTCACACCTCTTACTATTTCTGTTTTCTCTTCACACCTCTTACTATTTCTGTTTCCTCTTCAAACCTCTTACTATTTTTCTGTTTCCTCTTCACACCTCTTACTATTTCTGTTTCCACTTCACACCTCTTACTATTTCTGTTTCCTCTTCAAACCTCTTACTATTTTTCTGTTTCCTCTTCACACCTCTTACTATTTCTGTTTCCTCTTCACACCTCTTACTATTTCTCTGCTTCCTCTTCACAAATCTTACTATTTCTGTTTCCTCTTCACACCTCTTACTATTTCTCTATTTCCTCTTCCCATCTCTTACTATTTCTCTGTTTCCTCTTCCCATATCTTACTATTTGTTTCCTTTTCACATCTCTTGCTATTTCTCTTTTCCTCTTCACACCTCTTACTATTTCTCTGTTTCTTCTTCACAACCTTTCTCTGTGTTCTTCTTCTTTACTTCGACTTATCTTCTTCCTTTCCTCCCCCTCCATCTTTTAGTTTTTCGTATTTTTCTGCTTCTGCTCTTCTATGATATGCTCGCTTCTCAGATCAAGTCAGGTCAGGTCAGGTGAACCTATTTTGTGTTCTATTTCATACGTTAGCATCATCTCTGCCTTCCCTGCTCCTTCATGCATTTATATAATTATTGATCTTTCTCTTCTAATTATTCTTTCGTTCCCTTCCTCCTCTTCTTCCTTTGTTTGTACCGTAGCATCCTCTCCCCATCTCACTTCCTCTTAGCCTTATCAACTTCCATCTTCCTTCCCACGATTCTCCTTAGCCCCCCCCCCCCCCCCCACCCCCCGAGACGTAACTTCATGTGTTGGTTAGCCCCGAGGGAGGAAGGGAGGAGAGGGAGGGGACTAAGGAGGGAAGGAGGTGGTAGGTTTAGCCGGGTAGAGGGGATCAGTTTCCCTCCAGCCACGAGAGGAGGGAGAGTTCAGTCACTCCCGTCTCCTCTCCCTCCCTCCCACCGCTAGCCAAGAGCTCCCAGTGGAAATATCAACTTCGGTAGAGCTTTGTGGAAATTGTGTCTGAGAGATTTATTTTAACTCGACAGTGACGAGTGTTTATTGATTCAACATTCTAAGCAGTGCAATTGACGGGTTATGATAAAAGCAAGTGATTATATGCAGTGCTGGTAGTACGTATAAACTGTTAGTATACGCACGTGTATAGCTCCCTGAAACTTAATACGACGACTGTGCTACCGATATATACTGTTTAAATTAAACGGAGAATATGAGCAGACCAGTGATACAGTGATTAAACAAACCATTACTTAAACAGTAGCCAGGTGTTAAGTCCTCAATACCCCCGTGTGACCCAACCATCTGCATGTCATCCGGACCCAAGGTAAGTTAGTGACAGGGAGTCAAAGTTGCCTTGAGGGTTTGCATTTATGTACTCTACTGTACTTACGTATAATCAATTTGTTAACATATGAGTAAAAGTGACTTATCATAATAACTATCTTTAATTAAATACTATTATACCTAAGCATATAATTCTTTAGATTCTTGTAAATACATACACATAAACTAATTTACATGTACAATATATATATATATATATATATATATATATATATATATTATATATATATATATATATATATACTGTATATATTATATATGAATAGATATATATATATATATATATATATATATATATATATATATATATATATATATATATATATATATATATATATATATATATATATATATATATATATATATATATATATATATATATACAGTATATATTATATATATATATATATATATATATATACAGGGGCATAGTGCGTCCTTGTATTGAGTATTGTTCACATGTGTGGGGAGGTTCCTCTCACACCACTCTCCTAGACAAAGTTGAAAGGAAGGCCTTTCGTATCATTAACTCCCGTCCACTCACCAACTCTCTGCAATCTCTCTCTCTCCGCCGCAATGTTGCATCTCTCTCGCTATTCTATCGCTACTATAATAATCAGTGTTCGTCAGAGCTTTCCCAGTGTATACCACCTCCTTTACGTAGGGCACGCCGCCGCACGTGGTACCCGTCTTGCAACTCAATCCCACCCCTACTCTGTGCAACTCTCCATCCCAAGAGTGAAACGTTACCGTACTCTCAAACTTTCTTCTACTCAACAGCTGAGCTCTGGAACTTTCTCCAAGAATCAGTCTTTCCCTCTTCCTATGACTTAAATTGCTTCAAACTCCGTGTGTCCAGGCATTTTGGCTAGAACGTCCCTTGATTTTGGCCCTGTCACTTTAAACTATGCATATATATATACCTGTATATATATATATATATATATATATATATATATATATATATATATATATATATATATATACATATATATAGATAGATAGATAGATATATTGCAGATATAGGCCTATACAGTACGTATATAAAGTTACAAGGTGTAATGGCATTGTATATCAAACAAGGAATTTATTAAGCAAACAATAATTAATTTAGATTTATTATTCATTAGTACATTTTACATTTAATATATTGTCAAGTAATATGGGGAGTGACAAGTAAAACTGCTCTAAAACCTATAGAAACTGCTCAAAAGCGAATAATGAGGACAATTAAGTGAGTAGGCCGCTATGATAAGTTGATAACACAAATTACCGTATATATTCTATAATAATAAAGTACTTAAGTTGAAAGAAATGAATGTGCTGGTATCCGCTGTCTATGTGTACAAATGCATAAATGGATTAGTTTATAATGATTCGATCTTTGTGCCCAATCCACCGACCAGATCCCCCATAAGAAATAATGAGCGTCTAGTCGTACCTTTCATGTCATCTTCACAATCTCAAAGTAACATTAGATATCATGGTGCAAAAATATTCAATTCCTTACCAAATAACTAATTAACAAAACTACTGTAGATAGCTTTAAAATTTGTCTTAAAATAACACCTCGTACAATCTTATGTAAGTACATAGCTACCTCTTAAAATAATCCACTACCAAATAACCGTATACAAAATTTATCTATATGACTTTAAACTCATTGAAACACCCATACGAACATACCGTAGCATATAAAGTATAGATATCTAGATTTGGATAGACAAATACGACTTCCTATCACTGGATTAGGAGAAATAAGAGCCTTCACGTGTGTACTGGTACTGACTTAAGGGGGTAGCCTAGAGCTTGGTTTTTTGGTCTATATAAATATTTATTAATGTATTTTTTAGTTTCCTCGCTAGACCTCCATCAAGCTTAGAAAAACACCCCCTAGACCCCCTTTCAAAATTTGTAAATTTTTCGGTACAAAAACGGCTTCGCAGAAGGTCGATTCCTTCTAAAATTAGAAGCTTGCTATCGCTCGTCAGGAAAAAATCGACACCTAAAGGGCACGAAAGGTCTTAATATTGACAAACAAAATGAGGTGAAAGATCGCCAAACTAACGGAACAAAAGTCTTAAAACTTCAAAATTAATATGCTAAACAGGAGGGAGAAGGGTGTCCAAAAACACGAGTACTACCCCCTTAAGGGGAGGCTTGGTTTTGCTGGACTCCCTTCATTCTCATGTTTAGCCTCATTATTTTGGCGATTTAAGTGTCTGCACTCTCTTCACCCTATGGTTAGCATCATTAATTCGGCGATTTTAAGACTTTTTGTGCCATTTAGGTGTCGATTTTTTCCTAGCGAGCTATAGCGAGCTTGTAATCTAGAAGGAACCGGCTTTTGGCCGGGACAGTTTTCTACCAAAAAACTTACACATTTATCTGGAAGGGATGTCTTGGGGGCATTCTATAAAGCTTGATAGAGTCTTGGGAAGTTGGGAAGAAACTAAAATGATAAATAAATAAATATATATATACTTAAATAAATAAATATATACATGAACAAATAAATACCTGTACAACTAAATACAATTCTGCCCTTAAAATTGGTTGCAGACACAAGGCTACCTAGCTTTAGTAAACAGACTGGACGATAACCCAACTTAATGTAATGTGAATCTTATATTTCATGATAATCCATTCATTATTTACATTTATATATATTTTTGTTTAACCATCCATCATTGTTATTATTATTATTTTTATTATTATTATTATTAGTATTAGTATTATTATTATTATTTGTATTAAGCCTTTCTCTCTCTCTCTCTCTCTCTCTGTCTCTCTCTCGCTCTCGCTCTCGCTCTCTCTCTCTCTCTCTCTCTCTCTCTCTCTCTCTCTCTCTCTCTCTCTCTGTATATATATATATATATATATATATATATATATATTTTTTTTTTTTTTTTTTTTCTTTAATACATACGAGGTTGAAAGAAATGGCAATTTCTGCGTTGGAAATTTTATTATTCAAAGTTTCCAGGTCTCTGATGAGTTTTCGCTGGGTGGCAGGAAGTAGATGAAGGAGATGAGCAAAATTCATGGTGGTACAGGGTTACATTAATGTACATGATGATACAGGATATACGACGCGCGTTTCACTGGACAACCAGCATTATCAAGTAAGGATAGAATGATATAAAAGGTAAACAGGAAGGGTATATATAGAGGGTGGAGGATCAGAGGAGGCGAAAATCAGGGGGCAAAAGTCTGCTATTGGTGGAGGGGTATTCTAGGAGAGAGAAAGAGAGAACTGCTTCACGCATGCGCACTGGATGCGGGATGGTGGTCGGTTGGCGGGGTCAAAGCTGATTGGCTGCATGTCGAGGGGCGTGGCCTAAGTTGCGTAGTACGTGTGGCGCCTGCGGAAGACGAAGCTGAAGGAGGTAGCGCGGGGGGCTGCGTCAAGGGCACCGGGGGGCGAGGGGGGCGTTAGGTCCTGTAGGAAAGTGCCTTTTGGCAGAAGGAAGGATCTGAAGGTCCAGAGTTTGGTTGTTGATGTTGGGATGTAAGGCATGGATATATGATGCTTCAAGTATAGGTAATCTCCTTGGGTCACTTTCTTTATCGAGTATGGTGGTGTGTTTCTCTAACTCGTTGCGTGTGAGGTGGGGTGGTTAGGGGTGAGATAGTGGTCTTTGATGGCTCCAGCCTGAAGGTGAAGAGTTAACCGACGTGAAAGACGAGTCTGCGTCATACCAATATAGGAATGAGGTCCACAGTCCTCATAATTACAGGTACCGGTATGTTGGTAAATGACGTGATCGTCCGTCATCGGGCTCTTTATCTTGGTGGAAGCTGGTTTGTTGCGGAGAACGAGGTTGGAGGTCTTTGGGGATTTGTAATAAATTATTAATTTGATTTTGTTTTCCGGGTTGGTTGGGTGGACATGCTTGGAGATTATTTCTTTTAAGACGGCCTCGTCATTTTTGTGTTCAGAGGACATAAAATTGCGGTAGAAGATCTTAATTTCGTTGAGGGGGTCAATGTTGGGAGGGCTTTGGGTGTACCATTTTTCAAGATGGTGGTTGATGGTGCTAGAGATGTCGGAGTTGGAGTATCCGTTATTTTCTAAAACTTGGGATAGTCTTTCTAGTTCCTGGTGGGTGTCGGCCCAGGTAGAGCAGTGCGTGAGGGCTCTCCTAACATAGGCGGAGATGGAGGATAGAAGATAACGGCGGGGGCATTCACTATCGCCGTTGAGGCATTGTCCTGTGTTAGTTGGTTTAATGTAGACGGTGGTTTTGAACCCATGGTCGTTCAGAGCTACGAGGATGTCGAGGAAGGGGAGTTGTCCATTGTTAGATTTTTCAAAGGTGAAGTTAAGTCCGGAGGAGGTCATGAAGCGACGCTGGAGTTCCTGTAGTTCGTGGAGGTCCTTGATTTGCACGAAGATGTCATCCACGTATCTACAGTAGACGGCGGGTCGTTGGGCAGCTAGGAGCTCTTCCTCGTTGGTACCCATAAAAAAGTTTGCAAAAAGAACTCCTAGGGGGCTGCCCATCGCCACACCGTCTATCTGCTTGTACATGTTGCCCCGGGGGCAAAGGAAGGGGGCCTCCTTGGTACATAGCTCCAGTAGTGTTTTCAGGGCCTTCTCCGGGATGTCCAGTGTTGGTGTATCAGGGCAATGGTAAATTCGACGTAGAATCATGTCAATGGTCCTATCCACTGGCACGTTGGTGAACAGGCTTTCTACGTCGAGAGAGGCGATTGTGTGGTTGTTGTTCCGGGGGGCGTCTCGTAAAATTTCCAAGAAATCGTGGGCTGAGTTAACGTTGAATTGGCTGGGCACGTAGGGGGTGAGGAGGTTGTTCAGGGCCTTGGCGATCTGGTAGGTGGCAGTGGGGATCTGGGAGATGATGGGGCGGAGGGGGTTCCCAGGTTTGTGTGTTTTGATGGTTCCGTACCTATATTGGTATGACGCAGACTCGTCTTTCATGTCGGTTAACTCTTCACCTTCAGGCTGGAGCCATCAAAGACCACTATCTCACCCCTAACCACCCCCACCTCACACGCAACGAGTTAGAGAAACACACCACCATACTCGATAAAGAAAGTGACCCAAGGAGATTACCTATACTCGAAGCATTATATATCCAAGCCTTACATCCCAACATCAACAACCAAACTCTGGACCTTCAGATCCTTCCTTCTGCCAAAAGGCACTTTCCTACAGGACCTAACGCCCCCCCCTCGCCCCCCGGTGCCCTTGACGCAGCCCCCCGCGCTACCTCCTTCAGCTTCGTCTTCCGCAGGCGCCACACGTACTACGCAACATAGGCCATGCCCCTCGACACGCAGCCAATCAGCTTCGACCCCGCCAACCGACCACCATCCCGCATCCAGTGCGCATGCGTGAAGCGGTTCTCTCTTTCTCTCTCCTAGAATACCCCTCCACCAATAGCAGACTTTTGCCCCCTGATTTTCGCCTCCTCTGATCCTCCACCCTCTATATATACCCTTCCTGTTTACCTTTTATATCATTCTATCCTTACTTGATAATGCTGGTTGTCCAGTGAAACGCGTCGTATATCCTGTATCATCATGTACATTAATGTAACCCTGTACCACCATGAATTTTGCTCATCTCCTTCATCTACTTCCTGCCACCCAGCGAAAACTCATCAGAGACCTGGAAACTTTGAATAATAAAATTTCCAAAGCAGAAATTGCCATTTCTTTCAACCTCGTATGTATTAAAGAAAATGTATTACCTGGCTTTACTAACATATATATATATACCGGTATATATATATATATATATATATATATATATATATACCCGGTCCCGGTATATATAGTGTGTGCGTGTTTGCATGGGGAGGGGGGAGGGGGGGGGAGTGTCCAATAAAGTGGTCTATAATTAGCCTACTGTATATACCATACATAAGTTTCAACCGTATCTCCGATATTACGATCACTTTTTCGTTCTCTATTGACTAACATTAGAAGATTTTAATTGGCTCTGGGAGATGTCTGTTAGTGAAGGGACTTAAGGGGAGATTTCCACTTTAAAAAAAACTGGACCCTTTCTTCCTCATGTTTATCCTCATTGCTTTTGAAATTTTAAGACGTTTGCACCATTAGTTTGGCCATTTCTGTCAATTTTATGACCTTTCGTGTCATTTAGGCTAAGTGTCGATTTTTACTTGGCGAGCGATAACGAGCCTGTAATTTAAGAGGACAGGCCTTCGGCCAGGAAATTTGTCTACCGAAAAATGTACACATTTATATCGAAGGGGGGTTTTGGGGGTATTGTTTTAAAGCTTGATGGAGATCTTGGTAGCAAACCAAAACCCACCTCTTAACACTACCTCCAGTTACAATAATGTCTTGTGTTCTTGTTAGTCTGGCTACCGCAAGGCAGACTTCCCAAAGATCAGCATAGGTCTCTCGTATTCAGTGGAAAAAGGTCTCGTATTAATTTCCAGTAATTTCCAGGCTATTTTGGAAGCAAGTGTTAAAATCAATGTTTGTAGATTCTATTTAGATTATCATACCGGTAGCATTAAATCACGTTACATGATACAATATTCGAATTCCCAAATGGCGCGGTGGTGAGAAAAATAAATAAGTAAATCATTGTTCAATCTCATTAAGGGGGGAGGGTATATTTCTTTGGTCGATTTCTTTCTATATATATTATTTTTTAGTTTCTTCCCTAGACTAGACCTCCATCAAGCTTTAAAAACAAATACAAAATAAACAAATAAACAAAAGAAATGAAATATAATAAACAAATCACTCTTCTAGATATATTTATACATATTGTCCCGGCCTTGTTCCTCCTAAGATAAAGGCTCGCTATCACTCGCCAGGAAAATAATAGACTCCTAAATGGCACGATAGGTTTTCATATTGACAACGAAATGGGGCGAAAAGTCTTACAGTCGCCAAACAAATGGCCCGAACGTCTTAAAATCTGAAAACTAATGGGGTTAAACATGAGGGTGAAGAGGAGCCAGTGTGTGTGTGTGTGTGTGTGCGTAAAACAAATAAATATATCAGTACCGGTATCTGTATGTGTGTGTGTGAATACGTGCGTGTATGTGTACGTGCGTGTGAGTGTGCGTGTGAGTGTGTTTGTGACTGAGTGTGTATGTGTGTACGTACGTGTGTGTGTGTGTGTATGTGTGTACGTACGTGTGTGTATGTGTGTACGTACGTGTGTGTGTATGAGTGAGTGTACGTGTGTGTGTGTGTGTGTGTGTGAGAGAGAGTGTATGTGTGTGTACGTGTGTGTGTGTGGGGAGAACAAGACACTGTAGCCGCCACCCGAGGCTGCAGTGAAAATATCGGGTGTCACCCTTACTGTGTCGCTCTTTGTGAGGCAGGGATAGGGTGAGGCAGTGGCAGGGTGAGGCAGAGACAGGCAGGGATAGGGTGAGGCAGTGGCAGGGATAGGGTGAGGCAGAGACAGGGTAGGGTGAGGTTGAGGCAGAGACAGTGATAGGGTGAGGTAGAGGCAGGGTGAGGCAGTAGCAGGGATAGGGTGAGGTAGAGGCAATGATAGGGTGAGGTAGAGGCAAGGTGAGGCAGATGCAGTGATAGGGTGAGATAGAGGCAGGGTGAGGCAGCGGCAGTGATAGGGTGAGGTAGAGGCAGGGTGAGGCAGTGACAGTGATAGGGTGAGGTAGAGGCAGGGTGAGACAGTGATAGGGTGAGGTAGAGGCAGGGTGAGGCCGTGCCAGTGATAGGGTGAGGTAGAGACAGGGTGAGGCCGTGATAGGGTGAGGTAGAGGCAGGGTGAGACAATGGCAGTGATAGGGTGAAGTAGAGACAGTGATAGGGTGAGGTAGAGGCAAGGATAGGGTGAGGTAGAGGCAGGGTGAAGCAGTGGCAGGGATAGGGTGAGGTGTAGGCAGGGTGAGGTAGAGGCAGGGATAGGGTGAGGTACAGGCAGGGTGAGGCAGTGGCAGGGATAGGGTGAGGTAGAGGCAGGGTGAGACAGAGGCAGGGATAGGGTGAGGAAGCGGCAGGGTGATGCAGAGACAGGGATAGGGTGAGGCAGAGACAGGGATAGGGTGAGGCAGCGGCAGGGTGAGGCAGAGACAGGGATAGGGTGAGGTAGAGGAAGGGATAGGGTGAGGTAGAGGCAGGGATAGGGTGAGGCAGAGACAGGGATAGGGTGAGGCAGAAACAGGGATAGGGTGAGGCAGAGACGTAGATAGGGTGAAGTAGAGGCAGGGATAGGATGAGGCAGAGATAGGGATAGAGTGAGGCAGAAACAGGGATAGGGTGAGGCAGAGACATGGATAGGGTGAGGTAGAGGTAGGGATAGGGTGAGGAAGAGACAGGGATAGGGTGAGGCAGCGGCAGGGTGAGGCAGAGACGGGGATAGATTGAGGTAGAGGCAGTGATAGGGTGAGGTAGAGGCAGGGTGAGACAATGGCAGGATAGGGTGAGGTAGAGGCACGGCGAGGCAGTGATAGGGTGAGGTAGAGGCAGGGTGAGGAAGTGGCAGGGATAGGGTGAGGTAGAGGCAGGGTGAGGTACAGGCAGGGTGAGGCAGTGGCAGGGATAGGGTGAGGTAGAGGCAGGGATAGGGTGAGGCAGCGGAAGGGTGAGGCAGATACAGCGATATGGTGAGACAGCGGCAGGGTGAGGAAGAGACGGGGATAGGGTAAAGTAGAGGAAGGGTGAGGTAGAGGAAGGGTGAGGTAGAGGCAGGGATAGGGTGAGGAAGCGGCAGGGTGAGGCAGAGACAGGGATAGGGTGAGGCAGAAACAGGGATAGGGTGAGGCAGAGATATGGATAGGGAGAGGTAGAGACAGGGATAGGGTGAGGCAGCGGCAGGGTGAGGCAGAGGCAGGGATAGGGTGAGGCAGAAACAGGGATAGGGTGGGGCAGAGACATGGATAGGGTGAGGTAGAGGCAGGGTGAGGTAGAGGCAGGGACAGGGTGAGGCAGCGGCAGGGTGAGGCAGATACAGGGATAGGGTGAGGCAGAAACAGGGAGAGGGTGAGGCAGATAAATGGATAGGGTGAGGCAGAGACAGGGATAGAGTGAGGTAGAGGCAGTGATAGGGTGAGGCAAAAGCAGGGATAGGGTGAGGTAGAGACAGGGATAGGGTGAGGTAGAGGCAGTGATAGGGTGAGGTAGAGGCAGGGTGAGGAAGAGGCAGGGATAGGGTGAGGTAGAGGCAGAAACGGGGATAGGGTGAGGCAGAGACAGGGATAGGGTGAGGCAGAGACAGGGATAGGGTGAGGCAGAAACAGGGATAGGGTGAGGCAGAGACAGGGATAGGGTGAGGCACAAACAGGTTTGGGTGAGACAGACAGAGATAGGGTGAGGCAGAGACAGGGATAGGGTGAGGTAGAGGCAGGGTGAGGCAGAAACAGGGATAGGGTGAGGCAGAGACAGGGATAGGGTGAGGCAGAAACAGGGATAGGGTGAGACAGAGACGGGGATAGGATGAGGTAGAGGCAGGGTGAGGTAGAGGCAGGGATAGGGTGAGGTAGAAGCAGGGTGAGACAGAGGCAGGGATAGGGTGAGGCAGAGACGGATAGGGTGAGACAGATACAGGTAAGGCAGAGACAGATAAGGGTGAGGCAGAGACAGGGAGAGGTAGGGTCATGGTCATGGTGTATGGTGAGGCAGAGTGATGTAGAAGCACGAAGGATGTGATATAATAAGACAGTGTTAGGTAGAGTAAAGCCTGGTTCACACATAGCCGAGTCGGTGCGCGAGTCCAACACAAGTCACACTCGTCGATTATCGCCGTCGCTGGAGGCCGAGTCGGCCGCGAGTAGCAATTGCTCCCGAGTCAAGGAGAGTGTAACACGAGTTAACTTGAGTCAATACGAGTCAACACGTGTCCATGCAAGAGTCTGTATGAGTAACTGAGAATCAAAACGAGTGTAACACGAACCAAACACGAGTGTCCAAAATTTGAAAAATAACGGCCACATTCCAGAACACGCAAACAAAGAGTATGGACGAGTCTAACACGAGTCAATGCGAGTCAACACGAGTCAACGCGAGTGTTACACGGATCAACATGTGTGTTACATACGTGTTGTTGCGTGTAGACACGTGTTGATTCGTGTTGATTCGCCAACGTCGAAATGATGATGAAAAGCGACGAATCACCAAAGAGTGTTACACGGGTTTACACGAGTCAACACGAGTTAACACGAATAATGAAGAGTTACCGGTATTCAGAGTTCAGCACGAGTTAACACGTATGTACACGAGTCTACACGTATGTAGGCCACAATCGTGGGTACTCGCCACGTGGCCCAAAAATGTCATGCATGCATGACATTTTTGGACCCCGTGGCGAGTACCCACGAGTGTGTCGAGTAAACAAAGAGTATACACGAGTCTAACACGAGTGTTGAGGAGTCTCGACGAGTCATTGCCGAATAGCAAAATTTCAGCACTCGTGTTGGACTCGCGCACCGACTCGGCTATGTGTGAACCACCCTTAACCCGTTGAGACCCAGCGTCGCACGTGTTGCGTCGGCAGTCTTTGATCACCAACTCCCAGCGACGCATCACGTGCGTCCGACATATAAAAAACACTTACGTGGCTCGTAAGGTAGGAAATGGCGGGAGAATAGGAGGGGGAGGTACCGTAGTGTGTGGGGGAGCCGGGCCAGTAGGTGTGAGCGGGCCGAGACAGCCACGCGGCTGGTGGTGGTGGGCTTAGTGGGGATAGTTTACACCCCTAGTTTACCGCCACTTTGAACCTTCATTACTCCGGTCGTATGGGAGCTAGAGGCTTGAGATTTATGTGAGATACTCCTTAGGATGTATGCCGTACAATGCCATACTCAGTTTTTACCCTAGTGCTCCCGGGCGGGTGGTCATGCGGGGGAGACGAACTATTGAAACCCCCCCCCCCCGCCCCCCAAATGACCGAAATGAGTTTTTTTTTATTTGTGTGTTCATTTCTCACCATTCTCTTCCATTTTGGCTCAACAATTTTTTTTGAAGCTCCCCCCCCCCAACCCCCCACCGGCCCCCCCCCCAAAAAAAATGTCAGAGGTGATTTTTTTTTGTTTTTTTTTCATTTCTCATCCTTGTCTTCCATTTTAGCAAACAAAAAAAATAAGTGAAAATGGCTTGGGACTGGGGTGAACAAAATATTATAACTAGCCGGGGCTCAACGGGTTAAGGCAAGGTGATGCATAGACAGTAGACACACATGGTAAGATAGAGAGACGAAAGACAGACAAAAACATGACAGAGTGATAGCCTAGTATAGAAAGATCGGATGATAGCATAACTAAGCCAACATTTCTTTGGGTGGTAACAAGAATATATATATATATATATATATATACTGTATATACATATAAATAGATACATAAAATATAATAAACCAAAAAAACATTCATGAGATTTGGCCATTAGAAAAGACAAAATGTGACGGCAGGGAGTTGAAGGCATGTACCGGTACCGGTACTCAGAGACGTGGGTGGTAGAGAGGTTTACATTTAGAAGAGTTCCCTAACCTAACCTAATCTAACCAAACAGTACTGTATTCACTGGTTGAGGTCTATTGGTTGAAATGATACTGGTTGAGTTGTCTGGTCACCATGGCTTATTACATGAAGGGCAGAGCTGCACTCACCTTCATACTTGACCTAGGTACTGTACAGTACCTTGATATGAAAGATAAATAAAAATACTAGAGGCAAATATATAAGGACACACAAAATAGTGGTGAGTCAGAGAGAGAGAAGGCAGACAGTGAATCAGAGTACACAATATTTGAGTGTTACTGGAGCTGTTTGTTTACAGGAGAGATGGAAGGCCGGCAGGGATACATTGAGAAGGCATACACAGACACATAACCAGCCCATGCACATAAACAAAATACGAGAGGCGGATGACATAAAGAAGGTGGGAATGAAATACAGAATAAAAAGTCAGACATAGAAACAGGATAAAGCCCAGATCTTATATTTATTCTATGTGTATGAAGGAGACAAAAGGAAATGCTGCCTGTAACAAGGGTATTCCCTAAAGTTCTGTATTAAACAAGACGAAGAAGGCATGCAGGAATATCCCGTTCAGTATAAGTGACGTCCTTTCCATCATGTTCTGGCAACTCTTAGACGATTTTGTTCAGCTTAGGAAGGATCTCCGGTACCTAAATAAGTTATTTGAGATAGTCTATATATTTAGACGCTCCACGGACAAGCTTCTTGGGGTGACCACCAGATGGAGAATGGTCGCTTTGGGGACGAACCACAATATTTTTTAGGTCAAAAAGAAATATACCAAGATTATGCGTTATATACTATTAGCAGCCATTAGTATGATTTTTGAAGCAGTTTTCGTGTGTTTAATTTGTAGCATATTCGCTCTTTGTAAATATAAAACTAGATTTCTCTGAATGTCTAAACCTTTGTACAACATATATTATCGCTTCAGTTCCTCTATTCAGAGGCTTAGGAAGTAAATAATTCATCCAATGCAAGTTTCTTAGAAGTGTTTGACATTATATAGCGCTTAAACCTCACGTAGAGTAGAATATTATAATAGCCCATAAAATAAGACGGGCTTTACCAAATATTGGTCTTGGAGCTTCGAGTGTCGACTTGCTCGGGCAAGTCGAGCTTATCAATGTTGCTGCCTGTACGGTACCAAAATCTCTATCCGTAAACAGGTCTCCTCGCCGTTCTAGGATTTCGCCATTCCTTTACTCTTTATTATTATATCACGAACAGCATGATTATATTTTCATATAAGTATGCTCTATTAATTGATGCTATGTATTATCATAATATGAGAAATAGAAACAGGGTATAGTAAACATTAGTTGGTTAATAGAGTCCAGACCTGTTTGCTTATAAGAGAAAAACGGCATAGGCTATACAGGCACAGACAATAAAAACTACATTACACACACACACACACATATATATATATATATATATATATATATATATATATATATATAGAGAGAGAGAGAGAGAGAGAGAGAGAGAGGGAGGGGAGGGGGGGGGGGGGGGCATGGCCAATACAGAAAGAGGCACACAAACATAAGACAGACACATACATTACACAGGGTACAGACAAAACGATGATGTTGAAAAAGTCGCAATATTAGTGTCGTTATTGCAAAAGAGATAGGACACAGGCAGGGATACAGAGAGAAGGCAGACATAAAGGCACGGCAGGCACACATAAACTAGAACAGTAGAAGGCAGACATAAAGGCACGGCAGGCACACATAAACTAGAACAGTAGAAGGCAGACATAAAGGCACGGCAGGCACACATAAACTAGAACAGTAGAAGGCAGACATAAAGGCACGGCAGGCACACATAAACTAGAACAGTAGAAGGCAGACATAAAGGCACGGCAGGCACACATAAACAAGAACAGTAGAAGGCAGGCAGGGTAATACAACAAAACAATGGCACTCATACAGGCAAATACCGGTACAATATTAATAAAAGGCCAGAAGACAGATTGAAATATTTGTTAGTGGCCCCTCCATCATTGACGATATGCCTATTAGTATAATAGCCTCCATTCAAGCGCCCGCGGTTAGCCAGTTTGAATCTACCGCCGCGGGGAGAACGGAGTACGCTTCATAAGGGTAACGCTTATTCTCTTGTGGAATCGTCTTATGATTGGGTACTCACGACGAAAAAACCTTCGTAAAATATAAAAAAGAAAAATATACTTAATAGTTGTTATAATAAAACTTTCCATCTCGTGGATTTCTTGTGTGGGCTTCCTTGACGCTGCTCTCTGAGCCGCCATACTTCCTTCACTGACATACCAAGATTCACCTCGAGACATCAAGCGAATGGGAAGGGGATGGACGGGAGGGCCCTACATCGTCAATGATTACGGGGCCCCTACTAAATATTAGGTTTTCTTTCTTCCCTCCGGGAATCAAACCTATAATTTATTAGTGGCCCCTCCATCATTGACGATATGCCTGATATCCTAAGACTGGAGGGGGACATACGTGACAATATTAAAACCACTAACAAATTACCTCAGGTAGAGACAAAGAATCCGTATAACAACTTAAGTCTTTTATTGTTTACATACAATGTTTATACAATTGGTAAAGGAAAGCAGTGCGTTACTTCGAAGAAGATCTGCTTATAGGTGACTAGATCTGCACTTTGCAATCCGTCATAAAGTTTGGGGACATATTCTTATTCCCTTTCAAACAGATACAGACCCATAATTCTTTTGGATTATATACTGGTCTTAACAATATTTGTACCTTTCATATAAGTTGTACACTTTGTTTATACTATATAGTTGTTATATGATCGGTATCTACACCATTTCAAGAGTAAAACTTTTGAGCTGTAGAACCAGCCCGACATATTAAGTATCACAGGTTGTGAACTTCTAGTTGTACTATGATAGATATCTCCAAAAATTAAAAGTATAACTTTTTTGAACTGTAGAACCAGCTCGACTTATTGAGTATCACGGCTCGTGATCTTATCACACTATTCGGCGGAGGGGCTCTAGGGGTCTTTGGGCTTAAAAGGCCAGAAGACAGGTTGAAGTATATTACTCAGGCAGACACGGACAAGGCTATGAAAAGAGTATGTTGTTTACTATAGAGCTTGTTGACAGGATTAGCAGATGGCAGACGGGGGTACAGAAAAGGCCGTACACAACAGACAGACAAACACAGGATACACATGAAGCAGAGATGGGTCATAGAAATAAGGGTGACACAGACAAAGGTTCAGAAAAAAAGCTCTGGTGGTTACTAGAGCCGTGAGTTAATTGTTTACACGAGAACAGAACACCGACACAGAGAACCAGCAGTTCGGCAGAACAGAGAACATATGCATAGAGAAATCAGACATGTAGACAGAAGGCAGACACAGAGAAGGCACACACATAGAGAAAGCAGACATGTAGACAGAAGGCACACACATAGAGAAAGCAGACATGTAGACAGAAGGCAGACACAGAGAAGGCCCACACATAGAGAAAGCAGACATGTAGACAGAAGGCAGACACAGAGAAGGCACACACATAGATAAATCAGACATTTAGAAAGAAGGCAGACACAGAGAAGGCACACACATAGAGAAAGCAGAAATGTAGACAGAAGGCAGACACAGAGAAGGCACACACATAGAGAAAGCAGACATGTAGACAGAAGGCAGACACAGAGAAGGCACACACATAGAAAAAGCAGACATGTAGACAGAAGGCAGACACAGAGAAGGCACACACATAAACAAGATAATCAGACAACATACTTGGACACAGAAATAAGACAGACATAGACACAGGGTACAGATAAAAATATATGTTGGTTACTAGAGCCCGCCGCGAGATGTTTGTTTACACTAGCGGCGGTACCAGAGAAGGTGGCGAGGGACATGGGTAGTGGTAGAAAGGAGGCTCTGTTGGTTAGGCTGTACAGGGCAGAAATTAAAAGTTACAAGGAGTTACAAGGAATATTAGTATTATTATGTTTTTTTTCCACCAACCAACTTCACCTCTAAACTCAATTAATGAAATCAACAAATACATGTGACACTCCAAGGACTCGAACCTAGGATACTCACATCGAAATTCCGCGTACTTATGCATTACGCTATCAAGACAGTTAAAGAAATATGCACAAGCCTACGATTTCTTATGCAGTTTCGAATCCTGCATAGTAATCTGAACATGTACATATATTCCAACTGCGCTATGGTAGCCTAATGTATAGACGAATGGAAGGAGTAATTAATGGGGCACTTAACCCTTGGGAAGGCCTCGCTATAAATTGCTCCTGAACCAGAATGAATTATTATGTTTTTTTCCACCAACCAACTTCAACTCTAAACTCAATTAATGAAATCAACAAATACATGTGGCACTCCAAGGACTCGAATTCATATCGAAATTCCGCACACTTACAGTATGCATTACGCTATCAAGACAGTTAAAGAAATAATTATGTACAAGCCTACTATTTATTATGCAGTTTCGAATCCTGCATATTAATCTGAGCATGTACCGGTAGGCCTACATATATTTCAGACACCTTGTGGTCCATTCCGGCGAGACACTCGAAGTGGAAGGAGAGAGATTAACCTATGTAGTGCACTACACTTATTGCAGAGTGTGCAAAATACTATCTACTACCGTATATTCTTGAAATACTCTACGGAAGAATTATTTACAACTTCTGAGGATATTTGTTCCAGTCAGAGCAGATCTTATAATTATGTGAAAAAAGTGTCCACAAATACTAGCGCTTAACCTTTTCAATTCTAACTTCCAGCCATGGTTGCGGGATGTATTCATATTGAGGTTAAAACAAAATTATAATCCACATTGTCAAACTCATTAAGTATTTTAAAAACTTCAATGAGCTGGCCTCGTAGTCTACATGTTTCCAACAGAAATAGATCAAGAGCTCTCAACCAGTCTTCATAACTCAGTCTTCTAATCGATGGAATAAGCTTTGTAGCCCTACCTTGTACTCTTTCCAGTCGCTCTACAGTACATCTTTCCTGAGTGCTGGAGACTTAAGAGAGAGAGAGAGAGCGAGTGAGTGTGTAAGTTGGAGTAAATAGAGTGACATGGGTAGTGGTAGAAAGGTGGCTCTGTTGGGAAGGCCGTTGAGGGTTTATAGTCACTCCGGCCACCATAGTAATTTCGGCCCCAGTCACTCCGGCCCCCATAGTAATTTCGACCCCAGAAACTCCAGCCCCCATAGTAATTTCGACCCAAGAAACTCCAGCCCCCATTGTAATTTCGGCCCCAGTCCCTCCGGCCCCTATAGTAATTTCGGCCCCAGTCACTCCGGCCCTCATAGTAATTTCGGCCCCAGTCACCCCGGCCCCCATAGTAATTTCGGCTCCAGTTACTCCGGCCCCCATAGTAATTTCGGGCCCAGTCACTCCGGCCCCCATAGTCATTTCGGCCCCAGTCACTCCGGCCCCCATAGTCGTTTCGGACCCAGTCACTCCGGCTCCCATAGTAATTTCGGGCCCAGTAATTTCGGGCCCAGTCACTCCGGCCCCCATAGTAATTTCGGCTCCAGTTACTCCGGCCCCCATAGTAATTTCGGACCCAGTCACTCCGGCCCCCATAGTCATTTCGGCCCCAGTTACTCCGGCCCCATAGTAATTTCGGACCCAGTCACTCCGGCTCCCATAGTCATTTAGGCCCCAGTCACTCCGGCCCCCATTGTAATTTCGTCCCCAGTCACTCCGGCTGCTATGGGCTTTCTACGAGAGGGCTGGTTATCACACAGAGGCCCACGCCTCTTCAACAAACTCCCACGGCGAGTAAGAGACATGAGGGGCGTCGCGTTAGACAACTTCAAGAGAGCGCTCGATGTCAAACTGCAAAAAGTGCCAGACGAGCCCATCTTCGCAGGGGAGCGTGCTGCCCCTTCAAATAGTCTGCTGCACCAAATCACCACCCAGAACGAGACGCGGCGCGCTCCTCGGTGCCGCTAGAAGTGTGGCGAACTCATCACAAGGTATCAAGGTAAGGCTCTCATAGTAATTTCGGCCCGTCATTCCGGCCTCCATATTCATTTCGGCCCCAATCACTACGGCCCCCCGTCTGGTCATTCCAATCAAGTATTAATATAGTGGGTTTTATTTCAGCTGAGGGTAATGGAATCCCTTAGTAACTGGTTTCTCGATACTTAAATGGTATAGGCCTACTATTAAACAACTCTGTCTCTACGTCATATTAAGGCCAGGTTTTCATACATAGCAACATGTTTCGCTATAGTTTATTTTTTCCAGCTGAGGATAAATTGTTATGTTACGGTACTATCTTGGCTACTCAGCTATTATGTAGATTTTGTAGCGAATTTTTGTTTGTTAATTATGAAGACTTGGCATTAATACAACACAGATATAGGGTAGATTCATATTTTATCCATTAATTATTGATAAATCAGTTGCAAAGATATTCAATTTACCATCAGCTGAAATAAAACCAACTAGGCTATAGTAAATAATCATAATACCAACATAGCCTAATCAAGATAGGGACATAACAATTTACTAGCAGCCGACCAAAAAAAAAAAAAAAAAAAAAAAAATGAATACAGGTATATATATATAATTACCCTGGTCACTATTGTTATTAACCTGGTCACTATTGTTATTACCCTGGTCACTATTGTTATTACCCTGGTCACTATTGTTATTACCCTGGTCACTATTGTTATTTCCCTGGTCACTATTGTTATTACCCTGGTCACTATTGTTATTACCCTGGTCACTATTGTTATTTCCCTGGTCACTATTGCTATTACCCTGGTCACTATTGTTATTACTCTGGTCACTATTGTTATTACCCTGGTCACTATTGTTATTACCCTGGTCACTATTGTTATTTCCCTGGTCACTATTGTTATTACCCTGGTCACTATTGTTATTACCCAGGTCACTATTGTTATTACCCTGGTCACTATTGTTATTACCGTACCCTGGTCACTATTGTTATTTCGATCACTGTCCTAACTTTCCTAGGCATCCTTGCCAACCTATTGGTTCTTAAGGGGTGTCACCGGCTTTTTTTTTTATCTTTCTCTCTTTCCCTGGCTTGTATCCATTCGGCCCCATTCAGCCAACTGTTTTAAGACGTTTATCCCCATCTAGGTGTCGATTTCTTCCTGGCGAGCGATAGCGAGTCAGCATTGTATGGAGAAATCCGGCTTCGCCGGAGACATTTTGCTATTGAAAAATGTATTAATTTAGCTTGCTGTCAAAACAAAAAACATACAGTATATGCTGGCTTGGTACCGCACGCCAGGAAAATATTGACACCTAGATGGGGATAAACGTCTTAAAACAGTTAGCTGAATGGAGCCGAATGGATACAAGCCAGAGAGAGAAAAAAAAAGAGAAAAAGAGAAGACAAAAAAAGCAGGTGACCCCCCCCCCCTAAGAACTATTTATATTAGGTTTATGTAAAGATATTACAAATGTTGTCTATTTCCATGTATTATATCTTTTGTCCTTTTAAATAACTTTCATGAAACTACGATCTGTCTGTCTCTAGGCTGGTTTTGGATTTCTATTTGATTTAATGGCTATCGAGTTGCTGATTTGATACTTCCAACCCCTTTTGTCCCCTCTCAACACTCTTCGAGGAGGTAATAGTTACGAGGTGCCGAGAAAAGGCTTATTCTTCAATACCTTCACCTGACCTGATCTGATTTAATAAATATGCATCTTAAGTAAATAATGCCTCTTAAATGTTTGTTAACCCTTGGAGTACCAGCGACGTATGTTATATTTAATTCTAGCTATGTTTTGAAGATATTATGCAGCTTAGAAGGGATCTGTGGTAGTTAGAAGGGTTGGTTGAGATATATTGAAGCCATATAATTGCTAGGGGTCCTTCTTAAGCTGTGTAAAATCGTCTAATAATTGCTAGAATGTGAAAAAAAGGATGTCCCCGGTACTGCATGGGTTAAGCATCCATGTCCCGCAATAAGGAACTTGGAAATACAGAACTTAAGACGAATTTTCCGGAAATTTCTCAAATGTGGATCAAAAGTAACTGAAAATGGCGTCCGTGTAAAACCATCTTGTATATATTTTGTACTGGTATTTATATATGTTCTTACTTATTCATGTACATAATTATACCACCATTTACTCATATACCGGTATGTTATTTATTGATTCATGTATCTATTTATTTACAATATTATTGTTTTGTTTATATATCGTTGCTACTAATGTCCACTTAAGGGAGCCCACCTCGCTTTTTTTTTCTCTTTCTCTCCCTCTCTCTTTGGCTTGTATCTATTCGGCCCCATTCAGCCTACTGTTTTAAGACGTTTACCCTATCAGGTGTCAATGTTTTCCTGGCGAGCGGTAGCGAACCAGCATATATATATTTTTGTTTTGACAGCAAGCTAAATTTGTACATTTTTCGATAGAAACATTTCTCCGGCGAAGCCGGATTTCTCCATACAATACTGGCTCGCTATCGCTCGCCAGGAAGCAATCGACACCTGGATGGGGATAAACGTCTTAAAACAGTTGGCTGAATGGGGCCGAATGGATACAAGCCGGGAAAAGAGAGAAAAGGAGAGAAAGATTAAACAAACCGGTGACCCCCCTTAACGCTGAGCATTGACCCCAAACCCCTCTCGCGTTCCCTCTCGCCTCGCCTCCTTGAAGAGCTAAGCAGAGAGAGAGAGAGAGAGAGAGAGACGTACACTTCATCAGGACTCCGCTAATCGTTTCAGGAGAGATACATGTTATACTCATTCCAAGTGTGTGTGTATTATGTGTGTGTGTGTGTATTGTGTGTGTATGTATGCTTCAGGAGAGACATGTTATACTCATTCCAAGTGTGTGTGTGTGTGTGTGTATTATGTGTGTGTGTGTGTATTGTGTGTGTATGTATGCTTCAGGAGAGACATGTTATACTCATTCCAAGTGTGTGTGTGTGTGTGTGTGTATTATGTGTGTGTGTGTGTATTGTGTGTGTATGTATGTTTCAGGAGAGATACATGTTATATTCATTCCAAGTGTGTGTGTGTGTGTGTGTGTGTGTGTATTATGTGTGTGTGTGTGTATTGTGTGTGTATGTATGTTTCAGGAGAGACATGTTATACTCATTCCAAGTGTGTGTGTGTGTGTGTGTGTGTATTATGTGTGTGTGTGTGTATTGTGTGTGTATGTATGTTTCAGGAGAGATACATGTTATACTCATTTCAAGTGTGTGTGTGTGTGTGTGTATGTATGTTTCAGGAGAGATACATGTTATACTCATTCCAAGTGTGTGTGTATTGTGTGTGTGTGTGTGTGTGTGTGTGTGTGTGTGTGTGTGTGTGTGTATGTATGTTTCAGGAGAGATACATGTTATACTCATTCCAAGTGTGTGTGTGTGTGTGTATTGTGTGTGTGTGTGTGTGTGTGTATGTATGTTTCAGGAGAGATACATGTTATACTCATTCCAAGTCTGTGTGTGTGTGGTTTACCCAGCCCAGGTTGGCTGGGTATTGCGTAGTTTCAGAACTCGTGAAAGCGAACGTATGTTAACCCTGTATAAGGCCTTGGTAATACCACTCTTGGAATATTGTTGCCAGTTATGGAATCCCTGGAAGTCACGAGAGAAACAAGCATTGGAAGGCATCCAGCGCTCCTTCACTAGTAAAATAGTGTCTGTGAAGGAGGAAGACTACTGGCAAAGACTTAAGTCTCTAAACTTGTACTCTCTAGAACGACGCCGAGAAAGATACTTGATCATTTATACCTGGAAAATTCTCAACAACTTAGCCCCAAACCTGCTGGGAGAGGAAGAAAAGGAGTTAATAGAGATAAAAGAAAACCAACGACTGGGCCGTATGTGTATTATCAGGTCAATTAACTCAAGAGCACTGACAAGAGTTAAGACACTTAAAGCAAATGCCTTCGCTACACGGGGTCCGAAGCTCTACAATGCACTGCCAAAGGAAATAAGAAACCAAAACTACCCAGCCGTTGAAAAATTCAAAAAGGACTTGGATGATTTCCTGTCATCACTGCCAGACCAACCAATCCTACCCCACTACTACCTCCGTGCTGCCAGCAACAGCATTCTTGACCAGCTGGCACAGAGGAGGGTAGATGGGATGTACAGTGGCGGCGCCGCAACGGCGTGGACCACGGGGCGCTAACTGACAGCCCTCAACTACAACCACAGGAACCACAGGAACAGGTGTGTGTGTGTGTGTGTATGTTTCAGGAGAGATACATGTTATACTCATTCCAAGTGTGTGTGTGTGTGTGTGTGTGTGTGTGTGTGTGTGTTTCAGGAGAGATACATGTTATACTCATTCCAAGTGTGTGTTTTGTGTCATCATCTATGCAATGCGTCATGCCTTAGTGTGTGTGTGTCTGTGTGTGTATTGTGTGTGTGTATTGTGTGTGTGTGTGTAAAAATAATATTTGTTGGTTTATTGTTCACTTGCAACCCTCAGGCTGATTATCTATTTTATTATTCTTAAACAAGTTACACTACAATGCTTATTCTACCTTAAATACGTGCACACACACACACACACACACACTCAAACACACCACCACCACCACCACCAACAACAACAAATTTATATACTATAGATATTTCACAATACACAATTCCCTCATAACCACAAATATGAAAACTTGGACATATCTGTGAACCTTTAAACTTGAACAATTTCACAGTTATAACTACGGTACCGGCACCAATCATCACCAACAACCTCGTCAGCCTATGCAATCACATTAATTCCATAATTCTCACACTATAAAAATATCCTACTACTACTACTACTACTACTACTAATATTTTGACTCATATTATAATTATACAGTATATTTCACATCCCTCACAAACCTATATTTCCAATAACAATAGCTCACAACAGAGACCCTATGGTAACAGAGATCGGCCAACCTCCGCCCCTAGATTTGTCTTTATGTAATTATAACTATCTGGAATCGATTTTTGGATAGAACTTACCGGTACTTTTATATTAGTAGTACCGGGTATATATAGTTTAGTACCGGTAGTTGATGTATAGAACATTATATTCCTTCCATACGTCTATACATTAGTAGTATATATAGTTTAGTACCGGTAGTTGATGTATAGAACATTATATTCCTTCCATACGTCTATACATTAGTAGTATATATAGTTTAGTAACGGTAGTTGATGTATAGAACATTATATTCCTGTGGTGATGGGCTGGTCTATCAGAGTGAGAACTGAGCAATCTCTGCCATACCCATAGCTTACTCTGACTGTTCCTTTTACTTATATATTTTCTAGATCTCAAGTGACGGCGTCTCTAACGTGGATTGACCTCCCAATCTACCAAGATTGGAAGCCAAAGCGTCACATTTTTCCCTTGCCCCTCAACTTTCTCTTCATAATTGCTGAGGGGCACAGGGCCCTGGGTGGGGCTTTGGTTTCCCGGGCGTTTCCGCACCCTCCTCGAGCTCCCCGCCATGGAGTGGCTTCGGTCACCCAGGCTTTATTGTGGTCGGCGGGGAGGGTTCTGTGGGGGCGCTCGGTTGTGGCCTTGGCCTTGCTCGGGGCCTTGGGGCTGTTCGGCCAGGCAGCTTGGGGAACAACAACAACAACAACAACATTATATTCCTTCCATACGTCTATACATTAGTAGTATATATAATTTAGTACCGGTAGTTAATGTATAGAACATTATATTCCTTCCATATGTCTATACATTAGTAGTATATATAGTTTAGTACCGGTAGTTGATGTATAGAACATTATATTCCTTCCATACGTCTATACATTAGTAGTATATATAATTTAGTACCGGTAGTTAATGTATAGAACATTATATTCCTTCCATATGTCTATACATTAGTAGTATATATAGTACCGGTAGTTGATGTAGAACATTATATCCTTCCATACGTCTATACATTAGTAGTATATATAGTTTAGTACCGGTAGTTGATGTATAGAACATTATATTCCTTCCATACGTCTATACATTAGTAGTATATATAGTTTAGTACCGGTAGTTGATGTATAGAACATTATATTCCTTCCATACGTCTATACATTAGTAGTATATATAGTTTAGTACCGGTAGTTGATGTATAGAACATTATATTCCTTCCATACGTCTATGTCTATACATTAGTATATATAGTTTAGTACCGGTAGTTGATGTATAGAACATTATATTCCTTCCATACGTCTATACATTAGTAGTATATATAATTTAGTACCGGTAGTTAATGTATAGAACATTATATTCCTTCCATATGTCTATACATTAGTAGTATATATAGTTTAGTACCGGTAGTTGATGTATAGAACATTATATTCCTTCCATACGTCTATACATTAGTAGTATATATAGTTTAGTACCGGTAGTTGATGTATAGAACATTATATTCCTTCCATACGTCTATACATTAGTAGTATATATAGTTTAGTACCGGTAGTTGATGTATAGAACATTATATTCCTTCCATACGTCTATACATTAGTAGTATATATAGTTTAGTACCGGTAGTTGATGTATAGAACATTATATTCCTTCCATACGTCTATACATTAGTAGTATATAGTTTAGTACCGGTAGTTGATGTATAGAACATTATATTCCTTCCATACGTCTATACATTAGTAGTATATATAGTTTAGTACCGGTAGTTGATGTATAGAACATTATATTCCTTCCATACGTCTATACATTAGTAGTATATATAATTTAGTACCGGTAGTTAATGTATAGAACATTATATTCCTTCCATATGTCTATACATTAGTAGTATATATAGTTTAGTACCGGTAGTTGATGTATAGAACATTATATTCCTTCCATACGTCTATACATTAGTAGTATATATAGTTTAGTACCGGTAGTTGATGTATAGAACATTATATTCCTTCCATACGTCTATACATTAGTAGTATATATAGTTTAGTACCGGTAGTTGATGTATAGAACATTATATTCCTTCCATACGTCTATACATTAGTAGTATATATAGTTTAGTACCGGTAGTTGATGTATAGAACATTATATTCCTTCCATACGTCTATACATTAGTAGTATATATAGTTTAGTACCGGTAGTTGATGTATAGAACATTATATTCCTTCCATACGTCTATACATTAGTAGTATATATAGTTTAGTACCGGTAGTTGATGTATAGAACATTATATTCCTTCCATACGTCTATACATTAGTAGTATATATAGTTTAGTACCGGTAGTTGATGTATAGAACATTATATTCCTTCCATACGTCTATACATTAGTAGTATATATAGTTTAGTACCGGTAGTTGATGTATAGAACATTATATTCCTTCCATACGTCTATAGGGCCAATATAATGGGAAGTCATGTAGATTTGCTCATCCCAAAATTTGCAACAACATAACCAGTCATGGAAAATGTAGATTTGGTGAAACCTGCAAATACCACCACCCATCCCTTTGCAAGACATCACTTGAGAACAAGACCTGCTACAATATGAAAATTAATGCCCAGCTTTTCATATTAAAGGGACTTGGAGATATGCTAGACCTAACACAAATGGTAGCCCAAAAAACTCTCTAGCTATGCGAGGACGAGACAGAGGAAAAAGGCAAGGAGGGAAAGGGCAGACGAAGATGAAGAGACTGAGGGAGATGGAAGAGCACATAGAACACCTCGAGCACCTCCTGGCCTCCCAAGAGTGGCCAATACATCCCGAAGACTATTAGGTACACATAGTACTCCAAACAATCTCTCCCCAATCTTGTTTTCAAATATCCAAGGCCTAACAAATAGAACCACGAACAAAGTACCATGTATTAGGGGCCTGCTAGAAGAAGGAAACGTTATATTTACGGCTCTCACAGAAACTCACATTAAAGATCAGGAAGATAGTGAGGTATGGATTCCTGGTTACAACCTACATAGGGCGGACAGAACGCATAGATCACATGGAGGTGTAGCCTTGTACATCCATGACTCACTGATATGTACTGAATTCCTAAATAACAGTAATGAAGTGGTGGAAATACTTGGAGTTAAAATATAATCCCTAAATTTAGCAGTTATTGTTTCATACAGGCCTCCAGACTCATCCGGAGAAGAATTCAAAACCCAGCTCAACAAAATAAAATCAGAAGTGGAAACCCTGGGGAACCCAACACCAAATATTATATGGCTAGGAGACTTTAAGCTACCAAACATTAAATGGAGACAACTAGAAAACCAGTTAGTGGCAAACAACATGGAGAAGCAAATACGAGAGAGCTTTTTGAACTTTGCGATTTTTTTAGTCTTACCCAACATATTGCTGAACCCACACGGGAAAACAATATCTTAGACCTGGTCTTCACTAACAACGACTCTCTAGTACACAGCATTAACATATCGGACACAACATACTCAGATCATAAATTAATTGAGATCAAAACAACCTTAGAAAGTGTACAGACAACCTCAGAATCGAGAACAAAAACCGGCCCCTTCAGTAAATTTAACTTCAATAACAAAAACATTAGGTGGGAAGAGGTAAATCAAGAAATGGAGGAAATAGACTGGGAAGATTTAATGAATAACCTGACACCAGCAGAATGTCTAGTCTTAATAACAGAAACCATGACCCAAATCTGTAGCCACCATATACCTGCAAGACAAACAAAACGAAGAAGCAAACAAGATCGGGAAAGGAGGAGGCTGTACAGAAGAAGAAAATTACTCACACAAAGATGCACACATCAAAATCTACAGGATAGGCAAAAGGCCGAAATAGATAGAGAAATTGTGGAAATTGAACAAAGGCTAAGAATATCATATGAACTACAACATATGGAAGAGGAGAGGAAAGCTATTGCAGGTATAAAGGAAAATTCCAAATACTTCTTTTCATACGCCAAACAAAAGGCTAAAACAACATCAAACATCGGCCCACTAAGCAAAGGGGATGGCTCTTTCACAGGGGACAAAAAGGAAATGAGCGAACTCTTAAGCAGGCAGTATGAAATGGCATTCAGTGAGCCAGATGAAACAAAAGTCATCAGAGACCAAAATATATTTTTCATGGAAACCTCCCCCACGGAAACCCCTCAGATGCTGGATATTGATTTCGGTCCAAAAGACATAGAAGAGGCCATTTCCAACATGCCATCCCACTCGGCATCAGGCCCGGACTCATGGCATTCGATCCTAATGAAGAAATGTAAGGAAAACCTCTCAAAACCCCTGGCTATAATGTGGAGAAGGAGTCTAGACACTGGTGACATACCAGATAGCTTGAAAAACGCAATAATTGCCCCACTGCATAAAGGAGGGAGTAAAGCACTACCAAAAAACTACCGCCCGGTAGCTCTAACCTCTCACATCATTAAAGTTTTCGAACGAGTCCTGCGAAGAAAAATTTCAACATTCATGGAGACAAATGAACTACACAACACCGTTCAACATGGGTTCAGAGCGGGAAGATCATGTCTCTCACAACTTTTGGAACACTATGACAAAATTCTTAAAGCGCTAGAAGAAAAGAAAAACGTGGATGTCATTTACACCGATTTTGCTAAGGCATTTGATAAACGTGACCATGGTATAATAGCCCACAAACTGAAAGCAAAAGGTATAACTGGGAAAATCTGACGGTGGATATACAATTTCCTCGTAAACCGAAAACAATCAGTAGCAGTAAACCAAGTCACATCTGAGCCTTCGGATGTCAAAAGCTCAGTGCCCCAAGGAACAGTGCTAGCGCCCCTTCTGTTCCTCATACTAATTTGCGACATAGATACCAACACCAGACACAGTACGGTGTCGTCTTTTGCTGATGACACAAAATTAAGCAAGATAGTAAACACACAAGAAGACACAGGCTGACTGCAGGAAGACATGAATGTAGTGTTCCAGTGGACCAGGGAAAACAACATGCAATTCAATGAGGAAAAATTCCAATTAATACGGTACGGTACGGAGATAATAATGGTGTTAAAGAAATTACAAATTACTTAACAGAATCTAACCACATAATAGAACGGAAAGACAGTGTGAAAGACCTTGGGGTATTAATGTCTGAAAATATGGGTTTCAAAGTACATAACCAGGTCAAAGTGGCGGCTGCGAAACGTCTAACGGGTTGGATTCTGCGTACTTTTAAAACACGCGGTGAAGTACCTATGATAACGCTCTTCAAATCTCTAGTGCTACCGCGGCTTGAATATTGTAGCGTATTAACATCCCCATACAAAGCAGGTGAAATAAATGACGTAGAGAGTGTACAAAGAAATTTCACGTAGCATATAAGTTCGATAAAACAGCTACACTATTGGGAGCGTTTAAGAGCACTGAATCTGTACTCACTGGAACGTAGAAGAGAACGTTACCTAATAATATACACATGGAAAATCGCAGAGGGTTTAGTACCAAACCTACATACTCCGATAGTCATGAAATTCAGTGATAGGAGAGGCTGGGAATGCGAAATCCCCCGGATGAATAACAGGGGTGCTATGGGCTCTCTACGAGAGGTTTGGTTATCACACAGAGGCCCACGTCTCTTCAACAAACTCCCACGGCGAGTAAGAGACATGAGGGACGTCTCGTTAGACAACTTCAAGAGAGCCCTGGATGTCGAACTGCAAAAGGTGCCAGACGAGCCCATCCTCGCAAGGGAGCGAGCTGTCGCTACAAACAGTCTACTGCACCAAATCACCACCTAAAACGAGGGGCGTCGCGCTCCTTGGTGCCGCTAGAAGAGTGGCGAACACATCAAAAGGTATCAAATGGTAAGGTATACATTAGTAGTATATATAGTTTAGTACCGGTAGTTGATGTATAGAACATTATATTCCTTCCATACGTCTATACATTAGTAGTATATATAGTTTAGTACCGGTAGTTGATGTATAGAACATTATATTCCTTCCATACGTCTATACATTAGTAGTATATATAGTTTAGTACCGGTAGTTGATGTATAGAACATTATATTCCTTCCATTCGTCTATACATGAGGCTACCATAGCACAGTTGGAATGTATGTGCATGCTCTGATTAACATCCAAGATTCGAAACTGCATAATAAATCGTAGGCTTGTGCATAATTCTTTAACTGTCTTAACCCTTTCACGACCAGTAAGTCATTGTCATCATATTTTGGTTTCCATTAGACGATTTTCCTTAGTTTATAATCTACCTCTACGCCTCAAATGGGTAAATACGATCTCAATAAACCCACTAAATTACATAGGTCCTTCTTAAATTGCAAAAATTGTCAAATATTAGGCAGAATCAGAGGTAAAAAGACGTCATGGTGCTGAAGGGGTTAATAGCGTAATGCATAACTGTGCGGAATTTCGGTGTGAGTATCCTAGGTTCGAGTCCTTGGAGTGCCACATGTACTTGTTGATTCCATTAATTGAGTTTAGAAGTAAAGTTGGCTGGTGAAAACATATGAATTCATAAATTAGCTTCCAGAGATATAATTCGATGAATAGAAATAAGTGAAGTCCACGAATATTAATGACTTGCTGTTTTTCTCTTTCTTTCCTTATTTCTCTTTCTCTGGCTTGTATCCCTTCAGCCCCATTCAGCCAACTGTTTTAAGACGTTTACCACCATCCAGGTGTCGATTTCTTCCTGGCGAGAGATAGCGAGCCAGCATTTTATGGAGAAATCAGGCTATGCCGGAGACATTTTTCTATCGAAAAATTTACAAATTTAGCTTGCTGTCAAAACAAAAATATATACAGTATATGCTGGCTCGCTACCGCTCGCCAGGAAAATATTGACACCTGGATTGGGGTAAACGACTTAAAACAGTAGGCTGAATGGGGCCGAATGGATACAAGCCAAAGAGAGAGGGAGAGAAAGGTTCAACATGCGAGGTCTGCTACCTTAATGAGTGGGGTAGAGACTACGGCATCAGCGTGTACAATGAATCAACTCCCCTAATTAACACTCCCATAACTTACACAACCCTATCATACAATTTACACTCCCATAACTTACACAACCCTATCATACAATTTACACTCCCATAACTTACACAACCCTATCATACAATTTACACTCCCATAACTTACACAACCCTATCATACAATTTACACTCCCATAACTTACACAACCCTATCATACAATTTACACTCCCATAACTTACACAACCCTATCATACAATTTACACTCCCATAACTTACACAACCCTATCATACAATTTACACTCCCATAACTTACACAACCCTATCATACAATTTACACTCCCATAACTTACACAACCCTATCATACAATTTACACTCCCATAACTTACACAACCCTATCATACAATTTACACTCCCATAACTTACACAACCCTATCATACAATTTACACTCCCATAACTTACACAACCCTATCATACAATTTACACTCCCATAACTTACACAACCCTATCATACAATTTACACTCCCATAACTTACACAACCCTATCATACAATTTACACTCCCATAACTTACACAACCCTATCATACAATTTACACTCCCATAACTTACACAACCCTATCATACAATTTACACTCCCATAACTTACACAACCCTATCATACAATTTACACTCCCATAACTTACACAACCCTATCATACAATTTACACTCCCATAACTTACACAACCCTATCATACAATTTACACTCCCATAACTTACACAACCCTATCATACAATTTACACTCCCATAACTTACACAACCCTATCATACAATATTCCCTCCCATAACTTACACAACCCTATCATACAATTTACACTCCCATAACTTACACAACCCTATCATACAATTTACACAACATTTGCTCACAGCCCCAACACATTCCACAACATTGACATATCTTTTTCAAAACACTAGTCTGCAATATCCACACAATTTGTCAGCAGTTTCCAATATTCACACCATCACTTGCACATAACATTACACATCTATAATCTGTCCCCGTCCACATTCACCTGACTTAATTTATCCCTTCAGTACCGGTGCCGTCCATATAGCTTTATTCTGGCTACTATTAAACGTATTTATTCAGTTTAAAAAGGACCTCCAGCAATTAAAAGGCTTCGAACTACCTCACCTAACCCTTTTTACTACCACAGATCCTTCTTGAGGGGGTCATCTGCTTTTCTGATCTTTCTCTCCTTTCCTCTCTTTCTCTGGCTTGTATCCATTCGGCCCCATTCAGCCAACTGTTTTAAGACGTTTATCCCCATCCAGGTGTCGATTTCTTCCTGGCGAGCGATAGCGAGCCAGCATTGTATAGAGAAATCCGGCTTCGCCGGAGAGATTTTTCTATCGAAAAATTTACAAAGTTAGCTTGCTGTCAAAACAAAAATATATATATGCTGGATACAAAGCCAAAGAGAGAGAGGGAGAGAAAGAGAAAACAAAGAGAGATGGGCTCCCTTAAACTGTATAAAATCGTCTAAATATAGCTAGAATATATTTTAAAAGCCATTGCTGGTACAGAAGGGGTTAACTTACCACGATTCCCACAACCAGTAGCCTAACCCACACAATGACTAGCTTGAACCCCCACTAATCACACAACCCCAGCTCACAACCCTACAAACCTTGATAGTCTACAATCCCCCTCCCCTCACAATTCCTACAACTCCCATTACCACCAACCTAAATCCCCTACGATTCCCACAACTCCCCGCCACTATAACCTACAACCCCTCGCCCTACAATTCCCACAACCCCCAACAACTATAACTTACAACATCGCTTCCCTGGCCCGATAATGTCCACAACCCCCAGCACCTATAGCATACAACCCCCCCCACGATTCCCACAACCCCTAGCAACTATAACCTACAACCCCCCTCCTCCCTCACGCCCACAATTCCTACAACCCCTAGCAACTATAACCTACAACCCCCCTCCTCCCTCACGCCCACAATTCCCACAACCCCTAGCAACTATAGCCTACAACCCCCCCACCCCCACGATTCCCACAACCCCTAGCAACTATAACCTACAGCCCCCCTCCTCCCTCACGCCCACAATTCCCACAACCCCCGCCCGTCGTGTTGTGGAGCGGGTGTGTAAGGTGAGAGGGGCGGGTAGGATGGCGTAACCCAACTCCGCGGTAACCGGAGCGGGCAGGGGCTGGGTCGGGGGATGGGGGGGGGGGGGGAGAGGGGGGTGTTCTAGTCTTGATAGTGGTAGGGGGATAGGGGGTGTTCTAGTCCTGATAGTGGTAGGGGGATAGATGGGGTTCTAATCTTGGTAGTGGTAGGGGGATAAGTGGGGTTCTAGTCCTGATAGTGGTAGGGGGATAGGTGGGGTTCTAGTTATGATAGTGGTAGGGGGATAGGTGGGGTTCTAGTTCTGATAGTGGTAGGGGGATAGGTGGGGTTCTAGTTCTGATAATGGTAGGGGGAGAGGTGGGGTTCTAAGCTTGGTCGTGGTAGGGGGATAGGTGGGGTTCTAGTTCTGATAGTGGTACGGGGATAAGTGGGGTTCTAATCTTGGTAGTGGTAGGGGGATAGGTGGGGTTCTAGTTCTGATAGAGGTAGGGGATAGGTGGGGTTCTAGTTCTGATAGTGGTAGGGGGATAGGTGGGGTTTCTAATCTTGATAGTGGAAGGGGGATAGGGGGTGTTCTAGTCCTGATAGTGGTAGGGGGATAGGTGGGGGTTCTAGTTCTGATAGTGGTAGGGTGTGGGGTGTTCTAGTTCTGATAGTGGTAGGGGATAGGTGGGGTTCTAGTTCTGATAGTGGTAGGGGGATAGGTGGGGTCTAGTTCTGATAGTGGTAGGGGGATGGGTGGGGTTTTTGTTCTGATAGTGGTAGGGGGAGAGGTGGGATTCTAGTTCTGATAGTGGTAGGGGGATAGGTGGGGTTCTAGTTCTGATAGTGGTAGGGGGATAGGTGGGGTTCTAATCTTGGTAGTTGTAGGGGGATAGGTGGGGTTCTAGTTCTGATAGTGGTAGGGGGATAGGTGGGGTTCTAATCTTGATAGTGGTAGGGGGATAGGTGGGGTTCTAGTTCTGATAGTGGTAGGGGGATAGGTGGGGTTCTAATCTTGGTAGTGGTAGGGGGATAGGTGGGGTTCTAGTTCTGATAGTGGTAGGGGGATAGGTGGGGTTCTAGTTCTGATAGTGGTAGGGGGATAGGTGGGGTTCTAGTTCTGATAGTGGTAGGGGGATAGGTGGGGTTCTAGTTCTGATAGTGGTAGGGGGATAGGTGGGGTTCTAATCTTGGTAGTGGTAGGGGGATAGGTGGGATTCTAGTTCTGATAGTGGTAGGGGATAGTGGGGTAGGGGGATAGGTGGCGTTCTAGTTCTGATAGTGGTAGGGGGATAGGTGGGATTCTAGTTCTGATAGTGGTAGGGGGATAGGTGGGGTTCTAATCTTGGTAGTGGTAGGGGGATAGGTGGGATTCTAGTTCTGATAGTGGTAGGGGGATAGGTGGGGTTCTAGTTCTGATAGTGGTAGGGGGATAGGTGGGATTCTAGTTCTGATAGTGGTAGGGGGATAGGTGGGGTTCTAGTTCTGATAGTGGTAGGGGGATAGGTGGGGTTCTAATCTTGGTAGTGGTAGGGGGATAGGTGGGGTTCTAGTCCTGATAGTGGTAGGGGGATAGGTGGGGATCTAGTCCTGATAGTGGTAGGGGGATAGGTGGTGTTCTAGTCTTGGTAGTGGTAGGGGGATAGGTGGGGTTCTAGTTCTGATAGTGGTAGGGGGATAGGTGGGGTTCTAGTTCTGATAGTGGCAGGGGGATAGGTGTGGTTCTAATCTTGGTAGTGGTAGGGGGATAGGTGGGGTTCTAGTTCTGATAGTGGTAGGGGGATATGTGGGGTTCTAGTTCTGATAGTGGTAGGGGGATAGGTGGGGTTCTAGTTCTGATAGTGGTAGGGGGATATGTGGGGTTCTAGTTCTGATAGTGGTACGGGGATATTTGGGGTTCTAGTTCTGATAGTGGTAGGGGGATAGGTGGGGTTCTAGTTCTGATAGAGGTAGGGGGATAGGTGGGGTTCTAGTTCTGATAGTGGTAGGGGGATAGGTGGGGTTCTAATATTGGTAGTGGTAGGGGGATAGGTGGGGTTCTAGTTCTGATAGTGGTAGGGGGATAGGTGGGGTTCTAATCTTGGTAGTGGTAGGGGGATAGGTGGGGTTCTAGTTCTGATAGTGGTAGGGGGATAGGTGGGGTTCTAGTTCTGATATTGGTAGGGGGATATGTGGGGTTCTAGTTATGATAGTGGTAGGGGGATAGGTGGGGTTCTAATCTTGGTAGTGGTAGGGGGATAGGTGGGGTTCTAATTTTGGTAGTGGTAGGGGATAGGTGGGGTTCTAATCTTGGTAGTGGTAGGGGGATAGGTGGGGTTCTAGTTCTGATAGTGGTAGGGGGATAGGTGGGGTTCTAGTTCTGATATTGGTAGGGGGATAGGTGGGGTTCTAGTTATGATAGTGGTAGGGGGATAGGTGGGGTTCTAATCTTGGTAGTGGTAGGGGGATAGGTGGGGTTCTAATCTTGGTAGTGGTAGGGGATAGGTGGGGTTCTAATCTTGGTAGTGGTAGGGGGATAGGTGGGGTTCTAGTTATGATAGTGGTAGGGGGATAGGTGGGGTTCCAATCTTGGTAGTGGTAGGGGGATAGGTGGGGTTCTAGTTCTGATAGTGGTAGGGGGATATGTGGGGTTCTAGTTATGATAGTGGTCGGGAGATAGGTGGGGTTCTAGTTCTGATAGTGGTAGGGGGATAGGTGGGGTTCTAGTTCTGAGTGGGGGTCTAGGTGGTTTTAGTTTCTGATAGTGGTAGGGGGATAGGTGGGGTTCTAGTTCTGATAGTGATGAAGGGGGGGGGGGGGGAGTGGACAGGTCTATGTGATGGCAAGCACTGCACAGTTGCCCACATGAATTATTACCCATTCCGTGATTTTATATATGTAAGTAAAACTATTATGATTGTAGAGAAGTAATTAGTATGAAACCTTTCATTGTTCATTATAGATAGGCCAAAACTCTTGAATACTCTCAATCAGGCACAGCCAATTATGTACTGTACTAAGATAATATTACTTTGTATTATAATGTTCTTGGGCTGAATAAACTATTTCAATTTCAATTTCAATATCTATAACTCATAAACGGTATTTTTTCTACTACTTGGGGAGAGTCAGCCAGGGAATAAGTGTGGAAATGCATAGCTCATTTGCTCGAGCCATTTTTGAGTTACCGCTACAAACGTTAGGAGTCACGATTGCTGGCATACCTTTAATGAATTAACTATGTTGCATGAGAAACTATACTGATAATTCATTCATAATATGTTTCTTTCCATACATATAATTACAGAGTGGATACAAACTCATGTGGAGAATTATACATTGGCCTGTTTGATGGGTAAACATGAATAGCAAAGTGAGTTAGATTCCCCAGGCGGCCAGGGTTTGTGGGGGTGGGTTCTCACACAAGTCTAACCCACGACAAAAAATATATTATACCACTGTCCTCTATCACTATCTTCTATTATATCTCCTGTACCTTGTCTCTGCTCAACCCCGACTCAGATCCAACTAACTTTCATCATTGTCTACTGAACTTCTTATGGTAAGGGGATGGTGTGGGGTGAGGGAAAGGGAGGGGTTCAAATCCTGAGAGAGAGAGAGAGAGAGAGAGAGAGAGAGAGAGAGAGAGAGAGAGAGAGAGAGAGAGAGAGAGAGAGAGAGAGAGAGAGAGAGAGAGAGAGAGAGAGAGGGAGTAAAGGAGGGGTTTGGGTCCTGATAATGGGGAGGAGTGAGGGTGAGGAAGGGGTTCAAATCCTGCAAGAGGGAAAGATAATACTAGCAGCGCCACCACCCGTCTAAGATAATACTAGCAGCGCCACCACCCGTACCGATTCATACCCACCAAGCGGTCGGAAGTTGTTGTTGTTGTTGTTGTTCCCCAAGCTGCCTGGCCGAACAGCCCCAAGGCCATAACCGAGCGCCCCCACAGAACCCTCCCTGCCGACCACAATAAAGCCTGGGTGACCGAAGCCACTCCATGGCGGGGAGCTGAGGAGGGTGCGGAAACGCCCGGGAAACCAAAGCCCCACCCAGGGCCCTGTGCCCCTCAGCAATTATGAAGAGACAGTTGAGGGGCAAGGGAAAAATGTGACGCTTTGGCTTCCAATCTTGGTAGATTGGGAGGTCAATCCACGGAAAAGACGCCGTCACTTGAGATCTAGAAAATATATAAGTTAAAGGAACAGTCAGAGTAAGCTATGGGTATGGCAGAGATCGCTCAGTTCTCACTCTGATAGACCAGCCCATCACCACCCACCACCCGTCTAACTCGACTAACTGACGTATTTTATTTAGTCCTGTTTGGGGATCTTTCTATCACTCTCGCCTGTGTGTGTGTGTGTGTGTAATGATAATAATAATACAAATAATAATAATTGTCGGTTTATTGTTCACTTGGAGCCGTGAGGCTGAAAATCTACATTTTTTTCTTAAGCTAGGTACAGTAAAATGCTTATTCTACCTTAACTACGAGGTCACAAGCTATGTTTGGCGACCGTGAGGTGCCAAATTCCCACCATAGTACATACGCAGATACACTGATGAAAAGTACGTGTAGGCTAACACAGGCTGATAGTTGAGCAGCTTGGCTAGAAAGGGATCACGATGCAATCCTCTTCATCGGGTTAGCTGAAAAAAACTTTAGGTTTCTGGGGGATTCGAACCCTCGAAGTCGCGGTCAGCGTACAGCGCTCTAGACCACTCAGCTAACCGATGTGTTAAATCCTGTTACATCAATCGATGTCAACTATGTAATATATCAGCCTAGTAGGCCTACCCCGGAACTGTGTGTGCTTTAGTACCATTTAGTTTCATACTTGATAAGAATCGTATGAAAACAATATTGTCTCCCCCCCTCCCTCTCTCTCTCTCTCTCTCTGGGCCCCACCTTATATAAGCCAACCTGATATTGCTCAGTTACCCTCAGAGTCACCACCTGGCGACTCCCACCTTATTTTATGCAACCCTCTTCTCACCAATAGTACAGTAGCTATATAATATACCCGCGTGGTGGATTGTTCCCAAATGATAGAAAGTTTAGCTGGATTGCCGTCATTCCTTTTCAGTTATAAGAAGTACGGTAAGCGTGTCAGGATGTATGGTGTGTCAAGTTCGGCTGGTGCCCAAAATAAGTATAGTAAGTTTTCGGTGCTATATCCTCAACCGCTATTAATGATTATAATTAACGGTAATACACTGATGTACCGGTAATCGATTAGTTTTTTGCCTGTTTTGCTTTATTTGTGATACACTTGATTCATTAGCTTCATTCAAAGTAAACCTTTTAGAAAGTTGACTTTTTAAACATATAATTGTAAATTGTCTGATACCAACTCAACCATATCAATACCTACAGTATATCTTAATATATTAGTAATAGCATTGTTATTGTGCAATTTATTTTAAGTTAAGATTTGGATTGACAAAAGAAAAAAGAATAAAAAAAAAAAAAAAATCGAATAACCAATGTTGTTGTAAATAAAAGGAGGCTATGCACGCAGCCGGATGCCAAGCCTTGGCCCCGCCCACTGCCCAAAATTTACAAATATTTTATTATATACCTTGCCTAGCCTAGATTATACCTTGTCAAATCTTATTCTATACAAGCTAACCAAGATAACCTCTTGTAGACCTATACACCTAAATAAAGCTCCAGAAAAAAGATTAGGCCTAGGCTAGGCTAATCTATAGCCTACCTTGTCCATTCTTATTATATAAAAGCTAACCAAGATAACCTCTTGTAGACCTATACACCTAAATACAGTTCCTTTGCACTAATATGGGAGGATTATGTGTTTTAGATCATAATAGTCAATCATTGACCTTCTTCTTGTCACCAAATCTTTTGTTTACATGGCGAAGACTCGGCAGACGACGTACGCTAAACGCTATTTTCACCATTATATATATTATTTATTAGTAATGTTTTCTACTTTAATGCATGAAAATAAAATAATTTGTAATTTTATACACTTGTTTGTGTATTAAAACCGAGTAATTAACTTAAATATTCAAATTTCATACTCAATCTCTAAAATTACGTGGACCTCGGACCCTCCGCGGAAGCAGGTAGGCTCCGTGGAGCGGGTGACTCCAATATACTGCCATACAGGTGTCCCCCAATATACTGCCATAGCTGGGCTCCGTGGAGCAGGTGTCCCCAATATACTGCCATAGCTTACATTTTCGCAAATGCGCAGAGGGTAAGGGATCCGGCTGCGTACATGGCCTTCCAAATAAAAGCATACGAACCCTGGGAGTGACATCGGATGAGCAAATTCATTGAGTAAATAAATGAGGAGTCAGAATGAAACGTGCTTTACATGGTTTTTACCGTATTGTAAACAAATTGTGGAGTTGGTTTAAAATTCTCCCTATTAGAGCATTACTAACTTACTTATCTATAGTACTGTAAAAGAAGTGGTGAGTTGGTTTAAAACTCTCCCTACAGAAACATCTCCAACTAATTTATTTCTACTCCTTTATTTATCTACTGGTATCTGTCTCAAGGGGATGGATGGCTTGGCTAAACTGGTTCATTTTACCCGTTGTCATCCATATAGGCCTACAGTACACGTTTGTAAGGCAGTGGATACGAAAGAGAGAGAGAGAGAGAGAGAGATATCAGTAAACGTACGAAAGTTCGCTAAGTGCAATTATTCCATCGAATTAGATACTTGCTGAACGGCTAGGACATGTTTGCTTTAACACTATCTGATGCAACGTTTTGGGAGTTATTGTGATTTCGTTGCTTTTGCCATATTCGACTAAGAAGATAAAAATAATAGTCATATAATCTTCAAACAAATGGGGTGAAACGTCTTCGAACCTCCAAACTAAAGTCGTGAAACGACAAGGGCCCAAAAAGGCCCACCTTGCACCAGATAGACTTAAGGGAAACTCCTCTAGTACGGTACATCCCAAATGTTGATAATATAATGTATTATATTTCTATCACGACAACTTAATATAAGGCGTATTTTGTAAGCCCATGATAAATATAACAGAGAGAAATATAGTAATATAGCATGTGGTATCCAATTCTCTTTCACCAGTCAACACTCAGCTCAACTGTTATTTGATATGAGAGGTGAGAGAGACAAAACCTTTTCGATATTTTAGACTTTTAGTCAACGCCAACCAGTGACAACTTTTTGGTGTTATTCTTGTGAAATGTCCGACGGATTGGTTTGGATTATGGACTACGCTTTAAAGGCAAAGCGTTACCTGTAATTGGTTTGTCATTTGTATCAATTACCGTTTTACATTATTATACCCACCACCAGACGGTTTCCAACTTTGACAAAAGACTTGCAAAAAGGAGTACGTGTTTGTAGTCATTTACAAGATGTATATTATGCATCAGGAATCATTCTACACATTGTTGTGCTATGAGTAAGAAGGAGATAAAGGGAAAAGCTGCTTGTAACGAGTGTCTCCCCAAAATTGAAAGTGACAGAAAGCCAAATTCAAGGTACCGGGTACGTTAGAATAAAATTGTCGGGACGTATAAAACAACTACCTTACCCAGGCTATTTCTCCCTTAACCCATTCAGTACCGGTGACGTCTTTTTAATTTGGTTCTAGCTATATTTAGACGATTTTGTGTAGCTTAAGGAGGATCTATGACATTAAAAAGCGTTAAGTGAGATAGTTCGAAGCCTGTTAGTTACTGGAGGCCCTTTTTACACTGAATGAGATCGTCTAATAATAGCAAGAAACAACCAAAAAGACGTCGCCGGTACAGAAGGGGTTAACCCCTTCAGTACGGGATGACTATTTCTTATGCAATATAATTTGTTTAACATTAGACGATTATATTCTAGAAGTTACAGGAACATAAACTCACATTCCAGGAACTTCAGATTCGATTCATATTCGATGTAAGGTATGGTGTTCGGATAGCTTTGAAGGCTATGTCACACGAACGCTTTTTCCGACAATTTCCTAATAAGTTTTTGTCTGGCAATATTTCGAGGCTTTTCTACATTGGTATCGGGAACTACACCTCGCTTTTTTTTTTTATCTTTCTCTCCCCCTCTCTTTGGCTTGTATCCATTCGGACCCATTCAGCCTACTGTTTTAAGACGTTTATCCCCATCCAGGTGTCAATATTTTCCTGGTGAGCGGTAGCGAGCCAGCATGTATATATTTTTGTTTTGAGAGCAAGCTAAATTTGTACAGTTTTCGACAGAAAAATGTCTCCAGCGAAGCCGGATTTCTCCATACAATACTGGCTCGCTATCGCTCGCCAGGAAGATATCGACACCTGGATGGGGATAAACGTCTTAAAACAGTTGGCTGAATGGGGCCGAATGGATACAAGCCAGAGAAAGAGAAAAAGAGAGAACGAGAAAAAAGCAGGTGACTCCCCTTAATACTAATAACAGTTTAATTCTGAAGTTAACAGACGGACATTGCTCCAAAATATTGCCGGAAATAGTGTTCGTGTGACACCGGCTTAAGGGGGAGGTATTGTTTTGTATCCCTCATGTTTAGTCTCACTAGCTTTGAGATTCTAAGACGTTCGTTCCAGTAGTTTGGTGATTTTAAGACCTTTCGCCCTATTTCTTTGTCAATATAAATTTCGTGCCATTTAGGTGTCGATTTGATCATGGCGGGCGACAGCGAGCCTGTAACTCTAAGAGAAATCGGCCTTCAGCCGGGACATTGTTCTACCGAAAAATTTACAAATTTATCTAGAAGGGAGGTCCAGAGTGTGTTTTTCTATGCTTGATGGAAGTCTAGCGAGGAAACTATAAATTAAGTAAATAGATAAATAGACCAATAACTAGCCACTACCCTCTTAAGGGGGGTCACCTGTTTTTTTTTTCTTTTTCTCTCTTTCTCTGGCTTGTATCCATTCGGCCCCATTCAGCCAACTATTTTAAGACGTTTATCCCCATCCATGTGTCGATTTCTTCCTGGCGAGCGATAGCGAGCCATCATTGTATGGAGAAATCCGGCTTCGCCGGAGAATGTTTTTCCATCGAAAAATTTACAAATTTAGCTTGCTGTCAAAACAAAAATATATATATGCTGGCTCGCTACCACTCGCCAGGAAAATATTGACACCTGGATGGTGGTAAACGTCATAAAACAGTAGGCTGAATGGGGCCGAATGGATACAAGCCAAAGAGAGAGGGAGATAAAGAAAAAAAAAAGCGAGGTGGGGTCCCTTAACCATTCTATTAATTCCAAAGACGTAATAATTATGAACAGTTGGGTGAAGCAGTAACGTAATAATTATGAACAGTTGGGTGAAGCAGTAACGTAATAATTATGAACAGTTGGGTGAAGCAGTAACGTAATAATTAGGAACAGTTGGGTGAAGCAGTAACGTAATAATTATGAACAGTTGGGTGAAGCAGTAACGTAATAATTATGAACAGTTGGGTGAAGCAGTAACGTAATAATTATGAACAGTTGGGTGAAGCAGTAACGTAATAATTATGAACAGTTGGGTGAAGCAGTAACGTAATAATTATGAACAGTTGGGTGAAGCAGTAACGTAATAATTAGGAACAGTTGGGTGAAGCAGTAACGTAATAATTAGGAACAGTTGGGTGAAGCAGTAACGTAATAATTAGGAACAGTTGGGTGAAGCAGTAACGTAATTATGAACAGTTGGGTGAAGCAGTAACGTAATAATTAGGAACAGTTGGGTGAAGCAGTAACGTAATAATTAGGAACAGTTGGGTGAAGCAGTAACGTAATAATTAGGAACAGTTGGGTGAAGCAGTAACGTAATAATTAGGAACAGTTGGGTGAAGCAGTAACGTAATAATTAGGAACAGTTGGGTGAAGCAGTAACGTAATAATTAGGAACAGTTGGGTGAAGCAGTAACGTAATAATTATGAACAGTTGGGTGAAGCAGTAACGTAATAATTATGAACAGTTGGGTGAAGCAGTAACGTAATAATTATGAACAGTTGGGTGAAGCAGTAACGTAATAATTATGAACAGTTGGGTGAAGCAGTAACGTAATAATTATGAACAGTTGGGTGAAGCAGTAACGTAATAATTATGAACAGTTGGGTGAAGCAGTAACGTAATAATTATGAACAGTTGGGTGAAGCAGTAACGTAATAATTAGGAACAGTTGGGTGAAGCAGTAACGTAATAATTATGAACAGTTGGGTGAAGCAGTAACGTAATAATTATGAACAGTTGGGTGAAGCAGTAACGTAATAATTATGAACAGTTGGGGTGAAGCAGTAACGTAATAATTATGAACAGTTGGGGTGAAGCAGTAACGTAATAATTATGAACAGTTGGGGTGAAGCAGTAACGTAATAATTATGAACAGTTGGGTGAAGCAGTAACGTAATAATTATGAACAGTTGGGTGAAGCAGTAACGTAATAATTATGCCTACAAAGATAGGACTCTCTTTTTGGACTGGTTTTGAATAGGCTCCTTTTTGCAAGCTGAAAATGTAACCTACCTTCTGCGATAAATACGAAGATATATTGTTCTATATCTCTATAACCATGTAGATCTTAGAGCAGTCTAGAGCATAGATTCCATGCATTATTCTCTTGATACAAGACAACACCTTTTCCACAAGAACGCTGATCAATGTTTTAGTACAAAAGCTTCTTTCATGTTTGCTAAGCACATAAAGTATCTTTCATGTTTGCTAAGCACATAAAGTATCTTTCATGTTTGCTAAGCACATAAAGTATCTTTCATGTTTGCTAAGCACATAAAGTTGCTAGTAGAGATTGCTAAGCACTAGGGTATCTATTCAGTGTAAACTAGGGTTGCTAGTAGAGAGTGTAAACTAGGGTTGCTAGTAGAGTGTAAACTAGGGTTGCTAGTAGAGTGTAAACTAGGGTTGCTAGTAGAGTGTAAACTAGGGTTGCTAGTAGAGAGTGTAAACTAGGGTTGCTAGTAGAGTGTAAACTAGGGTTGCTAGTAGAGAGTGTAAACTAGGGTTGCTAGTAGAGTGTAAACTAGGGTTGCTAGTAGAGAGTGTAAACTAGGGTTGCTAGTAGAGTGTAAACTAGGGTTGCTAGTAGAGAGTGTAAACTAGGGTTGCTAGTAGAGTGTAAACTAGGGTTGCTAGTAGAGAGTGTAAACTAGGGTTGCTAGTAGAGTGTAAACTAGGGTTGCTAGTAGAGAGTGTAAACTAGGGTTGCTAGTAGAGTGTAAACTAGGGTTGCTAGTAGAGAGTGTAAACTAGGGTTGCTAGTAGAGTGTAAACTAGGGTTGCTAGTAGAGAGTGTAAACTAGGGTTGCTAGTAGAGTGTAAACTAGGGTTGCTAGTAGAGAGTGTAACTAGGGTTGCTAGTAGAGTGTAAACTAGGGTTGCTAGTAGAGAGTGTAAACTAGGGTTGCTAGTAGAGTGTAAACTAGGGTTGCTAGTAGAGAGTGTAAACTAGGGTTGCTAGTAGAGTGTAAACTAGGGTTGCTAGTAGAGAGTGTAAACTAGGGTTGCTAGTAGAGTGTAAACTAGGGTTGCTAGTAGAGAGTGTAAACTAGGGTTGCTAGTAGAGTGTAAACTAGGGTTGCTAGTAGAGAGTGTAAACTAGGGTTGCTAGTAGAGTGTAAACTAGGGTTGCTAGTAGAGAGTGTAAACTAGGGTTGCTAGTAGAGTGTAAACTAGGGTTGCTAGTAGAGAGTGTAAACTAGGGTTGCTAGTAGAGTGTAAACTAGGGTTGCTAGTAGAGAGTGTAAACTAGGGTTGCTAGTAGAGTGTAAACTAGGGTTGCTAGTAGAGAGTGTAAACTAGGGTTGCTAGTAGAGTGTAAACTAGGGTTGCTAGTAGAGAGTGTAAACTAGGGTTGCTAGTAGAGTGTAAACTAGGGTTGCTAGTAGAGAGTGTAAACTAGGGTTGCTAGTAGAGTGTAAACTAGGCTGCCTAGAAGAGAGTGTAAACTAGGGTTGCTAGTAGAGTGTAAACTAGGGTTGCTAGTAGAGAGTGTAAACTAGGGTTGCTAGTAGAGTGTAAACTAGGGTTGCTAGTAGAGAGTGTAAACTAGGGTTGCTAGTAGAGTGTAAACTAGGGTTGCTAGTAGAGAGTGTAAACTAGGGTTGCTAGTAGAGAGAAAACTAGGGTTGCTAGTAGAGTGTAAACTAGGGTTGCTAGTAGATAGTGTAAACTAGGGTTGCTAGTAGAGTGTAAACTAGGGTGCTAGTAGAGTGTAAACTAGGGTTGCTAGTAGAGTGTAAACTAGGGTTGCTAGTAGAGTGTAAACTAGGGTTGCTAGTAGAGTGTAAACTAGGGTTGCTAGTAGAGTGTAAACTAGGGTTGCTAGTAGAGTGTAAACTAGGGTTGCTAGTAGAGTGTAAACTAGGGTTGCTAGTAGAGTGTAAACTAGGGTTGCTAGTAGAGTGTAAACTAGGGTTGCTAGTAGAGTGTAAACTAGGGTTGCTAGTAGAGAGTGTAAACTAGGGTTGCTAGTAGAGTGTAAACTAGGGTTGCTAGTAGAGTGTAAACTAGGGTTGCTAGTAGAGTGTAAACTAGGGTTGCTAGTAGAGTGTAAACTAGGGTTGCTAGTAGAGTGTAAACTAGGGTTGCTAGTAGAGAGTGTAAACTAGGGTTGCTAGTAGAGTGTAAACTAGGGTTGCTAGTAGAGAGTGTAAACTAGGGTTGCTAGTAGAGTGTAAACTAGGGTTGCTAGTAGAGAGTGTAAACTAGGGTTGCTAGTAGAGTGTAAACTAGGGTTGCTAGTAGAGAGTGTAAACTAGGGTTGCTAGTAGAGTGTAAACTAGGGTTGCTAGTAGAGAGTGTAAACTAGGGTTGCTAGTAGAGTGTAAACTAGGGTTGCTAGTAGAGAGTGTACACTAGGGTTGCTAGTAGAGTGTAAACTAGGGTTGCTAGTAGAGAGTGTAAACTAGGGTTGCTAGTAGAGTGTAAACTAGGGTTGCTAGTAGAGAGTGTAAACTAGGGTTGCTAGTAGAGTGTAAACTAGGGTTGCTAGTAGAGAGTGTAAACTAGGGTTGCTAGTAGAGTGTAAACTAGGGTTGCTAGTAGAGTGTAAACTAGGGTTGCTAGTAGAGAGTGTAAACTAGGGTTGCTAGTAGAGTGTAAACTAGGGTTGCTAGTAGAGTGTAAACTAGGGTTGCTAGTAGAGAGTGTAAACTAGGGTTGCTAGTAGAGTGTAAACTAGGGTTGCTAGTAGAGTGTAAACTAGGGTTGCTAGTATTGTGCAAACTAGGGTTGCTAGTAGAGAGTGTAAACTAGGGTTGCTAGTAGAGTGTAAACTAGGGTTGCTAGTAGAGTGTAAACTAGGGTTGCTAGTAGAGTGTAAACTAGGGTTGCTAGTAGAGTGTAAACTAGGGTTGCTAGTAGAGAGTGTAAACTAGGGTTGCTAGTAGAGTGTAAACTAGGGTTGCTAGTAGAGTGTAAACTAGGGTTGCTAGTAGAGTGTAAACTAGGGTTGCTAGTAGAGTGTAAACTAGGGTTAGTAGAGTGTAAACTAGGGTTGCTAGTAGAGTGTAAACTAGGGTTGCTAGTAGAGTGTAAACTAGGGTTGCTAGTAGAGTGTAAACTAGGGTTGCTAGTAGAGTGTAAACTAGGGTTGCTAGTAGAGTGTAAACTAGGGTTGCTAGTAGAGTGTAAACTAGGGTTGCTAGTAGAGTGTAAACTAGGGTTGCTAGTAGAGAGTGTAAACTAGGGTTGCTAGTAGAGTGTAAACTAGGGTTGCTAGTAGAGTGTAAACTAGGGTTGCTAGTAGAGTGTAAACTAGGGTTGCTAGTAGAGTGTAAACTAGGGTTGCTAGTAGAGAGTGTAAACTAGGGTTGCTAGTAGAGTGTAAACTAGGGTTGCTAGTAGAGTGTAAACTAGGGTTGCTAGTAGAGTGTAAACTAGGGTTGCTAGTAGAGTGTAAACTAGGGTTGCTAGTAGAGTGTAAACTAGGGTTGCTAGTAGAGTGTAAACTAGGGTTGCTAGTAGAGTGTAAACTAGGGTTGCTAGTAGAGAGTGTAAACTAGGGTTGCTAGTTGAGAGACACGAGATTACGTTCGAGCTTGACAGGCACCTCTCTGACAGCTAATATATTTCATCCCGAGTCACTAAGTTAAGGGTAGTGGTTATTTTTTGGTGTATTTACTTATTCACTCATTCATTTAATAGTTTCCTCGCTAGACATCCATCAGGCTTAAAGAATCACCCTAGACCCCCCTTCAAGATAAATTTGTTCACTTTTTTTCGGTAGAAAAATGTCCCGGCCGAAGGTCGGTTCCTCTTAAATTGAAGGCTCGCTATCGCTCGCCATGAAAAAAATCGACACCTAAATGGCTCAAAAGGTCTTAAAATTGACAACGAAATGGGGCGAAATGTTGTAAAATCGACAAATTATTGGGTTGAACGTCTTAAAACTAATGGAACTAAACACGAGGGAGAAGGTGGTCCACAAAAACGAGCCATCCTCCATGAATGTGGTTTGGGTGTATAAGAGGTACCGGTACACGGGGGCAAGAATGTACTCACCAAAGTGGAGTACGGCGGAGGCTGATATTTATGAGACAAACTGCCGGACTCAAACCCCTTTGTCTGCCCGTACACAACACACACACACACACACACACGCACATACTAGGACGTCCGTACCCAAATATATCCATAGATAGTGTTCTGCCATAAGGGTTATTTATGGGCACTGCTCATAATATACCTTCAAAGAAAACGAAGCGTACACTAACAGAGGAAACTAATCTTACCATATCCACCCTTGTCATAGAAGAAGAGGACATCAATCACCCGCACGATTCAAGACCACTAAAGTGCGGCTCTAGGCAACAATGGCCCGTCAGCCGTTCACTTTCGGTGTTGCGTATGCCTTCTTGTTCCACAACACACCACCCACTACTTTCCATCAGTGATTAAGACTACCTGCCCAGAACAACTCTTCTGTAGGCAAGTACCACCACTGCCAATGAACTCTTATAAGAACCCTCCACAGAACACTAAGCAATTAGAGCATTAATTGCATTACCAGCACCGCTTATCATCAGGTCACCACTGCATTTGCATTACCAGCACCGTTTATCATCTGGTCACCATTGCAGTTGCATTACCAGCACCGTTTATCATCTGGTCACCACTGCAGTTGCATTACCAGCACCATTTATCATCTGGTCAGCACTGCAGTTGCATTACCAGCACCGTTTATCACCTGGTCACCACTGCAGTTGCATTACCAGCACCGTTTATCATCTGGTCACCACTGCAGTTGCATTACCAGCACCGTTTATCATCTGGTCACCACTGCAGTTGCATTACCAGCACCGTTTATCATCTGGTCACCATTGCAGTTGCATTACCAGCACCGTTTATCATCTGGTCACCATTGCAGTTGCATTACCAGCACCGTTTGTCATCTGGTCACCACTGCAGTTGCATTACCAGCACCGTTTATCATCTGGTCACCACTGCAGTTGCATTACCAGCACCGTTTATCATCTGGTCACCATTGCAGTTGCATTACCAGCACCGTTTGTCATCTGGTCACCACTGCAGTTGCATTACCAGCACCGTTTATCATCTGGTCACCATTGCAGTTGCATTACCAGCACCGTTTATCATCTGGTCACCACTGGAGTTGCATTACCAACACCGTTTATCATCTGGTCACCATTGCTGTTGCATTACCAGCACCGTTTGTCATCTGGTCACCAATGCAGTTGCATTACCAGCACCGTTTATCATCTGGTCACCACTGCAGTTGCATTACCAGCACCGTTTATCATCTGGTCACCACTGCAGTTGCATTACCAGCACCGTTTATCATCTGGTCACCATTGCAGTTGCATTACCAGCACCGTTTATCATCTGGTCACCATTGCAGTTTCATTACCAGCACCGTTTATCATCTGGTCACCACTGCAGTTGCATTACCAGCACCGTTTATCATCTGGTCACCACTGCAGTTGCATTACCAGCACCGTTTATCATCTGGTCACCATTGCAGTTGCATTACCAGCACCGTTTATCATCTGGTCACCATTGCAGTTGCATTACCAGCACCGTTTATCATCTGGTCACCACTGCAGTTGCATTACCAGCACCGTTTATCATCTGGTCACCACTGCAGTTGCATTACCAGCACCGTTTATCATCTGGTCACCATTGCAGTTGCATTACCAGCACCGTTTATCATCTGGTCACCATTGCAGTTTCATTACCAGCACCGTTTATCATCTGGTCACCATTGCAGTTTCATTACCAGCACCGTTTATCATCTGGTCACCATTGCAGTTTCATTACCAGCACCGTTTATCATCTGGTCACCATTGCAGTTTCATTACCAGCACCGTTTATCATCTGGTCACCATTGCAGTTGCATTACCAGCACCGTTTATCATCTGGTCACCATTGCAGTTGCATTACCAGCACCGTTTATCATCTGGTCACCACTGCTAAGCACCTGGTCGGTACACTAAGTTGTATTACCAGCACCGCTCACCACCTGGATAGCACCTAAGGGGAGATCTCCACTTGAGGGATTTTTTTCTTGACCCCTTTCTCCCTCATGTTTAGCCCCATTGCTTTTGATATTATTAAACGTTTGCCCCATTAGTTTAGCGATTTTAAGAACTTTCACCCCATATTAAGACCTTTCGTGCCATTCAGGTGTCGATTTTATCCTGGCGAGCGATAGCGAGCCTTTAATTTAAGAAGAACCGGCCTTCGGCCGGGAAATTTTTCTACCGAAAAATTTACAAATTTATCTTGAAAGGGACTCAAGGGGGTGTAATTTTAAGCTTGACGGAAGTCTAGGGAACAAACTAAATACCTCCCCTTAATCTGTATAAACACTTTATAGATGTTGTTTCTTTATCTGTACATCCGCACAATATGAAGATGGCTTCACACAAGCCATTTAACGTCAGATTGTATAGGAGTCACAGTATCGGAGTCAAAATTTACTGATGTGAAGTTTGTTATCTGGCTTTTTTTCACCTTGATTTTAAAGGTAAGTTAAGTCTTGTTGCTGATGATCTTGAATATTCATATCTAAGACGAGAATTAATAACACAAATCCCTGAAATTAATAAGATAACTTATTCCAGATTCCAGACTCCGATACAGTTCTCTGATAAACCGGCTCGTGTAACGCCGGTTTGATTGACCTCATTGTGGCAATAGGGGATATGTTATCAGTCACCTGTTTTTAGCATTGGTCTTTCTAAATTAATCGGGATATCAAGCGGAAAGCAAGATTCTATGACCTATCATATTTGTGTCGTAATATTTTCTCTCTCTCTCTCTCTCTCTCTCTCTGTGAACGTAATTTGCTCTATATTGTATGGCAAATATGGTTTTGTCTGTAAGGCATATATAAATAGGCCTACTCGCATTAATTCGTTTGATAGTCATTCTTGCGTACTATAATAACAATACTTAAAAATGTGAGAGGTCCGAGAATATTTATGAGTCAATGTATATACGATTAACCTAAGCATACCATCACTCACCTGAGCTTTTTTAAGACGTTTATCCCCACCCAGGTGTCGATTTCTTCCTGGCGAGCGATAGCGAACCAGCATTGTATGGAGAAATCCGGCTTCTCCTGAGAAATTTTGCTATCGAAAAATGTACAAATTTAGCTTGCTGTCAAAATAATATACCCAATATAGCAAGTTTATATCTGGGTAGCGTAATGAGGGACTATAAACCCGTCAATGTTTACAACAAGCAGTTAATTTTATGGGAAGGGATGCAACGATTCTAGGTTAGTGTGATAGGATAATCAGATAAGGCATGCACAATCTATCTTATAATAATATTAACCCTTAGATTTACAATATAAGATGACGCATTAGTTTCTGTTTACTGGCTATTATTAGACTATATTGTTCATATCAGGAAGGGTACTGTACATGGAAGTAAGAGGGTTAATTGAGATAGTGTTTACCCTTTTATTTCCCACAGATCCTTTCTAAATTGTCTAAAATCGTCTAATGATAACCAGAATAAAGTGTCAAACTGTGTCATATAACCAGAATAAAGTGTCAAACTGTGTCATATAACCAGAATAAAGTGTCAAACTGTCATATAACCATAATAAAGTGTCAAACTGTGTCATAAAACCAGAATAGTGTCAAACTGTGTCATATAACCAGAATAAAGTGTCAAACTGTGTCATATAACCAGAATAAAGTGTCAAACTGTGTCATATAACCAGAATAAAGTGTCAAACTGTGTCATATAACCAGAATAAAGTGTCAAACTGTGTCATATAACCAGAATAAAGTGTCAAACTGTGTCATATAACCAGAATAGTGTCAAACTGTGTCATGTAACCAGAATAAAGTGTCAAACTGTGTCATATAACCAGAATAAAGTGTCAAACTGTGTCATATAACCAGAATAAAGTGTCAAACTGTGTCATATAATCAGAATAAAGTGTCAAACTGTATCATATAACCAGAATAAAGTGTCAAACTGTGTCATATAACCAGAATAAAGTGTCAAACTGTGTCATATAACCAGAATAGTGTCAAACTGTGTCATATAACCAGAATAAAGTGTCAAACTGTGTCATATAACCAGAATAAAGTGTCAAACTGTGTCATATAACCAGAATAAAGTGTCAAACTGTGTCATATAATCAGAATAAAGTGTCAAACTGTGTCATATAACCAGAATAAAGTGTCAAACTGTGTCATAATCATCAAAGGTTTAAATTGTAAAGCTTGCAAAACAAACAAACCCAAACCAGAAACGGCATAATATAAAGACGAACTATAACGTGGAAATAACGTAATGAAGATTTAGCAAAACAATATTATGAAGTTTATAGACATGCAATATTTAGGAAAACTAAAGGCTCAGGTAAAGTATACTACCAGTATCTAATTCACGATAAACAAGATACTGGATGGCTTTGAGGGGGGTCACCGGATTTTGTTATCTTTCTCTCCTTTTATCTCTTCCCTTGGCTTGTTTCCATTCGGCCCCATTCAGCCAACTGTTTTAAGACGTTTATTCCCATCCAGGTGTCGATTTCTTCTTGGCGAACGATAGCGAGCTAGTGAATGGATACAAGCCAGTATCCGAATGGATACAAGCCAGAGAAAGAGAACAAAGGAGAGAAAGAGAAAAAAAGCAGGTGACCCCCCTTAATTGCTCCTTTTGACGATACCAATTCTAAAGCCCAATCCTTGCCAACAACCCCCGCACATCCTTCTGCCCGCCATTGGTTACTGCGGGTCACTGATAGATGCCAGTGTGTAGTAACCCAAGTACATAAATAAAAGGAGATGTGTCGGATGGTTGAAAGCCACAGTTGCTCTCGCGTTTTGGGCTAGCAACACGTATTATGAAAAAACATGTATCCATCATACAATTCACTGTCTCTCACTTCACTCACTCATCCCCGTAATTTACCGGAGGATAGCAGGTTTTTCACAATACGTAGACGGAGGTCTTAAAAAAAAAAAAAAAAAAGAGGGACAGGCACAGCAGACGGTGGATACTCTTCACCGCCAGATGTCTCCACCACACGCAGAGGGAGGAGAAACACCAAACGAATACACTAGGACTAATACCACACATAACAAAGCCACTCCAACAGCTTCCTCTCTCTCCAACACCCCTTCTCCCCTGTCTACACTCTTCAAACAAATAGGAAAAAGTAGAATGTAGATACGAGGTGGCGTTGTAAAGGATTATCCCTCAATACCTTCACCTGATACCTGATACCTATAGTCGGTTTGATTTCAGCTGGCGGTAAAAAAAAAATGGACTATAACCAATGATAGCAAAGTTTCTAGGCTATGCACAATGTAATGTAATGTTTTAGGTTAACTATACGTTCAAGTAAAGCGTAGAAGCTGCAAATGGACTATAACCAATGATAGCAAAGTTTCTAGGCTATGCACAATGTAATGTAATGTTTTAGGTTAACTATACGTTCAAGTAAAGCGTAGAAGCTGCAAATCATAATTGACAATAATGTAGGTAGTTTTAACCCCTTGAGGATTATGACGTATTTTGATAGTTTATTCCGGCTATCATTAGACTGTTTCATATAGATTACGAAGGGTATGTGGTAGTCAGAGGGTTAATTGTGATAGTCTTTACCTTTTCAATGCCCACAGATCCTTCCTAAGCTGTATAAAACCGCCTACAGATAACCAGAATTAAATGCTAAAACTCGTCATGATAATCAAAAGGTAAACATCACACACATCATTATTACTGCACATAATAATATATACACTTCTAGGCTAGCTACAAGATGGCAGATAAACATGTGCACCCTCTGCCAGATGTCTTCACACCCTTGAACAAAACACAAATTTGTTAAAATATTCATGATAGGCAGGGTGCCAAATTAGCTATGAAATCAAGCCATGTCTTACAAACGGCAATTCCCGACAGGTAAAGGGCTTACAAGCAAGAACGAGGAGCGGTATCCAAACCAACAACGGAGGGGGCGTTGAGCTCGTGTGTGCTACTATTATAGATGTTTGGTGAAGACTCCATATAGGAGGTAGAACGAGGAGTGGTATCCAAACCAACAACGGAGGGGGCGTTGAGCTCGTGTGTGCTACTATTATAGATGTGTGGTGAAGACTCCATATAGGAGGTAGAACGAGGAGCGGTATCCAAACCAACAACGGAGGGGGCGTTGAGCTCGTGTGTGCTACTATTATAGATGTTTGGTGAAGACTCCATATAGGAGGTAGAACGAGGAGCGGTATCCAAACCAACAACGGAGGGGGCGTTGAGCTCGTGTGTGCTACTATTATAGATGTTGGTGAAGACTCCATATAGGAGGTAGAACGAGGAGCGGTATCCAAACCAACAACGGAGGGGGCGTTGAGCTCGTGTGTGCTACTATTATAGATGTGTGGTGAAGACTCCATATAGGAGGTAGAACGAGGAGCGGTATCCAAACCAACAACGGAGGGGGCGTTGAGCTCGTGTGTGCTACTATTATAGATATGTGGTGAAGACTCCATATAGGAGGTAGAACGAGGAGCGGTATCCAAACCAACAACGGAGGGGGCGTTGAGCTCGTGTGTGCTACTATTATAGATGTTTGGTGAAGACTCCATAGGTAGGTACAGTAGGTACTCTATCTTACCCAGCAGATATGCCGAATGTAGGTTGGGATGGGTTCAGTTGGGTTGGGTTGGGTGGTGGTGGGGGGGGGGGGGGGGGGGGAGGGTGATAAAACAAAATCTGAGTGAGGAATGCAAGGAAGCAAGGAGTAGAAGAGTAAAATATGACGAGTTGTCCTCAAGCAGGTTGGTAGGTAGGACGTAGGATAGGTAGGTAGGTAGGTAGGCAGACTGGCAGGTAGGTAGGTAGGCAGGCAGGTAGGTAGGTAGGCAAGTAGGTTGGAGGATATAGTGTACACTCTTTGCCAGATGTCTCCACGTGCATGAAACCAACGTAGGTAGGTAGGAAGATATAGTTTACACTCTTTACCAGATGTCTCCTCGTGCATGAAACCAACGCGAAGGTGTGAAAAAAGCCCCCAAAAGACCATATGTTTGAGTGGTTTGGAAGGTGTCCGGGAGGGAGGAGGAGAGAGAGAGAGAAACCGCCCTCACACCGGCAATTTTAATTTCTTTTACGATACTATACCCTGTTCCAAATAAGTATACGCCAACACTCTTGTACATTAACCTCCATAACTCACGAACGACTGGAGTAATCGAGCTAATATTTCTACCATTTGGGAAGGGTTAGCCAGGGAATAGGTGTGGACATTTACAGCCCATTTGCTCGAGCCTATTTTGACCTATAGAGGCTAGGGTTCACGGTTTCGGGCCCACCTATTTGGAACAGGGTACAGGACGCCTTTTTTTCCTTTTATTATAGCTATTTGTAAACGATTGTATACAGCTTAGGAAGGAATTGTGAGAGTCAAAGGATTAATAGAGATATAGAGTACATTAACCATTTTTGAGACCCAGAGGGCCTTCCAAACCTGTATAAAATCGTCTAATGATAGCCAGAGGAGGAGGAAGAGGAGGCTATAGGGGTGGTGGAGAAGGAGGGGGTGGTGAGGTAAAGGAGGAGGAGGAGGTAGCGGAGGCGGCGGGGGTGGCGAAGAAGAAAAAGAAAGAGGAGAAGGAGGGGGAGGGAGGGAGGTGGTGGTGCGGGCGAGAAAGAGAGGTATTTTAGGAAGTACGTTCATGGGTGGGGCCTCAAGGGTTCATGTTACGGAGAGACTGACACAACCTACACCAGGCTCACATACATACATACACATACACAGTCACATACACACAGCATCTGACACAACCCACACCAGTCTCTCTCACATACACATACACACAGCATCTAACACAACCCACACCAGTCTCTCTCACATACACATACACACAGCATCTGACACACAGCATCTAACACAACCCACACCAGTCTCTCTCACATACACATACACACAGCATCTGACACACAGCATCTAACACAACCCACACCAGTCTCTCTCACATACACATACACAGCCCGTAGCCTAGTAGGTAGAGCTCTCGTCTCACACACGAGGGGTCAGGGGTTCAATCCCCGGCCGGGCGGAGACAAATTGGGCTTGTCTCCTTTCATGTGTTAGCCTCAGTTCACCTAGCTGTAAATAGGTACCTGGAATAAGTGGACGACGTTGTGACGTCCCATCTGGGGTTTGCAAAAATGGTACAAGGCGAGATGGGTATCATATGGTTCACCTAAGCTGATGGCTACCTAAGCCTTCGGGCGAGACGGTACCGTCTATAGTGAGAATGGTACCATACAGATCCACCCTAAGCCTTCGTTTCCGATGTCGCCAATTGGCTAAATACAGACTACACACACATTCACAGCCATTCCAACAGTACATAAAACACTTAACATGCATTTCACGCAATACATTCCCAGTTAAGGAGGCGCGATAATAATGAGCTTAGCTCGCATTGCGTGGATTCCCCTTGACGAACAAGTAACTGAGTAACTGAGTCACATACACACAACATCTGATACAACCTACACCAGTCTCTCTCACATACACATACACAATCACATACACACAACATCTGATACAACCTACACCAGTGTATCTCACATACACATACACAGTCACATACACACAGCATCTGACATAACCTACACCAGTCTCTCTCACATACACATACACAGTCACATACACACAGCATCTGACACAACCCACACCAGTCTCTCTCACATACACATACACAGTCACATACACACAGCATCTGATACAACCTACACCAGTGTATCTCACATACACATACACAGTCACATACACACAGCATCTGATACAACCTACACCAGTCTATCTCACATACACAGTCACATACACACAGCATCTGACATAACCTACACCAGTCTCTCTCACATACACATACACAGTCAGATACACACATCTGACACAACCCGCACCAGTCTATCTCACATACACATACACAGTCACATACACACAGCATCTGAAACAACCTACACCAGTCTCTCTCACAAACACAGTCACATACACACAACATCTAACACAACCCACACCAGTCTCTCTCACATACACATACCTTTTGATGCTCGTTTAGCCCTTTACCTTTTGATGTGTTCGCCACTCTTCTAGCGGCACCAAGGAGCGCGACGCCCCTCGTTTTGGGTGGTGATTTGGTGCAGTAGACTGTTTGAAGCGACAGCTCGCTCCCTTGCGAGGATGGGCTCGTCTGGCACCTTTTGCAGTTCGACATCCAGAGCTCTCTTGAAGCTGTCTAACGAGACGTCCCTCATGTCTCTTACTCGCCGTGGGCCTCTGTGTGATAACCAGCCCTCTCGCAGAGAGCCCATAGCACCCCTGTTATACACAGTCACATACACACAGCATCTAACACAACCTACACCAGCCTATCTCACATACACATACACAGTCACATACACACAACATCTAACACAACCCACACCAGTCTCTCTCACATACACATACACAGTCACATACACATACACAGTCACATACACACAACATCTAACACAACCTACACCAGTCTCTCTCACATACACATACACAGTCACATACACACAACATCTAACACAACCTACACCAGTCTCTCTCACATACACATACACAGTCACATACACACAACATCTAACACAACCTACACCACTCTCTCTCACATACACATACACAGTCACATACACACAACATCTAACACAACCCACACCAGTCTCTCTCACATACACATACACAGTCACATACACACAACATCTAACACAACCTACACCAGTCTATCTCACATACACATACACAGTCACATACACACAGCAGCAGCAGCAACCTACACCAGTGTCTCTCACATACACATACACAGTCACAAACACACAGCATCTGATACAACCCACACCAGTCTCTCTCACATACACACACACAGTCACATACACACAGCATCTGACACAACCTATACCAGTCTCTCTCACATACACATACGCACAGCATCTGAAACAACCTATACCAGTCTATCTCACATACACATATACAGTCACATACACACAGCATCTGACACAACCTATACCAGTCTCTCTCACATACACATACACACAGCATCTGAAACAACCTATACCAGTCTATCTCACATACACATACACAGTCACATACACACAGCATCTGACACAACCTATACCAGTCTCTCTCACATACACATACACACAGCATCTGAAACAACCTATACCAGTCTATCTCACATACACATATACAGTCACATACACACAGCATCTGACACAACCTACACCAGTCTCTCTCACATACACATACACATACACACAGCATCTGAAACAACCTATACCAGTCTATCTCACATACACATACACAGTCACATACACACAGCATCTGACACAACCTATACCAGTCTCTCTCACATACACATACACAGTCACAAACACACAGCATCTGATACAACCAACACCATACACAAATAGTCACATACATAAAGAACATAAAACAATGGGAGTCTGCGGAAAGCCGATTGGCCCACACAAGGCAGATCCCTCACACACACACATACAACATCTGGCACAACTCACACCAGTCTCTCTCACACACATATACCAACACAAACCCCTTTAAAATGTGCAACTCTTATCTCCACAAGAACATCATCTGCAAACCTAGTACATACAATGTAACTGGTCAAATAGCTCTTATGCAATCTCTTGTTTTGGTCCTTACTATAAGTTAATACAAGTTAAAATTGAGCTACAAAATGTTCCTCTGTACATTTTCAGTCAACGGCTGCAATTATCAATAAACCGTTTATCATTATTATTGCACACACCATCCACACACACACACAACAGTCTCTCTCTCTCTCGCACACACACACAAACACACACTCACACACACGCACATGCCCACACTCGGGTGTGTTTGACGTAGTGGTCTAAGGCGCCCTGCTTTGAGCGCGAGGTCGAGGGCTCAAGTCCCCCAGAATCTTAAAGTTTTTTTCAATAATCCCGACTGAGAAGGATTGTATCATGGTCCCTCCCTAGCCAAGATCCTATAATGTTAGCCCACACGTAATATCACCAATACAATGCCCTTCTTCGTATATACTATGGTTGAAACTCCGGCATCTCACGTTCTCCAAAGGTCGCATGCGACCTCGTAGTTAAGGTAGAATAAGCATTGTTCTGTACTAAGGTTAAGAGACACTTTGTGGATATTCAGCTTCAGTGCTGCAATTGAACACTAAACAATGATCAACTCTCTCTCTGACACTTATCTTCCCAAATATTCGTGGTAGCCAATGATGCCCCACACACGCACGCCACAGAGACACTAATAAATCTCTCACACACAGAAGAAGCAACCACTCTATAAATAATTTGGATAATGCACTCGAAACTCACATGCTTACTAATGGTTAATCTTAACAATACCCCCTATAACTATATTATATTTATTACATAAATATATAATATAAACTAGTACAAGGTACAAAAGAAATCAAGCAACAACAGATCTAGTGACCCCTCTAGGCTGCTTGTCCTCCAAAACACTGTGGATCAAGTGTCCACACAGTGGTTTAGAGTGGGTAAGGGAAAATTGGAAAGGGTACTACTGCCCTGGAACTAATGTCCGTGGCAGGATTCGGAAGTTAGTAGGGGACAGATGGGTTAGTAACATAACACAGTTATAAGTGATCTTTCGTATATCTGGGAAAAAGAGAGTAACATCGTACTAATATACTGTATAAGTGTATATACGCAATAATCCTTTGATGAATCTGTGGGAGGAATATAATAAAGTTATTCATTTACAAACACAGTCAGTCGCGGGTGTGATGCAAGATATTTGTCTAGGCGAAGTTTAAAAGAATCAACGGTGCTGCAGTCTATAACGTCTCGGGGAAGCCCGTTCCACAAGTTGACAACTCGACTGAAGAAGACATTCTTAGATTCGTGAGAGTTAAAAGATTTACCAATAATTTTGCAACTGTTTCCCGGCGTGTAATTAGATTGGTCGATAGTGAAGTCCTTACTACAGTTCATATTGTCGATGCCTTTGATGATTTTGAACACTTGAATTAAGTCGCCTCCTAATCTGCGTTGGGTTAAAGGAAATAGATTTAATTTTCTAAGACGCTCCTCGTATGGTTTGTTCTTTAGGCTCGGTATCATTTTGGTAACTCTATGTTGAACTTGTTCTAGTTTGTCAATATATTTTTGGTAATAAGGGCACCAGAATTGAACTCAGTATTTCAGGAGAGGGCGGACTAAGGAATTGTAAAGAGTTAGGATAACTTCTTTGGATTTATGCTCAAATGACCTGCCTATAAAGCCAATTATTTTGTTTGCCTTCTTAACAACTTCTGAATATTGTTGACTGGGTTTTAGGTTACTCGATATTGTTACTTCCAGATCGGTTTCTCTGTCTACACTCTTAAGCTGAGTGCCATTCATCGAATAGTTTGCTTTCTCATTTTGGTATCCGATATGTAGTACTTTACATTTATCCGCATTGAAACTAGTGTATTTATATTGTATTTCCTTTGTATTTGTAGGACACATTTCCATTAATTGTTTTCTTGGCATAACGGAATTATTATTATTATTATTAGGGGTTCGTCCCCTACGGGGAACCCCTATTGTAATCATTAAACCTGGGTTTTCATCCAAATTCTTCTTACGCGCCGGTTTCGACGCAATAACTCCAGAACCGCTTTTTGGATCGGGATCAAACTTTCACAAGAGGTGCGTTTTTGTATTGGGCAACTTTTGATATGCTAAACATCCGGCATGGCGGCCAAACAGGTCCGTGGCAGCCGATTTCCCGAAAAACTTGACGCCTAAATACCGTCTCTCCCACTCACAGGAAACGACTGGGCTTTGGCATACGCACTCCCCTACTAATGCTCCGCAAATTTTATAGAGAAGGTTTTGCTTTTGCACGTGGGCTTTTTTCCGGCAATCTTGAAAAACCTCGAATTCCACTTAAAATTCCACATCTTGAAAACTACGCCGATGATCAAAGCCATGCTTGCGTAGTTGGGTAAGGCTCGCGATTCCGAACGTTTTGACACCAAAAAAATATAAATGGGTGGAATAGTTTGGCCGCAGCATTGAAAACTGTCTATTCTTAAATTACTTTAAAACCGCATTCGCTACCCACACAAAGTTTACCGTCTACAGTCTATAGGCTTCCACGCATCCCCCAGTTTTGCTTAATAACATAATCATTTCATTATTCAGATCTATAATTTTTTTTGTATTTAACTCTCTCAAAACAGTTCGAGTCCCTACGAATTCCAGCAATTATTTAGCCAACCTACCTATACATACCTACCCTACCAAATAATAATGATAAATTCAAATTTATTTTTGGTGAATGACAGAGTATTGGCTAAGGTTTTTAACAATTCCTCCTTTTGCCAAATGCTTAGTTTAACCCGTACAGCCCCAGCGACGTGCCTGACGCGTCGGCGCTGTATGTAACGCACAGCCCCAGAGACGCGCCTGGCGCGTCACCCTAATTGCGCCGACGGTAACCTCAGGTGTAGCCACTCAAGAGGGCTCAGATTTGTATGGGAACTGTGTACGTATCCCATGCAACCGTGCCGATGGTTGAAAACTCTCAAAGTCCACGTGCGTGCGCGTGAGCGCGCAGTAACCTGGTTTTTTGGGGTAATTGCCTTCAATTTTTTACTCTTGTAAAATACGTTTTTGGGGGGCTCTGTAGGACTATTCTTTTAGCTTTTTGAGCGGTTTTTCATGGTTTTTCCTTCATTCCTAACCCATTCGCTATTGTTTCTGGAATAAAACCATTTTTTGAAAACCGGCCGGGTTCTGGTGAACAAACATTACAAAACTAGCCGGGGCTGGACAGGTTAATAACAATGATATGGACCTTTAAAGTTTTGGCATTTGCCCTTGTGACTCGTATTTTAACCCTCCTAAAGTGTTACCACGAAATACCGCTAGATCCTTTCTCAAAAGTCGCTAGCATGTTGCTACATAGCCAAACAATGTTAGGATAATGCTGCAATTTCTAAAGAGTTTTGGTTTGTTTGTTTTGCAAATTTTACAAGTAGTATGACTAGAATGTCTGAAATTTTCAAATTATCCCTAGTAAATGTCTCTAGATATAAAAGAAATGGCTGCTTGATTGAAGTAAATAGCTCTACATTTAGCGGTAATATGTAGCTTTACAACTGGCAACACTGCAACCACCACCTCCCTCCCACCCTCCCAGTATGTCTCCACAAAATACCGCTAGATCCTTTCTCAAAAGTCGCTAGCATGTTGCTACATAGTCAAACAATGTTAGAATAATGCTGCAATTTCTAAAGAGTTTTTTTTTTTTTTTTTTTTGCAAATTTTACAATGTTTACAGACTAGAATGTCTGAAATTTTTAAATTATCCCTAGTAAATCTCTCTAGATATGAAAAAATGGCTTCTAAATTGAAGTAAATAGCTCTACATCTAGCGGTAATATGTAGCGATACAACTGGCAACACTGCCTAACCCTTCCTTCCTACCTCCCTCCTCCATCATATCTAGCAAATGTATCAACAACCACTCTAGTGAACTTTCGGTATTTAGTTTATTCAGCTTAATACTATTTATCCACATAAAATAGAAACCTATCACAATTGTTGTCTAATACAACCATAGACAATGCTATTACATATTATTTGAACATGATGTCGAATTTAGCAGTTGCTGTTTACCTTGAACAGTAATGACAGAACCGAAAGCTTCTCTTGCCGTGTAGTACTCAAAGAAAGCAGGGGTACTTAAGCCGGCCCATACCGAACTGTTACCAAGTCAGAGATGCAGAGGTAACTTTCACAATGCATTATAACCCTAGACAGACACCAATATACCACTAAATCAGACAAATATCACTACAAAAAAGATAGGAAAATATTATATTAATGTCCTAGGTATTTGAAATTATGCAAATGAGTAAAATGCATTATGATATAATGATAATGGCATTGATTAGTATCTGGCAACAGTGTTGCAGTATGATTTTCTGAACGTATGCGAATTTTGGAGTATTTATCCCATTAATATACACATCTACCACTATTTAAATTTAATACAACCATACACAGTGCTATTACATATTATTTGAACATAATATAGGATGCTCTTTCCTTTAAACCATTTTCTATATCTATTCACGAAAAATATAGGCCTAGCCTAGGCAGCGCTACCGGTAGGTACGAATTTATCAGTTCGAATTTTGATTGAGAGTGGGATTAGGCCTAGGCCCAGCCTAGGGCTTAACATAGGATACTGTTTGGGGGTTGGGAATAGACTCAGGCTGCTTTAGGACTAATTAGGTAAAATAGTCAAATCGAGACAATTGCACAGCCAACATAGCCTAGGCCTATTAAGCAAATATTTTACCAATCTACATTTCGCTGTAAGTAGGCAAGAAATCATGACCTAGGCTATAACCTCTGTAACTAAAAAACAACTAGGCCTAGAGTGATCAAGCTAATATGTCTACCATTTGGGAAGAGTCAGTCAAGGAATAGCCTAGATGTGGAAATTTGCAGCCAATTTGCTCTAGCCCTATTTGAGATACAGAGGATAGAGGTCATTGTTGAGGCCCCCACCTCATGACATATTGTTATCATCTTATATATTGCCAGCAGGGGGCAAATAACCGAAAAAATCGCCGTCAAAATAGACGCGAACTTAACCACGGCGATCGACACATGTAAACATGGCGGTGGCGGGGGAGGGTCGGACGTTTTGCAATAAAGTTCCTGTCTATTTTGAATGCCATTGGATACAATAATATGTTGAGGGGGGCTTTGCCCCCCCTCACCCCCCCCCCCCATGACATATTTTCACCATCATATATATTGCCAGCAGGGGGCAAATAACCAAAAAAATTGCAGTCAAAATAGACACCTTTATGAATAGGTTAGCCTTTAGGCTAGGCCTATCGGCAAGAGTTGCGTTGTATAGGCTATCCTAGTGTTTACTAATTTATAGGCTACCCCTTTGAAAGGACATTAGCCGGGTAGGATGTAGTTACCGGGTGTACCACTAGCCTTGTTTACACTACGCGTAGCCTACGCGTAGTGCCGTCGGACGCTTGCCACCCTTTTCCTGTCTATTTAGACTGCCTTTGGATACAATAATATGTTGAGGTTGGGCTTTGCCCCCCTTCACCCCCCCATGACATATTGTCATCATAATATATATTTCCAGCAGGGGGCAAGTAACCAAAATAAATCTCCCGTCAAAATAGACGCGAACTTAACAACGCCGATCGACAAATGTAAACATGACGGAGGCGGCGGACGTCTGCAATCCTGTTCCCGTCTATTTTGAATGCCAATGGATACAATAATATGTTGAGGGGTGGCTTTGCCACCCCCCATGTCATGTCATCGTCATATTGCCAGCAGGGGGCAAAATAGACAAATACACTAAAAATTGGGTGTGGGGGCAGCAGCCCCCACCCATAATAGCCTACTATGATAGGTTAGGTAAGGTTGTTAGGTTAGGCTAGGCTAATGTCATTTCAAAGGGGTATAGGCCTAGCAAACACTAGGATAGCCTATACCCGGTCAAAGGTAAGTCCTGCTGTAGTCTCCTTGAATGCTACCTTAAATTGTAATATTAGACTAGGCCTAGCCTATAGATAAAATAGCTTAGCCTACTCATTTATTGTAGCCTATAATATAGGCCTAGCCGGGCAGAATGTAGAATTCGGGCGTACCGCCACCAATTTTTACACTACGCAGAGCGGCGACGAAAGCTTGCCATCATGTTCCCGTCCATTTTGAATGCCGTTGGATACAATAATATGTTGAGGGGGGCAAACACGCACATGACATATTGTCATCATCATATAATTTGCCAGCAGGGGGCAAATAAGCCTAACCAAACTGCGGCGATCAACCATGTAAACATGACGGCGGTGGCGGCGGTGGACGCTTGCGATCATGTTCCGTCTATTTTGACTGCCATTGGATACAATAATATGTTGAGGGAAGGGCTTTGCGGCAAATGTTTTGGTTGCTTGCCCCCTACTGTCAATATAATATATGATGATGATAACATGTCATGGGGGGGTGGGGGGGGGGTGAGGGGGGGCTTTCAACATATTATTGTATCCAATGGCATTCAAAATAGACGGGAACATTATCCCAAGCGTCCAACGCTGACACCGCCGCGGCTGCTGAAGAACAAGGAAGTTAGCAATAGGTTTCATTGTGAACTGGAGGAAATTAATAGAAATAAGGAAGCTACTGTAGGCCTAGCGATGTAAATAGTCAATGGAATTTCCTTAACCCGGGAACTGACGGAAGACTCTTAGGAGTTCCCCCGGCGGACTGCGGGAAGACTCTTAAGAGTCAGAGAAAAAAAAAAAAAAAAAAAAAAAATTTGGGCCCTGGACCATGCAAAATGTCACTCCTCTACCTCCCCTCCTTCCCCACTTTCCTCCCCTCCTTCAGTTATCACCTATTTTCCCTGTTATTCTCTTATTCTGAGGTATATTTTCGTGCTAACATTAGCGAGTTGCAAGCAGGGCATTGTCATCTCTGTTAGCAAGCGAGTGCAAGAGAGAGAGAGAGTATCGATCGACTGTGTCTCAGTGGCCTTGGGGGAAATTGGCGGGAAAGCAGGTTGCCTCAGCCATACATAATATAACTCGCGGCCTGTATCTCCGATTTTGACCATCCAAACTCTGTTTTCACTCGTTTTATTGTTGTTTCAGGTTAATACCTTTATAATCAACCCATAATAGGCGCGTATGGATAAGTATTAATGCTATTTATGGTAAAATTAATATTTTAGTGATGGAAACAGCTCAAATACGTCAGCACAGGCGGATGTTTCTAATTACCCCCATGCGCACTTCTTAGGTTAATAATGACAATTATATGTATAGGTATCAAGTAAAAACAATATATTTTACATAATTTATTGCATATCTTACATATTTAAACAAATATTTATTATAAATAGTTTAACCACACCACTGAGTTCCCCCAAAATACTCTAATAGGGCTGGCCTGAAGAATTAGATCAAGATGGACAACCAATCAAGACATGATAGGTAGGGAAGGGCAGGTGAACAAATCTAGGACGGTGAAGATACGCAGACATTTCTCGCCATTTCACCAATTCAGCCGCACCACATGAGTTCTACAGCAGAACTCTTATAGGGTAGAGCCGAAAGATTAGGCAAGAACTGCTACACTTCAGCACAGCACCAATTAAGAAGTGATCAAAAGCGAAGAATGAGAGATCAGGTCTATGGAAAAAATATATCGCACCGAAATGCACAAAAAATACACACACTGAGGGAAATCGAGTCAGCTCGACCGCATCAGCGACCGACACAAATCAGGTCAGGAGCTAATAACCTAGCCAGGCCAGGGTGGCATATGATATAGGCCGTCCGTAGGACAACCGAATGAGACAGAATAAGAACAGAAGGGGAAAAACATAGAAAGAGGAATGAAAAACTTGTCATGTCATCGTCATATTCCCAGCAGGGGGCAAACTAGACAAATACACCAAAAATCGGGGTGTGGGGGGCCCCACCCATAATAGCCTACTATGATAGGTTAGGTAAGGTTGTTAGGTTAGGCTAGGCTAATGTCCTTTCAAAGGGGTATAGGCCTAGTAAACACGTTACACTAGGATAGCCTATACCCGGTCAAAGGTAAGTTCTGCTGTAGTTTCCTTGAATGCTATCTTAAATTGTAATATTAGACTAGGCCTAGCCTATAGATAAAATAGCTTAGCCTACTCCTTTATTGTCGCCTATAATATAGGGCTAGCCGGGCAGAATGTAGAGTTCGGGCGTACCGCCACCAATGTTTACACTACGCAGAGCGGCGACAAAATCTTGCCATCATGTTCACGTCCATTTTGAATGCCGTTGGATACAATAATATGTTGAGGGGGGCAAACACCCCCATGACATATTGTCATCATCATATAATTTGCCAGCAGGGGGCAAATAGGCCTAACCAAACTGCGGCGATCGACCATGTAAACATGACGGCGGCGGCGGCGGTGGACGCTTGCGATCATGTTCCGTCTATTTTGACTGCCATTGGATACAATAATATGTTTAGGGAAGGGCTTTGTGGCAATTTTTTTGGTTGTTTGCCCCCTACTGGCAATATAATATATGATGATGATAACATGTGAGGGGGGGGGGCTTTCAACATATTATTGTATCCAATGGCATTCAAAATAGACGGGAACATTATCCCAAGCGTCCAACGCCGACACCGCCGCGGCTGCTGAAGAACAAGGAAGTTAGCAATAGGTTTCATTGTGAACTGGCAAATCTGTCAAGGAATAGCCTAGATGTGGAAATTTACAGCCAATTTGCTCTAGCCCTTTTTGAGATACAGAGGTTAGAGATCGTTGGATACAATAATATGTTAAGGGGGACAATCGCCCCCCATGACATATTGTCATCATCATATATATTGCCAGCAGGGGGCAAATAGCCTAGGCCTAGCTTAACTACAACAAAAATCGCCGTCAAAATAGACGCGAACTTATATTAACTACGGCGATCGACCATTGCCCGCACCGGCCGTCCCCCGGTTATTGTTGAGGTCCTGAGGAACCGTATGACTTTGACGAGCTCTTCCCTCCGCAGTCTCCGCATCCCATGTATCGTCGTACGGTACCTCTTCCCCTCCACATCCTACATCTGGTCGTCCTACATATGCCTCCTAAGCCTCGGCTCGTGCCGTCACTGAGCATGTGGATAGGCGTCCCTTTCTGGCTTCAAAGATGGATTCCTTCCGACAGCTCCTACTGGATTGTCTGGGGTTGGTTGATAAGGGCACCTCGCTTCAAGACATTGCTCTGGCCCTAGTACCGCAGTTTGTAGGTCTCTGGTTCGCCACCTGATGACCTGCTATTGGGTTGTTGCCTTTACAGTGTTACGGTTCTACGAATGACCTAGAGTGAAAGTGACACGGTGGTGAATTTTAACCTTAACTATAAACTAATTTAATTGTGAAATAGGATCTCCGCGACTACGGTAGGGCCGGAGCGGGCGAGTATTCGCCTGAGGTTGCCCTTAACCCCCAAGACAAGACAAGACAAAATTCTAGTGCTGGTTTTACTCAGATTTTGTGAGTTTTAATTTAGCCTAGCCTAGGCCTAAGAGTTCAGAAGATTTGCAAAATGCACCCCATACTAGCCTACCCATAGCCTAATAGGCCTAGTGATTCTTTTTTGGCAGACCTCCCACAAATTTTCATATAGCCTAGGCCTAAGCTAGCCTAAGTTCTGGAATGCATATTGGAATAGCCTTCCTATAAACTGTTGGCTAGGCTACTTCCTTTTAATTTAAGTTTGATTCTTTGGAAAAATCTATTAGGCCTAGACTTCAAAATTTGAAAAATAATGGCCACATTCCAGGGCACGTAAACAAAGAGTATGGACGAGTCTAACACGAGTCAACGCGATTGTTACACGGATCAACACGATTGTTATACGGATCAACACGAAAGACAATGCGTGCTCTCTGGATCTCTGTGCCACGTGTTGACTTGTGTTTAAGCAAGATAGTAACACACAAGAGGCACGGCATGCAGGAAGACGGAATGTAGTGTTCCAGTGGACCAGGGAAAACAACATGCAATTCAATGAGGAAAATTCCAATTAATACGGTACGGAGGATAATATGGTGTTAAAGAAATTACAAATTACTTAACAGAATCTACCACATATAGAACGGAAAGACAGTTAAAAGACCTTGGGTATTAATGTCTGAAAATATGGGTTTCAAAGTACATAACCAGGTCAAAGTGGCGGCTCTCGAACCTTTTACGGTTGGATTCTGCGTACTTTTAAAACAGGCGGTGAATTGCCGAGGATGACGCTCTTCGAATCCCTAGTGGTACAGCGGCTTGAATACTGTAGCGTATTAGGATCCCCATACAAAGCAGGTGAAATAAATGAGTAGAGAGTGTACAAAGTTTCACTTCGCATATAAGTTCGATAAACATCTACACTATTGGGAGCGTTTAAGAGCACTGAATCTGTACTCACTGGAACGTAGAAGAGCACGTTACCTAATATATACACGTGGAAAATCGCAGAGGGTTTAGTACCAAACCTACATACTCGATAGTCATGAAATCAGTGATAGGAGAGGCTGGGAATGCGAAATCCCGGATGAGGGGGTGCTATGGGCTCTCGAGGCTGGTTATCACAGAGGCCCACGTCTTCAACAAACTACGGCGAGTAAGAGACATGAGGGAATCTCGTTAGACAACTTCAAGAGAGCCAGATGTCGAACTGCAAAAAGTGCCAGACGAGTCCTCGCAAGGGAGCGAGCTGTGCTTCAAACAGTACTGCACCAAATCACCACGAAAGAGGCGTGACTCTCGTTGGATCCTGTTGCACACGTGTTGACTCGTGTTACATCCGTGTAAACTTGTTTAAACTCGTTGATTCGTCCTACATTTTTGAAATAACGTTATTTCAAATGACACTTGCTTTTTCGTGTTACACTCGTGTTTTTTTCTCAGTGGATCGTGTTTACTCTTGTTTACTCGTGTTTTCACTCGTGTTTGAATCGTGTAAACTCTGGCATCATGGGGGCACCAAATTTTGGCACTCACATTCATGCTTTCTACTCTTGTTGATACGTGTTGGATGTGTGTTACATATGTGTTGTTGCGTGTAGACACGTGTTGCTTCGTCAACGTCGAAATGATGACGAAAAGCGACGAATCACCAAAGAGTGTTACACGGTTTACACGAGTCAACACGAGTTAACACGAATAACGAAGAGTTATTCAGAGTCAAACACGAGTTAACAAGTATGTACACGAGTCACTACACTACAGGTATTTAGGCCACACTCGTGGGTACTCGCCACGGGACCCAAAAATGTCATGCATGCATGAAATATTTGGACCCCGTGGCGAGTACCCACGAGTGTGTCGAGTAAACAAGAGTATACACGAGCGTAGCACGAGTCTATACGAGTGTTGAGGAGTATCGACGAGTCATTGCTGAATAGCAAAATTTCATCACTCGTGTTGGACTCGCGCACCGACTCGGCTATGTGTGAACCAGCCTTTAGTTCGCGTCTATTTTGAAGGCGTTTTTTTCGGTTATTTGCCTCCTGCTGGCAATATATATGATGATGACAATATTTCATGGGGGGGTGACCCCCCTCAACCTATTATTGTATCCAAAAGCAGTCAAATAGATGGGAACATGATGGCCAGCGTCCGCCGCCGCTCCGCGTAGTGTAAACAAGGCTGGCGGTACACCCGAACTCTACATTCTACCCCACTAATTTTCCAACTAGCATAACCGATGATTATCAATGATCAATCCCAGTCAGAAACGTCCATGCTTCCCTCCCATAAGTCAATGTCGGGATTACCACACTGTCATGCAAGGACTTCTTTACTTCCATGCTGACCACCCTATTTCTTCTTACTGCTTTCAGAGTTCAACGCTCTTCCCCTGTTACACTTTCTCCCACACTTCTTCATCCATAGGCCTACTCACATCTTTACTCAACACACTGCCCAAATACTTAAATGAGCTGACATTCTTCATAGCCGTTCAAGCTCACTTCACACTATGGTTGCACCCCTTTCAATGACCATAATATTGCTCTTCCTAGCATTTACCTCCAGATTCCGTTTTTCACACACTGTTCCAAACATATTTACCTGACCCTGCAACTCCCATTCACTATCGCTCATCAGAACTGTGTTGTCAGCAACAGTAGTACCGGTACTGTACTGTTGAGGCAACTTCCACTCGTTTCCTTCCCTTATCAGCGGTACACCAACATCCTCAGCTCTTCCTTGTATTTCTTTCATGACTCCATCCATATACTGTACCGGTATATATTGAACAACCATGGGGACATCACACACACCCTTGCTTTAACCCAACATTCAGATTAAAGAACTCGCTCTGTTAATTATCCACACATACTGACACCTTTGCACCCTCATACATGCTCTTCATTGCTTTCAGCAACTTGCCATCTACTCTGTATATTCTGAGTACCGGTACTTTCCACATACCTTCTCTATCAATTCTGTCATAGGCCTTCTCCAACTCCATAAATGCAGCATACAACTTTTGTCACTTCTCCAGATATTTCTCCACAACACATTTCCGGGCAAAAATCTGAGCTACACATCCTCTTCCCTTCCTAAGATGACTACAGTATGCTAACCGTTTCCCCAGCAATACTGACTGAAAATGCCCAAATATATTGCATGTCCTCTTCAGATTTATCTAAAATATGTAAAATTACACCAAATACCACTACAGTAGCACTGAAATCAATAAAACTCACTAACAGGTTAATAAATGGAAGAAATACTCCAAAAGATTAATATGTTAACCCTTTACCCAGCAATACTGACTGAAAATGCCTAAATAGATTGCATGTGCTCTTCAGATTTATACATACATACGTACATAACATTTTAAGACTGAGTGCTCCACACAGATATGCAGTTTCAGTCTCTTTTCCTAATGGCGGCGTTCCAGGCAACCCTGTTAAGGGATGCTTTACTTGTCAAGTTTTTGGATTTGAGATCGGCACGTATAGTCCGATCCCAGGTCTTACTCGGTCCACCCCTTGGTGCAGCTCCCTCCACAATCGCAGACCTGCATCTTTTCACCCAATTTTGTTCATACATTCTCTCCACATGTCCATACCATCCCAGTTTACTTGTACGCATCTCCTCGCTCATACTCTTTATACCTAAACGACTCTTCAGCTCATCATTTGTTATTCTGTTGACATCCTTTATCTGAAATATGTAAAATTACACCAATTACCAACTATATTACCAACAAATTTAATTAAGTACACTAACAGGATAAAGAAAATGTAAGAAATAGCCCTAAAGATGAATTTATCTATCTATCTATTGATGGACGCCTTGATCCCCGAAGGATTGGCCACGAACGAAACACCCCTATGCACCTCTGTCCCCAGTCAGTCGATGCGCCTCCTCCCATCCAGCACCGCTTTCACGCATATACTTCTTAACTCCATCCTTCCACCTCTCTCGGTTTATTTCTCCCTCTGTTCTTCCACCTCACTCGTACACGCTCTTAGTCATTCTCTCGCTTCCCATATGTTCCACATGGCCGAACCATCTCAAGGTGTTCTTTTTCGCACTTTCCAGTACATTCACACCACACCTCTCTCGTACTTCCTCATTCGTATGTCTATCCCTCCATGTAACTCTGCACACACTTCTCAAGTAACTCATTATTTTCCATCCCTTTCACTCTTGGTTTGAATTTCCAACAACATCCATGCTTCGCTTTCGTAAGTCAGTGTCGGGATTACCACACTGTCATGCAATGACTTCTTCAGTTCCATGCTGACCACCCTATTTCATGTTACTGCTTTCAGCATTCCTACAACCCTCTTCCCCTGTTGCACCCTCTCCCACACTTCTTCATCCATACTTCTATCTTTACTCTGTACACTGCCAAGATACTTAAATGAGCTGACAATCTCCATAGCCTGACCGTTCAACTTCACCTCACACTCTGTGGCTTCACCCCTTTCGAAGACCATAACCTTGCTCTTCCCCGCATTTACCTTCAGATTCCATTTTTCTCACACTGTTCCAAACATATTTACCAGACCCTGCAACTCCCATTCATATCGTCAGCAAACAGCAGTACACAAACATCCACTGCTCTTCCTTGTATTTCTTTTATGACTCCATCCATATACTGTATATATAGAACAACCATCTGGACATCACACACCCTTGCTTTACCAAACATTCAGATCAAAGAACTCCCTCTGTTCATTCTTCACACGTACTGATACCTTTGCACTCTCATACATACTCTTCACTGCTTTCAGCAACTTGCCATCTACTCCATATATTCTCAGTACTTTCCACATACTTTCTCTATCAACTTTGTCATTCCACTCGTTGCCTTCCCTTATTAGTGGTACACCAACATCCACTGCTCATCCTTGCATTTCTTTTATGACTCCATCCATATACAGTTCAGTATATATTGAACAACCACGGGGACATCACACACCCTTTCTTTAACCCAAAATTCAGATCAAAGAACTTGCTCTGTTCATTCTCAACACATACTGACACCTTTGCACCCTCATACATGCTTTTCACTGCTTTCAGCAACCTGCTATCTGCTCCGTATATTCCAAGTACTTTCTACATACCGGTACCTTCTCTATCAACTCTGTCATAGGCCTTCTCCAAGTCCATGAAGGCAGCATACAACTTTTGTCACTTCTCAAGATATTTCTCCACAACATATTTCAGGGCAAAGATCTGAGCTAGACATCCTCTTCCCTTCCTATGATGAATACTGTATGTTAACCGTTTCCCCAGCAATACTGACTGAAAATGCCCAAATATATTGCATGTGCTCTTCTGATTTATCTAAAATATGTAAAATTATACCAAATACCAACTACATTAGCACAAAACTCAATCAATCACAGAAACAGGATAAAAACATAGAATAAATACCCCAAAAGATGAATACATTAACCCTTTTCCCAGCAATACTTACTGAACATGCACAAATAAATTGCATGTGCTCTTCAGATTTAGCTGAAATATGTAAAATTACACCAAATACTAACTACATTAGCACAAAAATCAATCAAGCACTTTAACAGGATAAATAAAATGGAAGAAATAGCCCAAAAATGAATTTATCTATAGCGTACCGGTATATATTGCCGGACACCTTGATCCCCGAAGGGGTGACCATGAACGAAACGCCTGCGTATTTCAAGCTCGCTTGAGTTATCACTCGATCGTCTTTTAGAGCTTTTTGGCCCGGGGTAATTACCACACCATCGCGTCATAAGGAGTTTGAGGGGGTTAAATTGCTAGATACATAGAGGAAGAGGAATGCCAAGTAAAGCTAAACAAAAATATATAAGATATTTTTAACATGAGGTTGCTTATAATAATTTGTACCTCTGCAGTTTCTCCATGGCTAACGAAAAAGGTCACATTCCTAAGAAGCCCCAACCAAAAAGGCCAAGCTTCTGTACAGAAAAAATGCCACACCATTACCCTTATGGTGACCCTATCAAATAATCAAAACAACCACCCTTCTTAACCCAATTCCCGCGGGGCCCCTCATATGACGGAGACGATTTTCCGGATATTTTGTAGCCTGTGAGCCAGGCCAGCTTTTGCAAGCAGCACGAATGGACGTCAGCCGGAGCCTACAGGCCCCGCCACGACACTGAGGTTTGTGTCAGAAAGAGCTCACTTATGTGCAGCGTCACACATAGCAAAAACAGAAAATAATTGATAATTTTTAGCGATTTCGCCCATCGGATTTGGTAATTTTTTAGCAATTTTGCCCTTCGTTTGCAAGATCCTTACAAGAAAACCAGACGTCGTACAGGGATGATTCAGGAGTAATTTGAAAGCTATTACCGTACTTTCACGAATACATAATTGTATTACGCTCTGGCTCTTGCTGATGCATGAAAATGAGCAGGGAATGAAGGCAATTTCGGGCAATTATGCCTACTCGTACAGGAGTCCTTGGAGCGGCTTCGGTCGTGCCAGGAATTTCCACACCTCTCACACCACACACACACACATCACACAGTTTTTCCTACACCGAGAAATGACTCTCCGGCTGTCATTTCTCGAAGACTTCTTCTAGCCGGAGACATTGAGAGCAACCCAGGACCCACCTACACATACATATGTCCAACTTGCTCAAAACCCATCACTTCAAGTCGCCACACTAAGGGTTCAGTTCTCTGCAATTCATGCAGGAACTGGACCCACTTCACCTGCACAACACTTGCCTCCAAGAAACACTACACAAACACCTGGACCTGTTCCTCATGCCCATCCCTCTCCCAGTCAAATCCCTCACCTAAAACCCATCCACCTCTCCTCCCCAACCCACCTAACCTTCCCATATCATCCACTCCCCCCCCCCTAATACCCGTCCACCTCTCCTCCCTATCCTTCCCATACCATCCACATCCTCAACTCAACACACCACACCCCATCCTAATCCATTCCAACCCCCATCTCCTGCTCCCCAATCCCCACCCCCACCTCACCCATCCCAACCTCCAGCCCCTCCCTCACTCCCACCCCCACCCCCTCCCTCACCCCCCCCCCATCCTCCTGCAGCAGCACCCAACATACATCGTGCACATAACATTAACATTCTCCAATTGAACATAGATGGCATCAACACAAAGAAACACGAACTCTCACACTTCATCAAACAACACAACATACACATTGCCATCTTACAAGAAACAAAACTCCGCACAACACAAAAAACACCCACATTTCATGATTTCACCACCATCAGACAAGACCGGGCTGTCGGCGGAGGCGGTGGACTCGTCACCCTGGTACACAAAGAAATATCATACATAGTTACCAGTGTACAAACCAAATCCCTCCTCCCCCCAAATGATAACACAACAGAAATACAATCAATTAAAATACGCACTGGCAACAACTTCAACATAACCATCATAAACACATACATCCCCTACAGTACCAAATGAATACAGACCACACTTACAACACATCACAAACACCCCCACATCATCCTGGGTGGTGACTTCAACGCCAAGACGTCGGCCTGGTTTGTCGACAACCCCGACACAGACAGAGGGCTGGTACTACAAAACCAAACTGATAACCTCATCATCCTTAACGACATCCATCAACATACCCATATTCCTCACCAAGCCCTCTATAACCCATCATCTCCAGACATCACCTTTTGCTCCCCAGAACTCGCCCCCACAACATCCTGGAGGGTGGTCAGAACCTTAGGCTCTGACCACCTCCCGATCATTATCACCACCAAAACCAGACTCACCCCAGCTAGCCACAAACACACATACACCAATTATAAAAGAGCTAACTGGGAATCATTCACAAATGAGACAGAACAACACTTCACAACTCTAAACAGTACACCCATCACTAACATCAACAATGTTGTACACATACTCAATAAAACTATCCAAAATGCTGACAAGAAACACATTCCAAGAGGTAACAGAAAAAGACACAACCCCAACTTCACACCAGAAATTCAAAACCTCATCAGACAACGCGACATACTGAAACACTCCCCAGCACCCCACACACAAGACATCACACAACAAATCCAAGCACTCAACACTCAACACCCAAACTAACAACAAAATACAAGAACAACAAAAACTAAATTGGAATAACTTCCTACAAACACTTGATCACAAAACAAACTCCAAAATACACTACAAAACACTAAACAGCATCACACTTTCCAACAGCAACACAACACAATCACATGCTGCATTCACAACAACAGACTCTACTCCTTCATGTAAACAACAAGCAAACACTCTCATCAATCACTTCTCACATGTCAGTCACCTAAAACCTCACAAAGACGACCGACGTGTTATCCGACGTAAGAGACAATTCCCCACAGACCCTGACTATACACCCTTCACCAATCACCAGACAAAGCATATCATCAACAATCTCAAGCACTCACCCGCTTGTGACCTAGACAATTATTTGCAACATACACCTCAGACACCTGGGACCACAAGGCATACAAGCACTCACTAACATATCAAACTACAGTTATTCACACAACACAATACCTGACATTTGGAAGCATGGTCTCATCACCACATTCCCCAAACCCAACAAAGACCACACGCTACCCTCCTCGCACCGCCCCATCACACTCCTTTGCTCCCCCTCCAAAGTCATGGAACGCCTAGTATTACAACTAATTACACCCACCCTACCCCTAGCTCCAACACAACATGGCTTTAGGCCACTGCACTCCTCAAACACTCTTCTCACAGACCTTACGCAAAGAGCTTTTGATGGCATCAACTCAGCTAGACCACCACACAGATCACTATTAGCCACACTCGACATTAGTAAAGCCTTCGATGCCATCCCCTGCCACAACCTAACAAACAAAATCTACAACACAAACATGCACAACAACACAAAATGGTGGCTGGCCAACTTCCTAGCAGGCAGATGTGCACACGTATCTTTTGCCGGTCAGTCATCTAAAATCAGAAACTTTCCAAACCGAGTCCCACAAGGATCCGTCCTATCGCCCGCACTCTTCAATCTGTACATGCACGATATAACTACACCCAATACGCCCCAAATAAACTTAGCCTCCTATGCAGATGACATAACACTCACATGCACACACCATGACCCAAAAAGAGCAACAGATCTCCTTCAACCCTATCTCAACACACTACATGGCTGGTGCACTACAAACAGACTTAATCTAGCCCCAGCCAAATCCACCGCAACCCTGCTCACAAGCTGGACAGGAGAACACGAATACATCCCTCAACTCACCATAAACAACACACCCCTAACACATACACACACACCCAAAATCCTAGGAGTAACATATGATACTCATATGACATTCAAACAGCACGCCACAAACATTAAAAAGAAACTGACACCCAGACTTAACGCCCTCAGGTCACTTGCTCACACAAAATTTGGACACAACAAAGAAACTACCACCACAGTATATAAACAATACATAAGATCAGTGATGGAATATGCAAGCCCAGCCTGGGCTTCTAACCTAGCTGAAACACATCATAAGACCTTACAGACTATTCAAAACAAAGCCCTGAAGATCATTACAGGCTGCACAGCTACTGCACCCACAGATCACCTACATCAAGAAACCAAAATCCTCAAAGTCAAAGACCATCTGGACATGAGAGGCACTCAATTCCTGGCAGCAGCCTCCATGAACCAAGACCACCCACTAAACTACATGGCAACACACCCACAGACACCAAGAAATATCAAAACAACACCCAGCACACGGTATCACACACAATTACTGTCCTCTCTCCCTCCCTGCCCACCCCGAACCAACTTCCAGAAGCACATACATACTCATATCTCTCGCCGATCCATCCACTCACTCACAGACAACACGCAGCTGCAAGCACGACCTCCCGAAATCCATCCTTCCGAATCCTCCCTTCCTCGCGAGGACAGAGTCCACCTGGCCAGGCTGAGATGCGGACACCATCCAGCTCTCCTGAGCTATCAGAAGAGACTGGATGACTCCGTTGTCGACGCCTGCCCGGGATGTAACACAGCACCCCATACCATTAAACACATCATAGAAGACTGCATTTCACACAACCACTTACGCCAACAACACAATCTACACTCAATGAGAGCTCTGTGGGAAAGCCCGATCGTGGCCATGGCCTTCCTCAGGGACTCGGGGCTGTTCGGCCAGGCAGCTTAGGGAACAACAACAACAACAACTCGTACAGGATTAATAGCTTTAACCAAAATGGTCACACTCCTTAATGGTCTAAGTGGCCATAGCCAAAATGGCTACACTATATTCCTTCTGCACTTTCTCCATGCCCGATAAGATACATGATATTTTGATATATGTGGCACAGCCCTTGTATCCAACACAATACCCTGCGTGCAACCCCGCTCGAACCCCGCACAACTTTGCTTGCAACTTTAATTATTATTATTATTATTATTATTAATATTATACTAAGAAATGTTTACAGTCAAACAGACAACGATAAACAACATTCATTCCATGTTTTCTAAATTACATTATATTTGTCTAGATTCTCAATTATTTAATTAGTAAACATCCCACTTTCCCTGTTAATTATCTTCATTTAGAATCTACACAGAACATACACAGAAGCTAGTATAAATCTAAAACAAAAATGAAATGTTATGAGTACTTACATTGAAGCAGAAATTCGCTGTAGAGATCATCATTGTAGTACCTGTAAAAATGTGGGTGTATTGATAAATAATACTGAGAGAGAGAGAGAGAGAGAGAGAGAGAGAGAGAGAGAGAGAGAGAGAGAGAGAGAGAGAGAGAGAGAGAGAGAATTATTATTTTATGAACACCTTATTGCATTTGAATTGTTATCTATAATTAGAAGTCAATGTGAAAATAAATATAACTAATAAAAAGGATCAATTTAGTATCCCACTTACACCACACAGAGAGATGAGAATGATTATGCGGTAAAGATAAAACGAGAGAAAGAGAAAACAACATTCTCTGTCAATAGCTCATTAGGAAAAGAATTATAAAATATGTGCTTGAAAAGAGATACAAAGATTGGAAAGAGAGTAGAGGGGGGTGGGGGGGGGCGTACAGTCGCTTCTGAAAGTAAGTGGACCTCATATATTTTGTATTATATAAGGTGAATACAAGGAGATTTTATGCATGCAGTTTTAGATACAATAATACTACTAAGCATATACGGTACATATAATTTAACCCCTTCAGTACAACAAGGCACAAGTATTTACATTCATTCGAAGTATGCGTTGACGATTATAATGGCTTATCGAGTCCAAAGGCATGTAAGTGCCATTTGAAAAAGTCTTTAGTAAATCGCGATTTACTCAATAAATAAAAATGGGACTTACGTCCCTTTGGACGGGGCGCGCCTCGTATATATATATATACATACAGAGTCCAAAGGGCTGTAAGTGCCATTTTTGTAATTTATTGAGTAAATCACGATTTACTAAAGAATTTCTCATGATTTTCAAATGGCACTTACATGCCTTTGGACTCGATACGCCTATTATTATAATTAAGCTTAGTACGGGTCTGTGGGAGTCAAAGGGTTAATTGAGATAAATTGTACCCCTCTGATGTGTTTATGTCCTCCCTAAGCTGCGTAAAAACAGTTTATTGGCAGTAAACAGAATAGTAACAGAAACGAAATATAACTAATATTAAAATATGGGTTAAAAATAATATCATGAAAACAAAGATATAACTAAGATTAAGATAAGGGTTACTATAGAACATAGACCTCACATACTGTATGTCAATTCTCATGTCTGCAGTAGCCTAAAGAAACATTTGAAACCCATGAATTTTTATGAGTGTACAGTCACTCATAAAAAATCGTGGACCCCCTTATGTTTTTCTTTATGCAAATATAGGCTAACTATCTGGAATTAGTGTTAGGTGGAACTTGTGTTTAAATAAACCGTACATATTGTTTTGTTGTTGATAAATTGAAAATTGTATTCATAAATTCGTTTCCAGAAATATACTTACATAGTTAGAAATAGGTGAGGTCCACGAATTGTTATGAGTGACTGTATTTGATGGATGGGCACAGGAAAGGGACGGGAAATGGGGGAGAAAACGAGGAGGGGGTGGAGGGGTAGGGGTGCAAGGGGGGGGGAGAGGAGAGAGAGAGAGAGAGTACAAAGGAGTACAAAGGAAATCAAGCAACAACATACTAGTGACCCTTCTAGGTTGCTTGTCCTCCAAAACACTGAGGATCAAGTGTCCAAACAGTGGTTTAGAGTGGGTAAGGGAACATTGGAAAGGGAAATACTGCCCTGGAACTAATGTCCGTGGCAGGATTAGGAAGTTAGTAGGGGACAGATGGGTTAGTAACTGAGGGGGGGATAAAATAAAGTTATTCATTTACAAACGCAGTCAGTCGCGGGTTTGATGCGAGATATTTGTCTAGGCGGAGTTTAAATGAATCAACGGTGATGCAGTCTATAAGGGGGGAAGGAGGAGGGGGAAAGGAACGTGCCAGGTGATGGTATAATTATATATGTCAAATTAATGTGTGTGTGTGTGTGTGAGAGAGAGAGAGAGAGAGAGAGAGAGAGAGAGAGAGAGAGAGAGAGAGAGAGAGAGAGAGAGAGAGAGAGAGAGAAAGGAACGTGCCAGGTGATGGTATATATATGCCAAATTAATGTGTGTGTGTGTGTGTGTGTGAGAGAGAGAGAGAGAGAGAGAGAGAGAGAGACCTAGAGAGAGAGAGAGAGAGAGAGAGAGAATCAGGAATTTCAGGGTATATGATAAACTACTGTATGTTTATTAGAATTTAGGACCTACTTCGAAAGCAACCACCGTATATACATGGAAAATAAATAAACAAAATAAATACAAATATAAATAAATACAAACGAAAATATAAATATAAATATAAAATGTGTTCGTAGTTCTCCTGGCCATGGTAGAAATGGCAAGCTGTGTTTACATCCAGACTATTTTGAAACACCAAGGGAGACATTCGATACTTGGAGCCATAGTCTTAGCACTGTGAAGGGGTCTGCTCTAACCTTCCTCGTGTTATTTTGTGTATTCATTTCGTTTTGTAGGGTGTTTTCGTATTTTGTGTATCAATCTCGTGTTATTTTGCGTGATGTGTGTTATTTGTGCTAGGGTGATATTCGATACTTGGAGTTATAGTCTTAGCACTGTGAAGGGGTCTGCTCTAACTTTTCCTGTGTTATTATGTGTGTTAATGCCATGGTATTGTGTATTTTCGTGTTATTTTGTGTTATGTGTGTTATTTGTGACATTCGATACACTCAACCACTATAAGGGTCCCACTATAACCTTTCCTGAGTTATTTTGTGTATTCATTTCGTGATATTTTGTGTTTTGTATTATATGTGCTATCTATTGTGTTACTTGCATTATTTTTTAGATATTTATTTAGACACACTAAGGTATAGACTCACAACAACGAACAACGAGGGGCGTCGCGCCCTTTGGTGCCGATAGAATCGTGGCTAACTCTACCTACGATGCCTATGGTACGGTACTTGGGGCCAAAGTCTGAACACTTTGAAGGGGCTTAATCTAACTTTGTGTTATTTCAAATTGACCACTTACATGTTTGGGAAGTTCAAGCTGTAAACATCAACATACATAGCAGATGTACAAGCTAAAATAAGTTGGCTATACACACATCCGTACATCACATACATACAATTTTGTATTTCTGCTAAAAATTGTTGCTAGAACATCTTGTATGTATGTTAATATATACTCAGACACATACCCCATAGCTGGAGGTGGCCGACTCGAGACAGATAGCCTACAGAAAATCTTGAATATCCAAAATTGCCAGAATAAGTTAAGGGTGACTCCGCCTTTCTGTTTGGCAAGCGAGTCGTTTCATTAGCTGGCCAGTCATACTCAAGGCTCTTAAAGTGGCCTCAATATGTCCTCTTAACACAAACATACACTTTTCAAACGTAGCGAAACACCTGTTGGGTTACAGTATGTGATTAAACTCGCTGCAATGGCCAAGGATCACTTATTTATATAAACATAAATATCCATTCCCAAATCTGTAGAATATACCTTCATACTTTGTGTTATAACCTAACCTAACCTAACCTAGCATATTAGTGGACTATATATGAATGTAAAATGTAAACAAATATTGTAACATTACCAAATTATTGAGATATATGTACAGGTCCACCCGCTACACAGGATTATACTTTAGATGAAGATAACAAGTGTAGGGGCGCAACATTATTAGCTAAGATAACAAGTGTAGGGGTGCAACATTATTAGCTAAGATAACAAGTGTAGGGGTGCAACATTATTAGCTAAGATAACAAGTGTAGGGGTGCAACATTATTAGCTAAGATAACAAGTGTAGGGTGCAACATTATTAGCTAAGATAACAAGTGTAGGCAACATTATTAGCTAAGATAACAAGTGTAGGGGCGCAACATTATAGCTAAGATAACAAGTGTTGGGTGCAACATTATTAGCTAAGATAACAAGTGTAGGGGCGCAACATTATTAGCTAAGATAACAAGTGTAGGGGTGCAACATTATTAGCTAAGATAACAAGTGTAGGGGCGCAACATTATTAGCTAAGATAACAAGTGTAGGGGCGCAACATTATTAGCTAAGATAACAAGTGTAGGGGCGCAACATTATTAGCTAAGATAACAAGTGTAGGGGTGCAACATTATTAGCTAAGATAACAAGTGTAGGGGCGCAACATTATTAGCTAAGATAACAAGTGTAGGGGTGCAACATTATTAGCTAAGATAACAAGTGTAGGGGCGCAACATTATTAGCTAAGATAACAAGTGTAGGGGCGCAACATTATTAGCTAAGATAACAAGTGTAGGGGCGCAACATTATTAACTAAGATAACAAGTGTAGGGGTGCAACATTATTAGCTAAGATAACAAGTGTAGGGGTGCAACATTATTAGCTAAGATAACAAGTGTAGGGGCGCAACATTATTAGCTAAGATAACAAGTGTAGGGGTGCAACATTATTAGCTAAGATAACAAGTGTAGGGGCGCAACATTATTAGCTAAGATAACAAGTGTAGGGGCGCAACATTATTAGCTAAGATAACAAGTGTAGGGGCGCAACATTATTAGCTAAGATAACAAGTGTAGGGGTGCAACATTATTAGCTAAGATAACAAGTGTAGGGGCGCAACATTATTAGCTAAGATAACAAGTGTAGGGGTGCAACATTATTAGCTAAGATAACAAGTGTAGGGGCGCAACATTATTAGCTAAGATAACAAGTGTAGGGGCGCAACATTATTAGCTAAGATAACAAGTGTAGGGGCGCAACATTATTAACTAAGATAACAAGTGTAGGGGTGCAACATTATTAGCTAAGATAACAAGTGTAGGGGTGCAACATTATTAACTAAGATAACAAGTGTAGGGGTGCAACATTATTAGCTAAGATAACAAGTGAAGGGGCGCAACATTATTAGCTAAGATAACAAGTGTAGGGGCGCAACATTATTAGCTAAGATAACAAGTGTAGGGGCGCAACATTATTAGCTAAGATAACAAGTGTAGGGGTGCAACATTATTAGCTAAGATAACAAGTGTAGGGGTGCAACATTATTAGCTAAGATAACAGGTGTAGGGGTGCAACATTATTAACTAAGATAACAAGTGTAGGGGTGCAACATTATTAGCTAAGATAACAAGTGTAGGGGTGCAACATTATTAGCTAAGATAACAAGTGTAGGGGCGCAACATTATTAGCTAAGATAACAAGTGTAGGGGTGCAACATTATTAGCTAAGATAACAAGTGTAGGGGCGCAACATTATTAGCTAAGATAACAAGTGTAGGGGTGCAACATTATTAACTAAGATAACAAGTGTAGGGGTGCAACATTATTAACTAAGATAACAAGTGTAGGGGCGCAACATTATTAGCTAAGATAACAAGTGTAGGGGCGCAACATTATTAGCTAAGATAACAAGTGTAGGGCGCAACATTATTAACTAAGATAACAAGTGTAGGGTGCAACATAATTAACTAAGATAACAAGTGTAGGGGTGCAATATTATTAGGTAAGATAACAAGTGTAGGTGTGCAACATTATTAACTAAGATAACAAGTGTAGGGGTGCAACATTATTAGCTAAGATAACAAGTGTAGGGGTGCAACATTATTAGCTAAGATAACAAGTGTAGGGGTGCAACATTACTAAGATAACAAGTGTAGGGGTGCAACATTATTAACTAAGATAACAAGTGTAGGGGTGCAACATTATTAACTAAGATAACAAGTGTAGGGGTGCAACATTATTAGCTAAGATAACAAGTGTAGGGGTGCAACATTATTAACTAAGATAACAAGTGTAGGGGCGCAACATTATTAACTAAGATAACAAGTGTAGGGGTGCAACATTATTAACTAAGATAACAAGTGTAGGGGTGCAACATTATTAACTAAGATAACAAGTGTTGGGTGCAACATTATTAACTAAGATAACAAGTGTAGGGGCGCAACATTATTAGCTAAGATAACAAGTGTAGGGGTGCAACATTATTAACTAAGATAACAAGTGTAGGGGTGCAACATTATTAGCTAAGATAACAAGTGTAGGGGTGCAACATTATTAGCTAAGATAACAAGTGTAGGGGCGCAACATTATTAGCTAAGATAACAAGTGTAGGGGTGCAACATTATTAGCTAAGATAACAAGTGTAGGGGTGCAACATTATTAGCTAAGATAACAGGTGTAGGGGTGCAACATTATTAACTAAGATAACAAGTGTAGGGGTGCAACATTATTAGCTAAGATAACTAGTGTAGGGGTGCAACATTATTAGCTAAGATAACAAGTGTAGGGGCGCAACATTATTAGCTAAGATAACAAGTGTAGGGGTGCAACATTATTAGCTAAGATAACAAGTGTAGGGGCGCAACATTATTAGCTAAGATAACAAGTGTAGGGGTGCAACATTATTAACTAAGATAACAAGTGTTGGGTGCAACATTATTAACTAAGATAACAAGTGTAGGGGCGCAACATTATTAGCTAAGATAACAAGTGTAGGGGTGCAACATTATTAGCTAAGATAACAAGTGTAGGAGCGCAACATTATTAGCTAAGATAACAAGTGTAGGGGTGCAACATTATTAGCTAAGATAACAAGTGTAGGGGCGCAACATTATTAGCTAAGATAACAAGTGTAGGGGTGCAACATTATTAACTAAGATAACAAGTGTAGGGGTGCAACATTATTAACTAAGATAACAAGTGTAGGGGTGCAACATTATTAACTAAGATAACAAGTGTAGGGGCGCAACATTATTAGCTAAGATAACAAGTGTAGGGCGCAACATTATTAGCTAAGATAACAAGTGTAGGGTGCAACATTATTAGCTAAGATAACAAGTGTAGGGGTGCAACATTATTAACTAAGATAACAAGTGTAGGGGCGCAACATTATTAGCTAAGATAACAAGTGTAGGGGTGCAACATTATTAGCTAAGATAACAAGTGTAGGGGTGCAACATTATTAGCTAAGATAACAAGTGTAGGGGTGCAACATTATTAGCTAAGATAACAAGTGTAGGGGCGCAACATTATTAGCTAAGATAACAAGTATAGGGGTGCAACATTATTAGCTAAGATAACAAGTGTAGGGGTGCAACATTATTAGCTAAGATAACAAGTGTAGGGGCCAACATTATTAGCTAAGATAACAAGTGTAGGGGTGCAACATTATTAGCTAAGATAACAAGTGTAGGGGCGCAACATTATTAGCTAAGATAACAAGTGTAGGGGTGCAACATTATTAACTAAGATAACAAGTGTAGGGGTGCAACATTATTAACTAAGATAACAAGTGTAGGGGTGCAACATTATTAACTAAGATAACAAGTGTAGGGGCGCAACATTATTAGCTAAGATAACAAGTGTAGGGGCGCAACATTATTAGCTAAGATAACAAGTGTAGGGGTGCAACATTATTAACTAAGATAACAAGTGTAGGGGTGCAACATTATTAACTAAGATAACAAGTGTAGGGGTGCAACATTATTAACTAAGATAACAAGTGTAGGGGTGCAACATTATTAGCTAAGATAACAAGTGTAGGGGCGCAACATTATTAGCTAAGATAGCAAGTGTAGGGGCGCAACATTATTAGCTAAGATAACAAGTGTAGGGGTGCAACATTATTAACTAAGATAACAAGTGTAGGGGTGCAACATTATTAACTAAGATAACAAGTGTAGGGGCGCAACATTATTAACTAAGATAACAAGTGTAGGGGCGCAACATTATTAACTAAGATAACAAGTGTAGGGGTGCAACATTATTAACTAAGATAACAAGTGTAGGGGTGCAACATTATTAACTAAGATAACAAGTGTAGGGGTGCAACATTATTAGCTAAGATACCGTAAGTATATTTTTATGACTTGATTAAGGGAGCCCACCTCGCTTGTTTTATCTTTCTCTCCCTCTCTCTTTGGCTTGTATCCATTCGGCCCCATTCAGCCTACTGTTTTAAGTCGTTTACCCCCATCCAGGTGTCAATATTTTCTTGGCGAACGGTAGCGAGCCAGCATATATATGTTTTTGTTTTGACAGCAAGCTAAATTTGTAAATTTTTCGATAGAATCATTTCTCCGGCGAAGCCGGATTTCTCCATACATTGCTGGCTCGCTATCGCTCGCCAGGAAGAAATCGACACCTGGATGGGGATAAACGTCTTAAAACAGTTGGTTGAATTGGGCCGAATGGATACAAGCCAGGGAAAGAGAGAAAAGGAGAACAAAAATAAAAAAGCCGGTGACCCCCATTAACAGCTTTACCCCCCCCCCCTCTCTCTCTCAGGTTTCCGCCAATCAGCAGCCAAAGGGTTGGTGGTGGTGGTGGTGGGGGGTGGGGGGGGGGGGATACAACATCGGTCCTCAACCCCATCAGTTCCATGGGGTCATGTTAAGTGTTATTCTGGCTACTGTTAAGTCGGTAGGGGCTGTTTTTCTGGTCACACTTCTTCCTCATCTTTACCCCCAACAGTTTTCAGATTTTATGACGTTCGGCCCATTAGTTTGGCGAGTTTAATACCTTTTACCCCATTTCGTTGTCAATTTTAAGACCTTTCGTGCCATTTAGGTGTCGATGTTTTCCTGGCGAGCGATAGCAAGCCTGTAATCTTAAGAGTAAGCGGCCTTCGGCCGGGACATTTTCCTACCGAAAAATTTACAAATTAATCTAGAAGGGGGATCTCATGGACGTTTGTTTAAGTTTGATGGAGGTCTAGAGAGGAAACTAAAGAAAATAATAAATAAATGAACAAAAAATCTACCAAAAAGGGAAGTATCACACGAGCGCATTTTCCCTCAACATTTGTCCTCAACACTGGTCTGGCAGCTTATGAGGTTAACATTTATTTTATTTCTGTTACTCAAGTTCATCTATCATCAGTCTAGTTTCCGATACCAGTGCCAAATATTCCACAAATATTGGCAGACAGATGTTGATCATCGAATGTTGATTATGAAAGCTCTCGTGTGATAGCGGCTTTAGACGGTCTTTTATCTATCTACCTATGGGGCCCTTGACAGCTGTGGGGTGTGTGTTCCAGTCATGTGGTAAGTGGATCAACCCTTTCAAGATCATGACGCATTTTGACAGTGTAGTCGGGCTATCATTACACGATTTTAGACAGCTTAGGAAGGATCGGTGGGAATCATAAGAGTAAAGACTATCTCTATTAACCCTCTGACTTCCATATACCTTTCCTAATCTGAATAAAATCGTCTAATAATAGCCAGAACACAAAAACGAAATGCGCAATCGGATCTTGGAAGAGTTTGAATGAGGCACAGAAAATGTGATATGCTTAACAACACCATCCAAGATCAACCGTAGAAACAATAAGGATTTTAATATACTGAATCCAGGAACAATATTTTGATTGTCGAGAAAATACGAGAGTCGAAGTTTCAAAAGGATTGGTGGTATCGTAGGTTTAACCCTTTCAGTACTGGTGATGTATTTATTTTATTTGAGATCAGTTACATTTAGAATATTTTATGAAGCTTCGGAAGGATGTATGGTACCCTAGCTAAAAGGATACATTGCGATAGTCTGCAGCCTTTTAATGTGGAGCTGACCTTCCTAAGCTGAGTAAAATCGTCCAATAGTTGCCAGAATAATGAACAAGACGTCACCGGTACAGATGAGGTTTTTAAGGGGGGCACCGTTTTTGTTTTTATCTTTCTCTCCTTTCCTCTCTTTCCTTAGCTTGTATCCATTCGGCCCCATTCAGCCAACTGTTTTAAGACGTGTATCCCGATCCAAGTGTCGATTTCTTCCTGGCGAGTGATAGCGAGCCAGCATTGTATGGAGAAATCCGGCTTCGCCGGAGAAATTTTTCTATCGAAAAATGTACAAATTTAGCTTGCTGTCAAAACAAAAATATATATATGCTGGATCGCTACCGCTCGCCAGGAAAATATTGACACCTGGATGGGGGTAAACGTCTTAAAACAGTAGGCTGAATGGGGCCAAATATATACAAGCCAAAGAGATAGGGGAAGAAAGAGAACAAAAGCGAGGTGGGCTCCCTTAATGGCTCCACATGACAATAAAGTGGACTATATTCGTGATGTCGTATACTATTCTTCCTTCGTCTATATCACATCAACATACGATATAGCTAAATCTCAACCCCTGCTGTACCGGCGACGTCTTTTTCTAAAACTTTAGTCTGGCTACTATTAGACGGTTCATTCAGTTGCAAAAGAGCCTCCTCCCGCAATTAATAGGATTCGAACTATCTCACTTAACCCCTTTTACTACCTCAGATCCATCTTAATGGCACAACATTGTCTAAATATAGCTAGAATATAATGAAATAGACGTCGCTGGTACAGAAGGGGTTAAGGCTTTCTACATGGTTTATATCTTGGCACTAAATACACAGATAACTCCGGGCTATGAGATGAACGGGCCCGCACTGAAGGTGAATATCATTCATAAGCTCCAAAAGTATCGAATCACTTGAGCGAAACTCCAAACATCTGGAACCGTAACTGTGACTTCCACGGTCTAATGACTTAATATATTCCAATGCAACACAATAATATTAACCCGTGCACTACCGGTGACGTCCTCATCATTATATTCTAGAAACTATTACACGATTGTATTCAACTTAGGAAGGACGTCTACCCATTAAAAGGCTACAGACTACCGGTATCTTAATGAATAATTTTAGCTACCATAGATCCTTCCTAAGCTTCATAAAATCGTCTAACTCTAGCTAAAATCAAATAAATACGACGTCGCCGGTACAGAAGGGGTTAACTAGAATTATAGATACTTTACCTATTTCGTATTTTAAGTTGGAATTATGTACATAGTATATAAAAGTTCTTTTGTCTAGCTACCGTTAGATGATCATATTCAGCTTAGAATGGACCTTCCATTACCAAAGGCTAAATATGTATCCACGAACTCTTACAGTCTGACGAGGCTTATAATGGAGGAATTCACTACCTGCGAGTTTCGTTCTATAAGGAAGTTGGAGCTGAAAACAACGATAGTAAATATAAACGCAATAATAATATACGTTTCTGATGGCTAAAGAGTATGTTGAATTGGGTTTTATGTATTAATTAATGTAGTTGCAGAGCAACCGTAGTTTAGCTGGTAAATCTGCTAAATATCAATGTCTCCCGCTTCAACTTCCTTATAGCCTGAAACTCGCAAGTGGTCAATTGTCCGATAGTGTAGTCGACTTTGTTCTTATCCATGTCAGTATAGACTAATGGACACTTTGTTCTTATCCATGTCAGTATAGACTAATGGACACTTTGTTCTTATCCATGTCAGTATAGACTAATGGACACTTTGTTCTTATCCATGTCAGTATAGACTAATGGACACTTTGTTCTTATCCATGTCAGTATAGACTAATGGACACTTTGTTCTTATCCATGTCAGTATAGACTAATGGACACTTTCTCTGTATTCTACCTAAAATCAATAGATTATATTCAGCCAGAAATGACCTCATAGAATCAAAGAGTTCAGCAATACTAAACATACATCCATTTAACCCTTTCAGTACCGGTGCCGTCCTTTAAACTTTATTCTGGCTACAATTAGACGATTTTATTCAGTTTAAAAAGGGTCTCTAGCAATGAACTCCTCCTGTACCAGCGACGTTTTTAAAACTTTATTCTGGCTGCTTTTAGACGATTTTATTCAGTTTAGAAAGGGCCTCAAGTAATTAATAGGCTTCGAACTATTCCATTCAACCTTTAATACTACCACAGATCCTTCTTAAACTGAACAAAATCGTCTAAATAAAGCTAGAATCAAATTAGATAGACGTCACCGGTACAGTATGGGTTAACAGGCTACGAGCTATCTCAATTAACCCTTTATACTACCCAAGATCCTTCTTAAACTGCATACAATTGTTTACATATAGCTAGAATATAATTAAAAGAACGTTGCCGGTACTGTAGGGGTTAAAGCCATAATATGATGACAATATATAATTATAACTACTACGGTACCAAGAAAGGTTCTTTTAGGGGCTAGTGGCCGATTTTTTGGGGCTATTAATTAATGTATTCATAATTTTTTTAGTTTCCTCGTCAGACCTCCATCAAGCTTAGAAATACACCCCCTAGACCCCCCTTCAAGATATATTTGTACATTTTTCGGTAGAAAAATGTAGCGGCCGAAGGCCGGTACAGATACAGGTACAGGTACAGGGCGGTACAGGCTCGCTATCTTTCGCCAGGAAAAAATCGACACCTAAAAGGCACGAAAAGTCTTAATATTGACAAGGAAATGAGGCGAAAGGTCTTAAATCGACAAACTAATGGAAGGAACGTCTTAAAATCTTAAAACTAATATGCTAAACACGAGGGAGAAGGAGGTCCAGAACAAGCAAGTATTACCCCCTTAGCGTCAGAAGGGGAATGCCTAAAGCAACATTATGGGGTGATCCCAACAGCTGTGATGTTGTCCTAGTCGCGCACCTGCACTCATGACACACACACATTATGGGGTGATCCCAACAGCTGTGATGTTGTCCTAGTCGCGCACCTGCACTCATGACACACACACACATTATGGCGTGATCCCAACAGCTGTGATGTTGTCCTAGTCGCGCACCTGCACTCATGACACACACACACATTATGGGGTGATCCCAACAGCTGTGATGTTGTCCTAGTCGCGCACCTGCACTCATGACACACACACACACATTATGGCGTGATCCCAACAGCTGTGATGTTGTCATAGTCGCGCACCTGCACTCATGACACACACACACATTATGGGGTGATCCCAACAGCTGTGATGTTGTCCTAGTCGCGCACCTGCACTCATGACACACACACACATTATGGCGTGATCCCAACAGCTGTGATGTTGTCCTAGTCGCGCACCTGCACTCATGACACCACACACATATTATGGGGTCATCCCAACAGCTGTGATGTTGTCCTAGTCGCGCACCTGCACTCATGACACACACACACACATTATGGGGTGATCCCAACAGCTGTGATGTTGTCCTAGTCGCGCACCTGCACTCATGACACACACACACATTATGGGGTGATCCCAACAGCTGTGATGTTGTCCTAGTCGCGCACCTGCACTCATGACACACACACACACATTATGGGGTGATCCCAACAGCTGTGATGTTGTCCTAGTCGCGCACCTGCACTCATGACACACACACACATTATGGGGTGATCCCAACAGCTGTGATGTTGTCCTAGTCGCGCACCTGCACTCATGACACACACACACATCATGGCGTGATCCCAACAGCTGTGATGTTGTCCTAGTCGCGCACCTGCACTCATGACACCACACACACATTATGGGGTGATCCCAACAGCTGTGATGTTGTCCTAGTCGCGCACCTGCACTCATGACACACACACACATTATGGGGTGATCCCAACAGCTGTGATGGTGTCCTAGTCGCGCACCTGCACTCATGACACACACACACATTATGGGTTGATCCCAACAGCTGTGATGTTGTCCTAGTCGCGCATCTGCACTCATGACACACACACACATTATGGCGTGATCCCAACAGCTGTGATGTTGTCCTAGTCGCGCACCTGCACTCATGACACACACACACATTATGGCGTGATCCCAACAGCTGTGATGTTGTCCTAGTCGCGCACCTGCACTCATGACACACACACACATTATGGCGTGATCCCAACAGCTGTGATGTTGTCCTAGTCGCGCACCTGCACTCATGACATGACTCTGTATACGAACTTGCAAGAGAGTTCGCTTTATCAATTTGTTCGAATGCCGACCCGTGGTAATAACGTTCTTGACATTGTACTTGCAACAAAAGAAGAATTAATAGAGAATTTGAATGTTGGTGATGAATTCAGTAACAGCGACCATCGTACGATAACTTTCACTTTAAACTTTACTATTAACGAACCAAATAGTAGCATCGAAAAAGTCCCTAATTTCAAGAAAGCAAACTTTCATAAACTTAGAGCTATGTTTAAAGAAACTGACTGGAGCTTTTTAATTAACAATAACGACATAAATACATCTAGGAAGTTATTCGAAACCACTGACCTAAAAGCAGTGCAAGACTGCATACCATCGAAAATACGGCGTCCAGGCCATAATAATAAGCCCAAATGGTGGAATAAAGATATTTCCAACTGCCTACTTGCTAAAAAATTTGCTAATGATAGATTAAAATCCTCACAAAATGACGAAGAACGGGTGAAATTTGTAGAGCTACGACGCAAAGCCAAAAAGTTAATTAAGCAAAGTAAAAAGACCCTAGAGTTACATATTGCGAATCAAAGTAAAACAAACCCGAATGAATTCTATAGTTATATCAGAAAGAAAAAAGTAGTTACTTCAGCTGTTGGACCGTTAGTCGATGAAAATGGAGAATACACCAAAGACGAAGTACAAATGAGTAATGCCCTCAATACCTTCTTTGCATCAGTTTTTACAACAGAAGACCTCAGTGATATCCCTACACCATCGCCGATTCAGATTGATAATTCAGATGTTCTAAGCAATATCACCATTACAGAGAGAGAAGTATTGAATTGTTTAGATAAACTCAAGGTAAATAAAACGCCTGGACCTGATACAATCTCGCCTAGAGTTCTAAAGGAAGCTAAGGATGAGCTCTCAAAACCACTGACATTACTATTCAATAAATCCTTGCAGTCTGGAACTATGCCTCATCAGTGGAAGATAGCCAACGTAACACCGATATTCAAAAAAGGCAGCAAATCCCTACCCAGTAACTATCGTCCAATTAGCTTAACCTCAGATGTATGTAAAATGCTAGAAACGGTCATAAGAGACAGACTCGTAAATCACTTAGAGGAAAATAACATACTTAAAGATACTCAACACGGCTTTCGTAAAAAACGTTCCTGTTTAACAAACCTCTTAGACTTCTTCCACGATATCCTCAACCTCTACGATGAGAGTAAAGCTGTAGATATTATATACCTTGATTTTCAAAAGGCCTTTGACAAAGTTCCCCACAAACGTTTACTGCTAAAACTAAAAGCGCATGGAATACAAGACAGTGTGTTGAAATGGATAGAAAATTGGCTCAGCGACAGAAAGCAAAGAGTAGTCATAAACGGTAAGGCATCTAAAAGGACCAATGTAAGTAGCGGGGTACCCCAGGGATCGGTACTAGGACCAATTATCTTTCTAATTTACATCAACGACATAGATGAGGGTCTCACCTGTACAATCTCAAAATTTGCTGACGATACAAAAATTGCAAATAGCGTACTCTCAAAAGATCAAGTTGACGATATGCAACACAATCTAGATAAATTGTCACATTGGGCCCAAATTTGGCAAATGAGTTTCAATGCGGATAAATGTAAAGTACTACATATCGGATACCTAAATGAGAAAACAAACTATTCGATGAATGGCACTCAGCTTAAGAATGTAAACAGAGAAACCGATCTGGGAGTAACAATATCGAGTAACCTAAAACCGAGTCAACAATGTTCAGAAGTTGTTAAGAAGGCAAACAAAATAATTGGCTTTATAGGCAGATCATTTGAGCTTAAATCCAAAGACGTAATCCTAACCCTTTACAATTCCTTGTTCCGTCCTCTTCTGGAATACTGCGTTCAATGCTGGTGCCCTTATTACCAAAAAGATATAAACAAGCTAGAACGAGTTCAACGTAGAGTTACCAAAATGATACCTAGCCTAAAGAGCAAACCATACAAAGAGCGTCTTAGAGAATTAAATCTATTTCCTTTAACCCAGCGCAGATTAAGAGGTGACTTAATTCAAGTGTTCAAAATCATCAAAGGCATCGACAATATGAATTGTAGTAAGTACTTCACTATCGACCAATCTAATTACACGCAGGGAAACGGTTGCAAAATTATTGGTAAATCTTTTAACTCACACGAATCTAAGTATTTCTTCTTCTTCAATCGAGTTGTCAACTTGTGGAATGGGCTTCCCCGAGACGTTATAGACTGCAGCACCGTTGATTCATTTAAACTCCGCCTAGACAAATATCTCACATCAAACCCGCGACTGACTGCGTTTGTAAATGAATAACTTTATTTTATCCCCCCCTCAGTTACTAACCCATCTGTCCCCTACTAACTTCCTAATCCTGCCACGGACATAAGTTCCAGGGCAGTAGTTCCCTTTCCAATGTTCCCTTACCCACTCTAAACCACTGTTTGGACACTTGATCCTCAGTGTTTTGGAGGACAAGCAGCCTAGAAGGGTCACTAGATATGTTGTTGCTTGATTTCCTTTGTACTCCTTTGTACTCCTTTGTATGACACACACACACATTATGGCGTGATCCCAACAGCTGTGATGTTGTCCTAGTCGCGCACCTGCACTCATGACACATACACACACAATAATGATATAGTACACTCGGATATGCCATAGTTTCTAGCCCACTCATAAATATTCGTGAACTTCACCTATTTCTAAGTATGGAAGTAAAGCTCGGAAAACGAATATATACTGTATATATATATATATATATATATATATATATATATATAATATATACATTATATAGTATATATATATATATATATATATATTATATATATATATATATATATATAATATATATATATATATATATATATATATATATATATATATATATATATATATATGAGTTTTCGCTGGGTGGCAGGAAGTAGATGAATGAGATGAGCAAAATTCATGGTGGTACAGGGTTACATAAATGTACATGATGATACAGGATATACGACGCGTTTCACTGGACAACCAGCATTATCAAGTAAGGGTAGAATGATATAAAAGGTAAACAGGAAGGGTATATATAGAGGGTGGAGGATCAGAGGAGGCGAAAATCCCCCTAGAATACCCCTCCACCTATAGGAGACTTTTCCCCCCTGATTTTCGCCTCCTCTGGTCCTCCACCCTCTATATATACCCTTCCTGTTTACCTTTTATATCATTCTACCCTTACTTGATAATGCTGGTTGTCCAGTGAAACGCGTCGTATATCCTGTATCATCATGTACATTTATGTAACCTTGTACCACCATGAATTTTGCTCATCTCATATATAGATATTATATATTATATATATATATCTATATATATATATATATATATATATATATATATATATATATATATACCGGTATATATACAGTAGATATATATATATATATATATATAGATAGATATATATATATATAATATATATATATATATATATATAGATATCTATAATCTAATAATTATATATTATATATATATATTATATATATATCTATATACAGTATATAATACTGTATATATCCAGGTATCTATATATATCTATATATATATAGATATATATATATATATCTATATATATTATATATTATTTATTATATATATATACTGTTCTATATCTACCGGTATATACTATATATATATATATTATATATATCTATATATATATATATATATAATATAGATATATATCTATATACAGTATATATATATATATATACTATATATATATATCATATCTATATATATAATCTATATATATATTATATCTTATATATATATATATCTCTATCTATATATACTATTCTATATCTCTATATATATATATTGTTCTTTACATCAATTACACAACTATATATACTATTAATTGACAAATAAGTTCCATCCAAAAATCATTCCAGATAGTTATAATTGCATAAATAAAAACATAGGGGTTCCAGGAAATCTTATGATTGGGCTAGAACTATGGCATCCGAGTGTACGTGGCCTTTGCTGTAACGAGGGGCGTGGCGCTCGTTGGTGCCACAAACAGCGTGACGAACACAACATAGGTCATAGGTAGGTCATATAATTATATACTTGTACCAGTCTCACTACAAGAGGTCTTTCCCAAGTTACATAACACTGCATAGCATAATGGTATTCAGTGGGACATATGCAGTTAAGGGAGCCCACCTCGCTTTTTTCTCTTTCTCTCCCTCTCTCTTTGGCTTGTATCCATTCGGCCCCATTCAGCCTACTGTTTTAAGACGTTTACCCCCATCCAGGTGTCAATATCTTCCTGGCGAGCGGTAACGAGCTAGCATATATATATATTTTTGTTTTGTTTTTTACAGCAAGCTAAATTTGTATATCTTTCGATAGGAAAATGTCTCCGGCGGAGCCGGATTTCTCCATACAATACTGGCTCGCTATTGCTCGCCAGGAAGAAATCGACACTTGGATGGGGATAAATGTCTTAAAACAGTTGGCTGAATGGGGCCGCATGGATACAAGCCAGGGAAAGAGAGAAAAGGAGAAAAAGATAAAACAAAAACGGTGGCCCCCCCTTAAGAGATACTCATCCTGATTGTTTTTTTCTTCTCGGAAATAGTGTACAACCCCTTGACTAAGATAAACCTTAAACAAAATCGGCTAATGTTATCTAATTATCTAATCAAATTATAGCATCATACTGTCTTCGTCATTTGTCTGATATTTAGTCCTTATTCTGAATAAAATCGGCTAATGATAACCTGAAAATAAAGTCATCTAAGGTAATATTGTTTATTGATGCTGTCTACCTACCTACTCTCACCAGGTATCTTATTAACCCCCTCTATACCGACGGCGTCTTTTTAATTATATTCTGGTTACTATTAGACGATATCATTCAGTTAAAAAGGGCCTCCAGCAATTAACAGGCTTCGAACTATCTCATATAACTATCTTTACTACCACAGATCATTCTCAAACTGCACAAAATCGTCTAAATTTAGCTAGAATAATATTGAAAAGACATGGCCGGTACAGAAGGGGTTAATATCTTATTTCTATCCCCAGGTATCTCTCTCGATGTTTATCCTCCATCTCCTCCTCCTTCTCCTTCTCTTTCCCCTCCCTTTGCTCCTCTTCTTTCTCCTCCTTCTCCTCCTCCTTCTCCTCTCCTATCTTTCTCCTTCCATTTTAAGATAATGTTGTGTATTTTGGCTGTCTACCTACCTACCCTCACCTTATTCATCTTATTAATGTATATTTTGCTATCCTCTTTCTTTCTTAGCTATCACTCTCGATGTTTTCTCTTCCCCACCCCTTTATTCTCCTCCTCTTCCTCATATCCCTCCTACTCCTCTTTTTCTCTTCCACTTTCCCCTCCTCATCTTTCTACTCTTCTTCCCTCTACCTTCTTCTCATCTCCCCCTCCTTCTTCTACTCATCCTCCTTGTCATCCTCCTTTTCATCTCCTCCTTCTTCTACTCCTCTTCCCCTCCCCCCCACTCCTCCTCCTCCTCACTCTCCTCTCTTCTCTCCTCATCCCCCATTTTATTTTTCCATTGGTTTATTCTTGGCAACTAATTTGAGCTTAGCACCTGGTCGTCGCCCCCCACCCTCTTCCTCCACCCCTTCTCACTTTCGCTCTCTCTCTCTCTCCCCTCTCTCTCTCTCTCTCACCTCCCTCTCTCTCTCTCTCTCTCTCTCTCTCTCTCTCTCTCTTTCTCACGTTGTTTAATGAATTGTAATTATCTTTTATTTTACCGACCGTGGTTCAGTTACTGTTAAATACCATTATGAGTATATATATATATATATATATATATATATATATATATTAACCCTTTCTCTACCAACGACATCTGTTTATATTTTATTCTCACTATATTTTGACGATTTTGTGCAGCTTAAGAAGGATCTGTGGCAGTAAAAAGGGTTGAGTGAGATAGTTCGAAGCCTGTTAGTTGCTTGAGGTCCATTATAATCTGAATAAAATCGTCTTATAGGACCATGATCAAAATTAGAGAAACGTCGCCGGTACAGAAGGGGTTAATGCGTAATGAGAGAGAGAGAGAGAGAGAGAGAGAGAGAGAGAGAGATAGAGAGGTAGAGAGAGCGGAATGTAAGGTAAAGCACAGAGATGGAGATGATAATAAAAACATTGAAAGAGGAGACAGGAAGCAGATGTCACGGGCAGGCAGATGTATGTAGACAGATTAGACAGATGTGAAATAGAGAATGTTGATATTGAAACAGGCACTGGTTATAAGATACAACACTTCAAATCCCCCCACTCCACAAAAAAATAAAAAAATACAAATGTATATCTATATACCGGTATATAATAAACACATATCTATATACATATCTATATATCTCTATATCTATCTATCTATCTATATAATTATATATATATATATATATATATATATATATATATACTGTATATATATACTGGCAATAGACTCGTTGCGTGGAAAGCGCAGATTTATGATGAACAGTAAAACCAGGGCGTAGACGAACATATTTATTATGGTAACTTTTCGCAACTATGCATGTTGCATCATCAGACCTAAAATAGAAAAGAAAATGTGATATTTAATATACACATATTGTTATATTATTTTGAAAATATTATTCTAATATAAAAGTCAAAGGGCTAAAAGGAAAATTATAAAAAAATATATGCTAAGTTTAATATTATTCTATATTGTACTAATGTCAACATTAAAAAACAAACTAGCTTTCTTTATTTTGAGTTGGGGTGTCAATTGACCACTTGCGAGTTTCGTTCTATAAGGAAGTTGGATTTGTAGACAGATATTTAGCAGCATTACCAGCTAAAATACGTTTGTAGTGCATTAATAAATACATAAAACCCAATTCAACATACTATTTACCCATCGGAAACCTACACTATTATTGCATTTATGTTTACTATTGATGTCTACAGCTCCAACTTCCTTATAGAACGAAACTCGCAAGTGGTCAATTGAATGATAAAACATAATTCGCATCATATAATTCCTAACAATAGTAAATAGTGAAGGTTATATAAACTAGTAATCATCAGAAATAATAACAACAATAAGAATACAAATTAAAAGCAATTACACACAGGGTTATACAAGTAGATCTTAAAAGCAATACAGATCGACTGAGGATGTATTGTCACCTATTGTGGGTCTATGGATGTAGGAGTGTAGAGTTTCCATGATGGGGAGGTCAAAGTGGTGTTGACTTCTATCTAGAACTTTGAATGAGGCTCGTTTGATAGGATGGTCCAAAGTGTGTGAGTGTTGCCTAATGGCGCCAAATGATGGTGTGGTGATTGGTCTGCCAGGACGGGCAGATGTACCTAGGTGTTCGTGTATGCGTGTCTTCAGATGTCTCTCTGTTATCCAAAGGATAAAAAGGAAATGAGCGAACTCTTAAGCAGGCAGTATGAAATGGCATTCAGTGAGCCTGATGAAACAAAAGTCATCAGAGACCAAAATATATTTGTCATGGAAACCTCCCCCACGGAAACCCCTCAGAAGCTGGATATTGATTTCGGTCCAAAAGACATAGAAGAGGCCATTTCCAACATGCCATCCCACTCGGCACCAGGCCCGGACTCATGGAATTCGATCCCAATGAAGAAATGTAAGGAAAACCTCTCAAAACCCCTGGCTATAATGTGGAGAAGGAGTCTAGACACTGGTGACATACCAGATAGCTTGAAAAACGCAATAATTGCCCCACTGCATAAAGGAGGGAGTAAAGCACTACCAAAAAACTACCGCCCGGTAGCTCTAACCTCTCACATCATTAAAGTTTTCGAACGAGTCCTGCGAAGCAAAATTTCAACATTCATGGAGACAAATTAACTACACAACATCGGTCAACATGGGTTCAGAGCGGGAAGATCATGTCTCTCACAACTTTTGGAACACTATGACAAAAGTCTTAAAGCGCTAGAAGAAAAGAAAAACGTGGATGTCATTTACACCGATTTTGCTAAGGCATTTGATAAATGTGACCATGGTATAATAGCCCACAAACTGAAAGCAAAAGGTATAACTGGGAAAATCGGACGGTGGATATACAATTTCCTCGTAAACCGAAAACAATCAGTAGCAGTAAACCAAGTCACATCTGAGCCTTCGGATGTCAAAAGCTCAGTGCCCCAAGGAACAGTGCTAGCGCCCCTTCTGTTCCTCATACTAATTTGCGACATAGATACCAACACCAGACACAGTACGGTGTCGGCTTTTGCTGATGACACAAATTAAGCAAGATAGTAAACACACAAGAAGACACGGGCCGACTGCAGGAAGACATGAATGTAGTGTTCCAGTGGACCAGGGAAAACAACATGCAATTCAATGAGGAAAAATTCCAATTAATACGGTACGAGATAATAATGGTGTTAAAGAAATTACAAATTACTTAACAGAATCTAACCACATAATAGAACGGAAAGACAGTGTGAAAGACCTTGGGGTATTAATGTCTGAAAATATGGGTTTCAAAGTGCATAACCAGGTCAAAGTGGCGGCTGCGAAACGTCTAACGGGTTGGATTCTGCGTACTTTTAAAACACGCGGTGAATTGCCTATGATAACGCTCTTCAAATCTCTAGTGCTACCGCGGCTTGAATACTGTAGCGTATTAACATCCCCATACAAAGCAGGTGAAATAAATGACGTAGAGAGTGTACAAAGAAATTTCACTTCGCATATAAGTTCGATAAAACATCTACACTATTGGGAGCGTTTAAGAGCACTGAATCTGTACTCACTGGAACGTAGAAGAGAACGTTACCTAATAATAATTATACACATGGAAAATCGCAGAGGGTTTAGTACCAAACCTACATACTCCGATAGTCATGAAATTCAGTGATAGGAGAGGCTGGGAATGCGAAATCCCCCGGATGAATAACAGGGGTGCTATGGGCTCTCTGCGAGAGGGCTGGTTATCACACAGAGGCCCACGTCTTTTCAACAAACTCCCACGGCGAGTAAGAGACATGAGGGACATCTCGTTAGACAACTTCAAGAGAGCCCTAGATGTCGAACTGCAAAAAGTGCCAGACGAGCCCATCCTCGCAAGGGAGCGAGCTGTCGCTTCAAACAGTCTACTGCACCAAATCACCACCCATAACGAGGGGCGTCGTGCTCCTTGGTGCCGCTAGAAGAGTGGCGAACACATCAAAAGGTATCAGAAGGTAAGGTATCCTATGTATGACGCCTGGCAGCTGTCACACGTATATTGGTATATCAGAGAAGATTCTAAAGCAGTGGAAATGTCTTTTATATGGACAAATTTACCGATTGTTTGTTTTGTTTTAAAAATCACACTTAATGCAATCTTGGGATACTAGAATAATATTTCCGAAACAATATAAAAATATGTGTATATTAAATATCAAATTTTCTTTTCTATTTTAGGTCTGATGATGTAACATGCATAGTTGCGAAACGTTTCCATAATAAAGATGTTCGTCTACACCCTGGTTTTACTGTTCATTATATATATATACCACCTTAGGGGTTTTTTTCCCCAGCACAGCTTCTTGCTCTGTACAAGGGCATAGTGCGTCCTTGTATTGAGTATTGTTCACATGTGTGGGGAGGTTCCTCTCACACCGCTCAACTCTCTGCAATCTCTCTCTCTCCGCCGCAATGTTGCATCTCTCTCGCTATTCTATCGCTACTATAATAATCAGTGTTCCTCAGAGCTTTCCCAGTGTATACCACCTCCTTTACGTAGGGCACGTGGTACCCGACTTGCAACTCAATCCCACCCCTACTCTGTGCAACTCTCCAACCCGAGAGTGAAACGTTACTCTGTCTTTCTTCTACTCAACAGCTGAGCTCTGGAACTCTCTCCCAGAATCAGTCTTTCCCTCTTCCTATGACTTAAATTGCTTCAAACTCCGTGTGTCCAGGCACTTTGGCTCGAACGTCCCTTGATTTTGGCCCTGTCACTCTTTCAACTATGGGGGAGGCACTCGCTATAGGCAGTTCTGCCTTTTGCCTCCCTCAATCACATAGAAAAAAAAAAAAAAATGACTTAGGGGAATTGACAAAACATTATCAAAATTAAATGACAAGATAAATTGAAACAAAACACCTACATAAAGACTATATAAATCAGCAGCAACAGTGTGATCGGGCCACATGCGGTATATCCCTTTAATACCCACGCTCGAGCTAGAGTTACTCTTCATAATCTGATCTTACAGTTAAGCAGGTTTGGTCTCTGAAATCTGATGGCTGGTCATGATACCCGAGCTGCACAATATTGTATACATTCTTGTTGATAAGGAATAAAGGATAGGTGTGTTAGAGCAGACGAGAGAGAGAGAGAGAGAGAGAGAGAGAGAGAGAGAGAGAGAGTAGGGAAAACAGGTAGAGTGTAGGATGAAGACAAAACGTGTCAGAGAGTTTAAGTGAACGTGGAATACAGTAACAAACACAAAGACAACAAACACAAATACAAATACAGTAACATAAACCAAATAATAAAATAATACAGTAACATAAACCAAATAATAAAATAATACAGTAACATAAACCAAATAATAAAATAATACAGTAACATAAACCAAATAATAAAATAATACAGTAACATAAACCAAATAATAAAATAATACAGTAACATAAACCAAATAATAAAATAATACAGTAACATAAACCAAATAATAAAATAATACAGTAACATAAACCAAATAATAAAATAATACAGTAACATAAACCAAATAATAAAATAATACAGTAACATAAACCAAATAATAAAATAATACAGTAACATAAACCAAATAATAAAATAATACAGTAACATAAACCAAATAATAAAATAATACAGTAACATAAACCAAATAATAAAATAATAACAGGAGACAGGAGGGGAAATGAGACAGAGTAGTTATGATGGGTAGGCAGGAAGATGAATATAAATGGTGAAATACTGATGTTTAGTTAGTATATACTGCTGTAAATGAGACAGAGTAGTTATGATGGGTAGGCAGGAAGATGAATATAAATGGTGAAATACTGATGTTGAGTTAGTATATACTGCTGTAAATGAGACAGAGTAGTTATGACGGGTAGGCAGGAAGATGAATATAAATGGTGAAATACTGATGTTGAGTTAGTATATACTGCTGTAAATGAGACAGAGTAGTTTATGACGGGTAGGCAGGAAGATGAATATAAATGGTGAAATACTGATGTTGAGTTAGTATATACTGCTGTAAATGAGACAGAGTAGTTATGACGGGTAGGCAGGAAGATGAATATAAATAGTGAAATACTGATGTTTAGTTAGTATATACTGCTGTAAATGAGACAGTAGTTATGACGGGTAGGCAGGAAGATGAATATAAATGGTGAAATACTGATGTTTAGTTAGTATATACCGGTACTGCTGTAAATTCGTTATCGTAAAGTACAAATAACAACTTTATACATTAAATATAAAGGGTGAGACTTCTATTTGTATATACATTAAGTAGAAATAGGTGAAGTACTGTATATAGATGATTAAATGTAGTAATTATCTTAAATACAATGTTATACTGTCAAATATAGAGGAACATGTCATTAATGAGGTTATCGAGAGATATGGGAGAAACATGAAATATTTCACAAGATACGCAAACAATTTGACGATTGAGGTTAATTTTAGAGAATATTGATGAAAACCATTATGAACAAAATATTACTTAAGATTAGGAGAATACCGCAGACAAAGTTGAGTTAAAAGTGTAGTACAAAGGAGTACAAAGGAGTACAAAGGAAATCAAGCAACAACAGGTCTAGTGACCCTTCTAGGTTGCTTGTCCTCCAAAACACTGAGGATCAAGTGTCCAAACAGTGGTTTAGAGGGGGTAAGGGAACATTGGAAAGGGAACTACAGCCCTGCCACTAACGTGGCAGGACTAGGAAGTTAGTAGGGGACATATGGGTTAGTAACTGAGGGGAGGATAAAGTTATTCATTTACAAACGCAGTCAGTCGCGGGTTTGATGCGAGATATTTGTCTAGGCGGAATTTAAATGAATCAACGGTGCTGCAGTCTATAACGTCTCGGGGAAGCCCATTCCACAAGTTGACAACTCGATTGAAGAAGAAATTCTTAGATTCGTGCGAGTTAAAAGATTTACCAATAATTTTGCAACCGTTTCCCCGCGTGTAATTAGATTGGTCGATAGTGAAGTACTTACTACAGTTCATATTGTCGATGCCTTTGATGATTTTGAACACTTGAATTAAGTCGCCTCTTAATCTGCGCTGGGTTAAAGGAAATAGATTTAATTCTCTAAGACGCTCTTCGTATGGTTTGTTCTTTAGGCTAGGTATCATTTTGGTAACTCTACGTTGAACTCGTTCTAGCTTGTTTATATCTTTTTGGTAATAAGGGCACCAGGATTGAACGCAGTATTCCAGAAGAGGGCGGACTAAGGAATTGTAAAGGGTTAGGATAACTTCTTTGGATTTAAGCTCAAATGACCTGCCTATAAAGCCAATTATTTTGTTTGCCTTCTTAACAACTTCTGAACATTGTTGACTCGGTTTTAGGTTACTCGATATTGTTACTCCCAGATCAGTTTCTCTGTTTACATTCTTAAGCTGAGTGCCATTCATCGAATAGTTTGCTTTCTCATTTAGGTATCCGACATGTAGTACTTTACATTTATCCGCATTGAAACTCATTTGCCAAATTTGGGCCCAACATGACAATTTATCTAGATTGTGTTGCATATCGTCAACTTGTTCTTTTGAGAGTACGCTATTTGCAATTTTTGTATCGTCAGCAAATTTTGAGATTGTGCAGGTGAGACCCTCATCTATGTCGTTGATGTAAATTAGAAAGAGAATTGGTCCTAGTACCGATCCCTGGGGTACCCCGCTACTTACATTGGTCCATTTAGATGCCTTACCGTTTATGACTACCCTTTGCTTTCTGTTGCTGAGCCAATTTTCTATCCATTTCAACACACCGTCTTGTATTCCATGCGCTTTTAGTTTTAGCAGTAAACGTTTGTGGGGAACTTTGTCAAAGGCCTTTTGAAAATCAAGGTATATAATATCTACAGCTTTACTCTCATCGTAGAGGTTGAGGATATCGTGGAAGAAGTCTAAGAGGTTTGTTAAACAGGAACGTTTTTTACGAAAGCCGTGTTGAGTATCTTTAAGTATGTTATTTTCCTCTAAGTGATTTACGAGTCTGTCTCGTATGACCGTTTCTAGCATTTTACATAAACTGAGGTTAAGCTAATTGGACGATAGTTACTGGGTAGGGATTTGCTGCCTTTTTTGAATATCGGTGTTACGTTGGCTAGCTTCCACTGATCAGGCATAGTTCCAGACTGCAAGGATTTATTGAATAGTAATGTCAGTGGTTTGGAGAGCTCATTCTTAGCTTCCTTTAGAACTCTAGGCGAGATTGTATCAGGTCCTGGCGTTTTATTTACCTTGAGTTTATCTAAACAATTCAATACTTCTCTCTCTGTAACGGTGATATTGCTTAGAACATCTGAATTATCAATCTGAATCGGCGATGGTGTAGGGATATCACTGAGGTCTTCTGTTGTAAAAACTGATGCAAAGAAGGTATTGAGGGCATTACTCATTTGTACTTCGTCTTTGGTGTATTCTCCTTTTTCATCGACTAACGGTCCAACAGTTGAAGTAACTACTTTTTTCTTTCTGATATAACTATAGAATTCTTTCGGGTTTGTTTTACTTTGATTCGCAATATGTAACTCTAAGGTCTTTTTACTTTGCTTAATTAACTTTTTGGCTTTGCGTCGTAGCTCTACAAATTTCACCCGTTCTTCGTCATTTTGTGAGGATTTTAATCTATCATTAGCAAATTTTTTAGCAAGCAGGCAGTTTGAAATATCTTTATTCCACCATTTGGGCTTATTATTATGGCCTGGACGCCGTATTTTCGATGGTATGCAGTCTTGCACTGCTTTTAGGTAAGTCGTTTCGAATAACTTCCAAGATGTATTTATGTCGTTATTGTTAATTAAAAAGCTCCAGTCAGTTTCTTTAAACATAGCTCTAAGTTTATGGAAGTTTGCTTTCTTGAAATTAGGGACTTTTTCGATGCTACTATTTGGTTCGTTACTAGTAAACTTTAAAGTGAAAGTTATCGTACGATGGTCGCTGTTACTGAATTCATCACCAACATTCAAATTCTCTATCAATTCTTCTTTTGTTGCAAGTACAATGTCAAGAACGTTATTACCACGGGTCGGCATTCGAACAAATTGATAAAGCGAACTCTCTTGCAAGTTCGTATACAAGTCATGTCCGGAGTGTGAAGTAAGAGTATCGCCCCACTTGGTCACAGGTAAATTAAAGTCGCCAAAAATTACGGTATCTTGTGAGTTACTTACATCTGCAATTTGTTCGTAAATTTCTCGGTCAGTTTGCACTGATTGAGCTGGAGGTCTGTATATTAACGCAAGTATTATTTTTGTACCTTTATTATTCTTTATTAGCACAAAAGATGTGTCGACGTTCACAATTTGAGGTTTTGACACGAGGGTCGGGTTAAGACTTTCTTTGATATAAAATAAAACGCCACCTCCATTTTTATTTATTCGGCTGTTCTCAAACATTACATAACCGGGAAGTGAATACTCTGCTAAAAAGTCTCTATCTTGTGTATTGAGCCAAGATTCTGTTATGCCAATCACATCATAATTTTCTGTAAACACTAGTTCCTCTAAATCTGAAAATTTATTGCGTATGCTACGAGCGTTTGCATAGAAAACCTTTAAAGTTGCGGTTTTAGAACTCGCAGATCGTTCTTTCATCGAATTTTTGGTTCTGGTCGGATCTACATTTACATTCATAGCTGTCCTCGGTCCTCGGTCGTTATCCCTGACGGTTTTGAATTTGGGTCGTGTTGGTGGAGTTTTATCCAAATTCGCGGTTCTTAACGGATTAGTATTTAATTCCTTTGTAGATTGCCGTCCTCGCTGTCTTCGGTCCTCCTTCCTGGTTGTCCTGTGCTGAGTCGATTTCTTCTCCGAAAATCCTTCACCGCATCGTTGAGAAGACGCCCAAAACGCGCTGCTCCCACCTGGTTCAGATGAACTCCATCGTCCGAAAACAAATAGTCATCGTAGTAGAAATTGTCCCAGGTGTCGACGAATCCCACGTTCTCCTTCCTGCAGAGGTTTGCTAGACAACGATTTGTGCTGGTGGCTATGTTGTAAAATCGGCTCTCTACACCGAGCCGGGGGACGATTCCTGAGACGATGATCCTTGATGACTTCTCCTTAAACGACTTGATCAGCTGCTGGTACTTTAAAAGCAAATCTTCCGACCGGGTTCGCTGTACATCGTTGGATCCAAATCGTGTAGAGAATGAAGACAGATTACGAGACCATATACTGTATGTAAAGTAGATGTGAGATATGAATAAAGATGGTAAAGAAGAAGATGGATGATAGACTGCTTGGTGTCGGCAGGTGGGAAGGCTTGAACGCAATATTAGTTTGTTCAATATAGTCTGGCTTATATTAGACGATTTCACTTAGCTGTGAAGGGAAATAATTGTTTAATACTTTGACGATTATGACGCATTTTGACAGTTCAGAGACGATTTTATACAGTTTAGGAACAATCTGTTTAATAATATAAGCGTCAACGTCTTTAATCATATGACCATATTATTACTGGTATCTGCTTACATCCAGACGATTTTAATACACTTAGGAATGAGTTTTGGAATCCCCATGGAAATTAAAGATGCATGTGAAGCTCTTTAATCATAGAGGTCCTTCCTTGACTGAATAAAATTGTCTGATGATTGACTTTAGATTATACACAAAATCGTCATGTAATCGAAAATGTTAAGAGAGGCTGGGTGAAATCAAAGTCCATATACACCTTGAGTTAAATTAGGTGAAGACGAAGTTGAGGAGGACAGGTGATCGCTGCAGATATACCTTATGATACCTTATGGCGAACAGGGGTTGGGGACTGACAATATAATGGTACAGATAAGTGAAACAATATCGGCTGAGTGCAGTATACTGTATGGATATGCAATGGTTAACTAATATGGTTTTGATGTAAATTAGGGATAGGTAGTTGCCATATTTATTGATGTAAAATAGCGATATATAATTGAAAAATATTCTGGTGTTTAATATATATGTCTATAATATCGGCATTAAGGGGGGAGGGGCGGTATTTATGTGCTCATTTGTGTATATTATTAATAGTTTGTATAGTTTCCTACCTAGACACCCCCCCCCCTCCCCCAGTGCCCTCCTTCAAGATAAATGTGTACATTTTTCGATTGAAAAATGCCGGTTCTTCTTAAAATACAGGCTCGCTATCGCTCGCCAGGTAAAAATCTACACCTAAATGACATATTGGCAATATTGACAACACAATGGGGCGAAAGATCTTAAAATAGCCAAACTAATGGTCCGAACGTCTTAAAATCTGAAAACTAATGGGGCTAAACATGAGGAAGAAGGGGGACCAGAAAAACGACCCATCGCCCCTGAAGTAAAACTAACAAGTACATAATTATATTAACTATGCACACGTTAACCCCTTCATTACCGGTGCCGTACTTCCAACTTTATTCTGGCTACTATTAGACGATTGTATTCAGTTTAAAAAGGGCCTCCAGCAAATAACTATCTCACTTAACCCATTTTACTACCACAAATCCTTCTTAAGTTAAAGTACAGACTATCAACTAAGTATAGCTTGAATAAAAATAGAAAGACCTCTCCGGTACAAAAGGAGTTAACAGATTTCTGTCCTAAACATGGCTTTTTGTTCTTTTGTTCTGTTTATTACCGGTATACTCTTGATAACGACATAGGCAGGACCTTGAGTTATATAAATATCTATCTCAATATAATGTTCACATCCACAAACCGCTTTCTAAACTTAATATAATCGTTTGATGATAGCTAGAATAAAATGAAAGAATGCGTCATAACAATATGGTAGGGAAGGGTCAAGCTAACCATCCTTAACTTAACACTAGCTGGTCCGACGTTTTGTGGGTTATTATGATAGCTTGGTTAATTATCGAGGATTTTGCTTGCTTTTGCCATTTTCTAGCAATGTATTTTAGTTTTGTACATTTGGCTGAGAAAACCACCTTCCCAGACTACCTTAAAAAAAAAAAAAAAATCCACGCACCATTCAAGCTAAATTTGTGTATTTATCGATAGCAAATATCCCGACCGAAGGCCGATTTCTTTTAAACTGCAGGGTCGCTGTTGCTCACCCATAAACATATCGACACTTGAATGGAGTGAAGCGTCTTATTATCGCCAGACTAATGGAGTGAAACGTTTTAATCTTCAAAGTCATGGAGGGAAACAGGGAAGGGCAAAAAAAAAAAAAAAAAAAAATCAAACCAAGCTTCTTGGGTGTCGATAATACGTATAGTCGGTTTTACTTCAGCTGGCGGTAATTTCAAACCATTTGCCGCAGATTAAACGATACTCAATGGAAAAAATATGAAACAGTTATGTCTCTGCGTCATATCAATACAAAGCTTTCATAATTTACAACATACATCGCTTACAAATCTTCGGAATAATTGAGTAGTTAAGGTGAGGACGTGGCAATTTACCGCCAGCTGAAAATAAACCGACTATAGTGCAAAAGATTCCCAAGACCCAGATGATTAAGTCGAGAGATCAAAGTTATGGAAGAGATTAAAAGGTCCCAAAGCTTAAGGGGGCTCACCTCGCTTATTTTATCTCTTTCTCCCTCTCTCTTTGGCTTGTATCCATTCGGCCCCATTCAGCCTACTGTTTTAAGACGTTTAACCCCATCCAGGGGTCAATATTTTCCTGGCGAGTGGCACCGAGCCAGCATATATACAGTATATATATATATTTTTTTTTCATTTTAAAGCAAGCTAAATTTGTAAATTTTTCGATAGAAAAAATTCTCCGGTAAAGCCAGATTTCTCCATACAATGCTGGCTCGCTTTCGCTCGCCAGGAAGAAATCGACACCTGAATGGGGATAAACGTCTTAAAACAGTTGGCTGAATGGGGCCGAATGGATACAAGCCAGAGAAAGAGAGAAAAGGAGAGAAAGAGAAAAAAATCCGGTGACCCCCCTTAAGTTAAACAAGGTGGCTAATAGGCGGCACTACAACCTCCCTTGTTGGTGTTGGGAAGTGGTTCAGCTCCCGAGTCTGAAGCTATGATGTGTTCAAGACAAAGTCAAACATTAGTGGTCAACCTGCATGCATGGGTAACACTATTAGGATTTAAGGGGAGATGGGCAGTTTTTCTGGTCCCATTTCTTCCTCATGCTTATTATCATTAATTTTGGGATTTTAAGAACGTTTGCCGCATTAATTTTTCGATTTTAATACCTTTCGCCCCATTTTTTGTCAATATTAAGACCTTTCGTGTCCTTTAGGTGTCGATTTTTTTCCTGGCGGGCGAGAGCGAACCTGTAATTGTGGAGGAAGCGGCCTCCGGCCGTGAAATTTGTCTACGGAAAAATTTAAAAATTAATTTCGTAGGGGGATCTAATGGATGTTTATTTGTTTATAAAGTTTGATGGAGGTCTAGGGAGAAAATACAAAAAATAATAGAATATATAAATATATAGACCCCACAAAATAACTAGATAGAGAGAGAGAGAGAGAGAGAGAGAGAGAGAGAGAGAGAGAGAGATAGGTAGGATGTAATAAACCCAGAGAAGCGAGAAAGGTATACGAGACAGATGAGGCTGATGAGACCCCTGCCATATACCCCACCCCACCCCCCTAGTAACTCACAACGGCCACCATCTTTTATTCGGGCGCCATTTTGGTACCCTTAACCCCTTCTGTACCGGTGACGTCTTTTTTATTATATTCTAGCTATATTTAAACTATTTCGTGCAGTTTAAGAAGTATATGTGGTAGTAAAAGGGGTTAAGTGAGATAGTTCGAAGGCTGGTAATTGGTAGAGGTCCTTTTTAAACTGAATACAATCGTGTAATAGTAGCCAGAATAAGACTAAGAAAAACGTCGCCGGTACAGGTGTTAATTAGCTCTTTCAGAACCGGTGACGTATGTTTGATTGTCTTTTGTTAGGTATATCTAGGCGATTTTATGCAGCTCAAGAACGATCGGTGGGAGTTAAAAGGGATACATGAGAGAGTCGGAGTTATTTTTAGTGCTAGAGGTCCTTCTTAAACTGGATACAATCGCTTATTATTTGGCCAGAATATACCGAAAAAGACGTCACCGGTACTGAAAGGGTTAACAAACGATACTGTATTTCGGCCACGGAAAATTTAGACCCGAAGACCAAACTATATAATTACCCTGTACCAGTACAGCCGAATGTTTGTTATGGGTGTGGAAGAATAGGATGGCAAAGAGAGGCTAACGACACCAGTGGCAGTGTGTCAAACGCAAGCAGAGTCCAACATTTATAGTAATTATTTTTGTATATGTAAAGATTAAGTTATGGCTTATACTTCGAATTATGTCTTTGGAAGTGATCAAATAGGCAAAACAAGGCGACTTCTTGTTAATTTTCTTGTATTCCTTCTCATAATAATTCAAGTCTTCAAACAATATTTCTTTGTTTGTACACCTTTTCCAGTGGCTCCAATATGGCGGAGGTTGGCCGATCTCTGTTACTAAAGGGTCTCTAGACCAGGTGAGTCAGGGAGGTGTGCTAAGTGTGGAGAATGGGGAAGGGGTGGGGGTGGGGGGGATCAGCTAAACTTAACTCAGCTAGACGCAGAAATGACAGCTTAGGGGAAGCTATCAAGATGAAGGGACGGTGGAGTTGTGGGTGGAGAGAGAGAGAGAGAGAGAGAGAGAGAGAGAGAGAGAGAGAGAGAGAGAGAGAGAGAGAAAGAGAGAGAGAGAGAGAGAGAGAGAGAAGGCAATGACTAGGAAGAGAGATTAATAAGGAGATGTATGAGGTGGGGGGGGGGGGTTGAGAGGGAACTAAAACGGGAGGAGACGACTAGAGATTAAGAGACTGAAAATATGATAGTTGAAACAAGTAAAGCATGGAGATAGGATAAGTGGAATAAGAATATGGAGAATGATTGAACTAATATATATTAACAAAAAGTGGCAAATGGAGATAAGGAAATGGGATTAACATGTAAAGAAGGAGAGGCGGAGAGAGGTAATAATTTTCAGAAAGCAAGAACAAGATAAATTATAAAGGAGGTAGAGAGATTTGTTATTGGATGAACTCGATTGGTTTTACCAGCTTTCTGTCATCAATAAGTGCGCTATAATACGGTATCTATACTACAGAAAAAGCAAATGCCAAAACATTTAATTATAAATGAAAACAAAACAAAACTTTTGCAGTAGAGGTCAACACGAGATACAGGAAAGTTCAAGACGATGAATACTAATAAATTTACCGTAAATAATAAGGAGCATAAAACAAGAAGTATAGCACTTAATGATAATGTGCTAAATTAATAACACCAATGATACCTTTAAATGAACTTCGATAAATGACATGCACTTGCTTGAACACCTAATCTATTTGTCACTCATTTGTATGTACGTACCTCATGTTGCAGTCGACTACAACCATTTGTATGTACGTACCTCATGTTGCAGTCGACTACAACCATTTGTATGTACGTACCTCATGTTGCAGTCGACTACAACCATTTGTATGTACGTACCTCATGTTGCAGTCGACTACAACCATTTGTATGTACGTACCTCATGTTGCAGTCGACTACAACCATTTGTATGTACGTACCTCATGTTGCAGTCGACTACAACCATTTGTATGTACGTACCTCATGTTGCAGTCGACTACAACCATTTGTATGTACGTACCTCATGTTGCAGTCGACTACAACCATTTGTATGTACGTACCTCATGTTGCAGTCGACTACAACCATTTGTATGTACGTACCTCATGTTGCAGTCGACTACAACCATTTGTATGTACGTACCTCATGTTGCAGTCGACTACAACCATTTCGGTGCAGGAATATGCAAGGTAAAAGGCAGAATATTTGAGTAAAGAAAAACCTGAGGAAAATATAATTAATGAAGCATAAAGGAGAGGAGCTAAATCACGAACTCTCAAATATATAATAAAGCGATGAGGAAGGAGAAACTGTGTGCCAGGAAAATGATATCCAGAACTAGGGGGGCAACAGAGAAAATAGTGAACATGATCTTTACGCGTGCCCTTAAAGTCTCCCCTGAAACTCGGATTTATGGTGCAGAAGAAAGATTAAATTTACGTAGCACCCAAAGTCATAACGATCGAGGAAAGGCCACTAAAGCTCTCAGGCCAGCGCTATATGATGATGTGTGGGGCTGTAGCTGTTTCTGTAGTAGCCATTTGCCACGAGGTTTAAGGTTATCAGATTTAGACACATCGCTTTAGTTTGAATAGTTAATTGTGATTTAACTGTAAATCGCCAGCATCTTCTGATTAATAGATGCATCAAATTAATTGCCTGGGAATAAGAAAGCATATAGAGGCAATTCATTCGTGGCCACCTCCTCGGGGATCAAGGTGTCTGGCAAAAGATAGATAGATAACTATACCAATTACTGTAAATAGTATCTATATAAAAATATACAAATATCTGTGAGCGTCTGTTTGTGTAGAATACGTACATGACAGTGCAAGTTTGCAGTGTGTCATGGATGCACATATGTAAGCATGTTAATAGTTCTTAAATAGATAATTGTGAAACAAATATGTATGTGTATGTATGGGTGTATGTATAAATGTAACTATGTGTATTAGTGCTTTGTACAATAAGCATTTTTTAACATTATTTGTTTTGCTTGTGGGTGGTCCACACGTAAGTAAGACAGATAGCGTCAATGTGTTAATCTCCCAGATCACTTTCTTATGTAAATAATTACCGTATGAATTGTCTTGTGAAACCTTATGGTCAAATTAAATTATTCTGATTCTGATTCTGTTAATAGTACACAAATATATGGTGAATATATGTTCTTGTTCATGTGTGCGTATGTGAATGTGTGACAGACGTAGGTGGCTAAGAAAAAGCTTATGACTGAACGGACTCAGTATTTAGTGGAATAAATCGAAGGGGGTGCTCTGCTTCTATAAGGATCCAAGTTGAACGTACAGTTATAATCAATATATTTTTTTTTTCTATTTGGCCTTCAGCCACAATGTCCCCGAGAGAGTTTGGCTTGTACCGAAGATAAAATAATGAATATATAGAATGGTTAATTCACGATCTACCACATTTCCACTATGTGGCAACGTCGAATCACCACAGGAATTACAGTAGGTTTTATGCAACTAATAATATTATAGTTTGCAATATACTAAACTTGAAGCCTTTAAAAATATTGGAGTCTCATCATCATCCCGTTTGTGGTCTTCTGCAAAATCTGCCTATCCCCGAGAAGACGATGACAGCCTCTGTACCTCGGCATGGTGGTTGAAGGGGAGGTTTATAGCTTGCTCCCTAGACCCCATTAAGATTAAAAAATACCCCCAAAACTCCCTTTCAAGATAAATTTGTGCATTATTCAGTAGAAAAATGTCTCGGCCAAAGGCCTCCTAAATTAACAGGCTCGCTATCGTTCTCCAGGAAAAATTGGCACTTAAAAGATAATAACAATAATACTAATCGTCTGGTTACTTATATAGCGCCCGTCTCTCCTCCTTCGAGGATTCACAAGCACAAGCATTTGACCACATCAATCAACTAGAGACAACATGTATACCCGGTACCCATCTCCCTTGCTCAAGGAGAGACGGTAACCGCCGGCTATATTTCAGAAAATCCTTTCAATCTGGGCGAGGATTGAACTAGAGTCTCCTGGGTTGTAAGCAGGCATGCTATCAACTGAACTAGCCAAATTATAGCTCAGCCGACGGCTATCAAGACACAAAAGGTCTTAATATTGACAAAGAAATGGGGCAAAAGGTCGTAAAATTGCCAAACTAATTGGGTAATCATCGTAAAATCTCTAAACCAATGGGGCTAAACATGAGGGAGAAGGGGGTCCAGAAAAACAAAAACCTCCCCTTAAACTGGCGTGTTAAAAGGAGGAGAGTACCTTGCAAAAATGTACTATAATATACTAATATATATTTGCTTTCTTTCCAGGAGTTTGCGGAGACTGCCATGAACGAGCTGCTGGGGCTGTACGGCTACGGCAAAGTGGACAGCCGGGACACTTTGGGCCTCTCCCTCCACCGCTACACCAACCACAGTCCGACGACACGTCACGCTGCCTCGCCCAACCACACCCCACCACACCACCACAGTCCAACCAATCACAGTCCACCACGGCAGTCCAGTCCAGCCACTCACAGCCCAACACGCCACACTAGTCCAACCAATCGCAGCCCGATGCGTTACCACAGTCCGGCGAATCATAGTCCATCCCGGCATCTGAGTCCGACCAATCTTGTCCAACCAAAGCTTAGTCCACGGACGGTCTCGGCCAATCACAGCCATGCCTCGGACTTGGACCACGACGGTGATTCGCTAGATTCTGAGGATATGCCAGTGGCGGGCCAATCAGAACAAAGCGTCAGCCCGGGCAAAACTGAACCAGGATCCTCACCTGGTAGTACGCCAAAGTCAGGTGAGTCACTTACTGTATATATTACTAATTACACGCCCAATTTTGTAAGTTGTTTTAAAGTTAGTCAAGTACGTATTAAGCACTGACATTTATAAACACTGAAAAGTTGACAGAATTAATATATGCACAATATAAGGAGGAGCGCGTTACTAATATCGTTTCGCTTAGAGCTTTCAAGAAAAACGTTTAAATTAGTGTTTATAGTCAAGTATGCATTAGCCATGTTGTGATATTAGGCATGTTAGTTACATTTGTAAGGCTCATATTCGAACCATTACTATGTCAGGGTTTAAGAAATGTATGGTGCAATAAACTGACTCCATGGGTTCTTTTCCCCAACTGCACTTTCTAGTCCTAAATATGAGTTAAGCATACCCATGAACTAGAATTTCTGATATGGCTTCTCTCTGTGAGTAGAAGGGTTGATGAGTGACTACAAGAAAAGGAAATGTACCCCCTGAGGATTACAACACGTGTTTACAGTTTATACTGGCTATCACTAGATTATATTATTTAATTTGGAGGGCCCCCTCGGAATCGGAGGTAGAAAATGGTTCAATCATCTCTCTGACTCCCACAATCCTTCCTAAGCTGAATAAATTCGACTACTAATAACCAGATAAAATAGAAGAAAGGCGTCATCTCATCTTGATACGGTTAAATGAAGGACAAAGACAATTTAATAAGGACATGGAGAGTATGATAGTAAAGACACAGGAAGACACGGGCCGGCTGCAAGAGGACATAAATAAGGTGTTCCAGTGGACCAGGGAAAATAACATGCAGTTTAACCCGTACAGCCCCAGCGACGCACCTGACGCGTCGGCGATGTATGTAACGCACAGCCCCAGAGACGCGCCTGGCGCGTCACCCTAATTGCGCCGACCGTAACCTCAGGTGTATCCACTCAAGAGGGCTCAAATTTGTATGGGAACTGTGTACGTATCCCACGCAACCGTGCCGATGGTTGAAAACTCTCAAAGTCTACGTGCGTGCGCGTGAGCGTGCAATAACCTGTTTTTTGGGGGTAATTGCCTTCAATTTTTTACTCTTGTAAAATACGTTTTCGGGGGCTCTGTAGGACCATTATTTAAGCTTTTTGAGCGGTTTTTCGTGGTTTTTCCTTCATTCCTAACCCATTCGCTATTGTTTCTGGAATAAAGCCATTTTTTGAAAACCGGCCGGGTTCTGGTGAACAAACATTACAAAACTAGCCGGGGCTGGACGGGTTAATGAAGACAAATTTCAATTAATACGATACGGAGATAAGGATTTCGTTAAAGAGACCACAAGTTACATAACAGAATCCAATCACATAATAGAACGTATAGACAATGTGAAAGACCTTGGGGTGATAATGTCTGAAAATATGGGATTCAAAGAACATAACCAGGTCAAAGTTGCAGCTGCGAAACGGCTAACAGGTTGGATTCTACGTACATTTAAAACTCGCGGTGAATTGCCTATTATAACACTTCAAATCCCTGGTGCTACCGCGGCTAGAATACTGTACCGTATTAACATCCCCATACAAAGCAGGTGAAATTAATGATCTATATTTTATTAATTTCACCACAACACCAAACACCCCCAATGAAATCAATTAAAGTATATATGTGATTCACCGGGATTTGAACCTGGGTTATCACACACAGATTGTTCCCACCTTAACCATTACACCACCAGGACGGTTAAAGGTTTATGCACACGCCTACGACTTATTATCCATTCTCGAATACTGGATATTAATCTAATCATGTTCATATTCCCAACCGCGCACTTAGAAAGTATACAAAGGAACTTCACCTCACACATAAACTCAGTAAAACAGTTACACTATTGGGAACGTTTAAAATCACTAAAGCTGTATTCGTTGGAACGTAGAAGGGAACGATACTTAATAATATATACGTGGAAAATCGCAGAGGGTTTTGTACCAAATCTACATACCCCAATAGCAATGAAGTTCAGTGATAGGAGAGGCTGGGAATGCGATATCCCCAAGATGAAAATTCGGGTGCTATGGGCTCTCTGCGAGAGGGCTGGTTATCACATAGAGGAGCACGTCTCTTCAACAAACTCCCGCGGCGAGTAAGAGACATGAGAGGTGTCTCGTTATACAGCTTCAAGAGAGCTCTCTATATCGAACTACAAAATGTGCCAGACGAGCCCATCTTCACAAGGGTGCGCTCCACCTCTTCGGATAGTCTGCTGCACCAATTCTCAAACAACAACGAAGGGCGGTGCGCTCTTCGGTGCCACTAGCAAGAGTGGCGAACTCCACATAGGTGAACATAGGTAGGTAGGTACTTAGATGGATAAATGTGAACCTAGATAGATAAATATGAACTGAGATAGATAAACAAGGACCTAGATAGATAAACAAGGACCTAGATAGATAAACAAGGACCTAGATAGATACATATGAACTGAGATAGATAAACAAGGACCTAGATAGATAAATATGAACTGAGATAGATAAACAAGGACCTAGATAGATAAATATGAACTGAGATAGATAAACAAGGACCTAGATAGATAAACAAGGACCTAGATAGATAAACAAGGACCTAGATAGATATACAAGAACCCTGATAAATAAATATGGACAAGTAGGGGGCATCTCCTATTCCCTGTACCCATTGAAAGTCTATCCCCTCTACGGACAACCTGATATGATAATTAACCCCTTCAGGACGATGACGTAATTTCCATCACATTCTGGTTACCATTAGACGGTTTTCTTTAACTTATGATCTACCTCTAGGATTCATAGGGGTAACTATGATCTCAATAAACCCTCTGAATAACATAGGTCCTTCTTAAAGTGCATAAAATCGCTTAACTTTAGCTAGACTAATAGGTATAAAGGCGTCATCGTGCTGAAAGGGTTAAGAACCCAGATAGATAAACAAAATCCCTGATAGATAAATAAGGACAAGTAGGGGGGGATGAAGGGGGAGGGGGGGGGGATCTCGTATTCTCCCTACCCGTTGAAAATCTATCTCATCTGCGGACAACCAGAAATTGATTTGTTTCACCCGATCCTCTCAGGGGGGTAGGGGGAACGAGAGAGAGAGAGAGAGAGAGAGAGAGAGGGAGAGAGAGATTATATACTGGTATACTGTACTGTATAGCCATTACTACACTGTAAAAAGTATTCGAAATTTTAACAGTAGAAGTTCGTAAATTACCATGATGGATACCTGTATTAAATATTACGGTTTCTTACCTGTATATACATTGAACAATACAATAATTAATCTGTGAAAAACTACTAATATTTACGGTCAGGTAAGTTGCGACCGTGAAAAGTTTGGTGTATTAGGTTGGCAATTGTGCTGCCTGGCCTGTGTCCGAAAAAACAACATAATATTACCATTGTAGACATGTATACAATATTGGACAGGGAGAGACAGGGAAAAGAAAAAGAGGATGATATATAGATACATTGATACTCAGACAAATTAATGGATACAGTATGGGTGTGTAAAAATACGAGAGTCAATAATAATAATAATAATAATAATAATAATAATCGGTTTATGTTAACTTGGTTGTATGTTAACGTGTGTGAATATGTATCTCGTATAACTATATTAAGTCATATCATATACTAATAGGATATTCTTATAGTTTGAAAGTCTTCTACCACTTATATATAAATACACATTCCCTATTTCCAAAGGTGACAGCCCAGGTGAGATTAATAATTAGCATAGTTGAGTTCACCTGGCCTGGCTCTCTGCCCCCCCCCCCCCCCTCCCCCACACATACAGTCACGCACCATCACCTCATACTCAGTCATATGCACTCTTATTATACCCCTTCCTCTCTCTCTCTTTCTCTCTCTCTCTTTCACACACACACACACACACACACACACACACACACACCCCTCCCCCTCCTCTCCTGCTCGCCCTCGTATACAGTTCGTGTCTCCTTCCAGTCACATATACCATTCTCTCTACAAACACACATTTCTTAGCCCACCCTCCCACACAAGCATACTTTAACCCTTTCTCTCATAGACATCATACTACCCTTACACACAAAGCATGCATTATTTACACACACACACACACACACACAACATCCAATATTTACACACACAGCATCCAATATTTACACACAGCATCCAATATTTACACACACATCATCCAATATTTACACACACAGCATCCAATATTTACACACAGCATCCAATATTTACACACACATCATCCAATATTTACACACACAGCATCCAATATTTACACACAGCATCCAATATTTACACACACATCATCCAATATTTACACACACAGCATCCAATATTTACACACACAGCATCCAATATTTACACACACACAGCATCCAATATTTACACACACACAGCATCCAATATTTACACACACAGCATCCAATATTTACACACACAGCATCCAATATTTACACACACACACAGCATCCAATATTTACACCTGGAGTCTACCTGGAGTTGTTTCGGCCATCCTCATTGGCCTCGGCGAGAGTTGCTCCCCCCAAGTATGTTTGCTGCCAGTGCTTGATGCAGCAGGCTATTCGAGGGGGCATCTCTCACCCCCGCGAAGCATGGCTGATCAGGCACCGACTTGAGATGGTTGTCCAAGGCTTTCTTGAATACTTCCGTTAGCACGTCCATCACGTTTCTCACGTTCTCTGGCATTTTGTTGAAGAGGCTCGGTTCCCTGTTTGTCAACCAGGAGTCCCCCAGTGTGCCCAGAGCTCCCCTACACTTTTGGGGTGGGATGTTACATTTCTTACCCCCTCTGTCGCTCCAGTTCCATGATATTGTGGTGTGAAGGTTTGGCACTAGACCCTCGATAACTTTCCATGTGTAAATTATCAATTATCTCTCTCTTCTTCGCTCCAGTGAATATAAGTTAAGAGCCTTCAGCCTATCCCAGTAATGAAGATGTTTTACCGAGCTGATGTGGGACGTGAAGCTTCTTTGAACACTCTCTATTTCGTATATTTTCCCGGCTTTGTGTGGAGATGTTAGCACACTGCAATACTCCAGTCGTGGGATCACCAACGATTTGAAAAGTGTTATCATTGGCCGTTCTTCTCGTGTCTTGAAAGTGCGCAGTATCCAACCTACAAGTTTACTCGCCGCTACTGACTTGGCCTGATTATGTTCTTTGAAAGACATGTTTTCTGACATTATTACCCCAAGATCTTTAACCTCTGATTTTCATGGGATTGGCAGGAGTGACTCTGTTAAGTAGGTCGTGTTTTCTTTAAACTCTTCATTTCCTCTATACCTTATCAGCTGAAATTTCTCTTCGTTAAATTGCATGTTGTTATCTTTGGTCCACCGAAATACAGCGTTTATGTCTGCTTGCAAGATTTCTTTGTCTTCTATTGTGGTTATTCCTAGACTTAGTTTTGTGTCGTCTGCAAATGATGAGACACTGCTGTGTTGTACATTTGCATCAATATCACTTATTAGTATTAGGAAGAGTAAGGGTACCAACACTGTACCCTGGGGAACAGAGCGTTTAACCTCTGAACCTTCCGATACTGCTTGATTTACTGCTACTGATTGTCTTCTGTTAATGAGAAAATTATAGATCCACCTCCCCACCATTCCAGTGATACCTTTTTCTTTCAGCTTATGTGCTATAATTCCATGATCACACTTATCAAATGCTTTGGCAAAGTCTGTGTATATGACATCTACATTTCTTTTCTCTTCCAAGTCATCTAGAACTTTGTCATAGTATTCTAGTAGCTGCGAGAGACATGATCTTCCTGCTCTGAACCCGTGTTGTCCTGAGTTGTGGAGCCTGTTTTCTTCCATGTATTTTGAGACTTTTCCTCGTAGACAGAACGCATAGATCACATGGAGGTGTAGCCTTGTACATACATGACTCACTGATATGTACTGAATTCCTAAATAACAGTAATGAAGTGGTGGAAATACTTGGAGTTAAAATAGAATCCCTAAATTTAGCAGTTATTGTTACATACAGGCCTCCAGACTCATCCCGAGAAGAATTCAAAACCCAGCTCAACAAAATAAAATCAGAAGTGGAAACCCTGGGGAACCCAACACCAAATATTATATGGCTAGGAGACTTTAAGCTACCAAACATTAAATGGAGACAACTAGAAAACCAGTTTGTGGCAAATAACACCGGAGAAGCAAATACTAATACGAGAGAGCTTGTTGAACTTTGTGATTTTTTTAGTCTTACCCAACATATTGCTGAACCCACATGGGAAAACAATATCTTAGACCTGGTCTTCACTAACAACGACTCTCTAGTACACAGCATTAACATATCGGACACAACATACTCAGATCATAAATTAATTGAGATCAAAACAACCTTAGAAAGTGTACAGACAACCTCAGAATCGAGAACAAAAACCGGCCCCTTCAGTAAATTTAACTTCAATAACAAAAACATTAGGTGGGAAGAGGTAAATCAAGAAATGGAGGAAATAGACTGGGAAGATTTAATGGATAACCTGACACCAGCAGAATGTCTAGTCTTAATAACAGAAACCATGACCCAAATCTGTAGCCACCATAAACCTGCAAGACAAACAAAACGAAGAAGCAAACAAGATCGGGAAAGGAGGAGGCTGTACAGAAGAAGAAAATTACTCACACAAAGACGCACACATCAAAATCTACAGGATAGGCAAAAGGTCGAAATAGATAGAGAAATTGTGGAAATTGAACAAAGGCTAAGAATATCATATGAACTACAACATATGGAAGAGGAGAGGAAAGCTATTGCAGGTATAAAGGAAAATTCCAAATACTTCTTTTCATACGCCAAACAAAAGGCTAAAACAACATCAAACATCGGCCAACTGAGCAAAGGGGACGGCTCTTTCACAGGGGACAAAAAGGAAATGAGCAACTCTTAAGCAGGCAGTATGAAATGGCATTCAGTGAGCCTGATGAAACAAAAGTCATCAGAGACCAAAATATATTTGTCATGGAAACCTCCCCCACGGAAACCCCTCAGATGCTGGATATTGATTTCGGTCCAAAAGACATAGAAGAGGCCATTTCCAACATGCCATCCCACTCGGCACCAGGCCCGGACTCATGGAATTCGATCCTAATGAAAAAATGTAAGGAAAACCTCTCAAAACGCCTGGCTATAATGTGGAGAAGGAGTCTAGACACTGGTGACATACCAGATAGCTTGAAAAACGCAATAATTGCCCCACTGCATAAAGGAGGGAGTAAAGCACTACCAAAAAACTACCGCCCGGTAGCTCTAACCTCTCACATCATTAAAGTTTTCGAGCGAGTCCTGCGAAGCAAAATTTCAACATTCATGGAGACAAATGAACTACACAACACCGGTCAACATGGGTTCAGAGCGGGAAGATCATGTCTCTCACAACTTTTGGAACACTATGACAAAATTCTTAAAGCGCTAGAAGAAAAGAAAAACGTGGATGTCATTTACACCGATTTTGCTAAGGCATTTGATAAATGTGACCATGGTATAATAGCCCACAAACTGAAAGCAAAAGGTATAACTGGGAAAATCGGACGGTGGATATACAATTTCCTCGTAAACCGAAAACAATCGGCAGCAGTAAACCAAGTCACTTCTGAGCCTTCGGATGTCAAAAGCTCAGTGCCCAAAGGAACAGTGCTAGCGCCCCTTCTGTTCCTCATACTAATTTGCGACATAGATACCAACACCAGACACAGTACGGTGTCGTCTTTTGCTGATGACACAAAATTAAGCAAGATAGTAAACACACAAGAGGACACGGGCCGACTGCAGGAAGACATGAATGTAGTGTTCCAGTGGACCAGGGAAAACAACATGCAATTCAATGAGGAAAAATTCCAATTAATACGGTACGGAGATAATAATGGTGTTAAAGAAATTACAAATTACTTAACAGAATCTAACCACATAATAGAATGGAAAGACAGTGTGAAAGACCTTGGGGTATTAATGTCTGAAAATATGGGTTTCAAAGTACATAACCAGGTCAAAGTGGCGGCTGCGAAACGTCTAACGGGTTGGATTCTGCGTACTTTTAAAACACGCGGTGAATTGCCTATGATAACGCTCTTCAAATCTCTAGTGCTACCGCGGCTTGAATACTGTAGCGTATTAACATCCCCATACAAAGCAGGTGAAATAAATGACGTAGAGAGTGTACAAAGAAATTTCACTTCGCATATAAGTTCGATAAAACATCTACACTATTGGGAGTGTTTAAGAGCACTGAATCTGTACTCACTGGAACGTAGAAGAGAACGTTACCTAATAATATACACATGGAAAATCGCAGAGGGTTTAGTACCAAACCTACATACTCCGATAGTCATGAAATTCAGTGATAGGAGAGGCTGGGAATGCGAAATCCCCCGGATGAACAACAGGGGTGCTATGGGCTCTCTGCGAGAGGGCTGGTTATCACACAGAGGCCCACGTCTCTTCAACAAACTCCCACGGCGAGTAAGAGACATGAGGGACATCTCGTTAGACAACTTCAAGAGAGCCCTAGATGTCGAACAGCAAAAAGTTCCAGACGAGCCCATCCTCGCAAGGGAGCGAGCTGTCGCTTCAAACAGTCTACTGCACCAAATCACCACCCATAACGAGGGGCGTCGCGCTCCTTGGTGCCGCTAGAGGAGCGGCGAACACATCCAAAGGTATCCAAAGGTAAAGGTAGTACTCTTTCAAAGATTTTGATGATGTGAGATGTTAGTGCTACTGGGCGGTAGTTTTTTGGCAGAGCTTTACTTCCTCCTTTGTGTAGTGGTGCAATTGTTGTGTTTTTCAGACTTTCTGTGATTTCTCCTGTATCTAGGCTCTTTCTCCACATTATGGCTAGAGGTCTTGCTAGCGATGTTTTGCAGTTCTTGAGCAGGACTGAGCTCAATGAATCTGGTCCTGGTGCTGAGTGGAGCGGCATGCTGTTTATTGCCCTTTCTATATCTATTGGCCCAAATTCTATATCTGATATATGGAGGGGGACTCTGTTCTCGCCCATAAAGAAACTGTTTGGATTGTCAATAGTTTTAGATGGATCGGGTTGACTGAACACGGTTTCATACTGTTTTCGTAGAAGTTGACTCATTTCTTTGTCATCTGTTGTATATGATCCGTCGAGTTTGATGAGTGGGCCAATGCTTGACGCTGTTTGTGATTTTTTCTTTGCATATGATACGATATTCTCAGCTTGTGTTCAATATCCTCAATCTCCCTTTTCATTATGTTAATTTTCCTTTCCAGTAATCCAGCTTGGGAGAGCCGATGTGACAGTAGTTTTCTTCGTTTGTAGAGCCTTCTCCTTTCTCTTTCTTGCTTACTTCTGCGCTTCATTTTTCTCTCTGGAATGTGATCCGAGCATACGTTTTTAACTAATTCATTTACTAGACTAAGGCATTCAGGGGTTGTTTTGTCTGCCATTTGGACTTCCCAGTCTATTTCCTCTATCTTCTGGTTTATGCTTGGCCAATTTATATGTTTATTATTAAAGTTGTACTTACTGAATGGGCCTGTATACGATCTCCTTGTTTTGTTTGTTTGTAGGTACTCGATGTTGGTCAGTACCTCGATTATCCTATGGTCAGAATAAGTAGTATATGATATGCAGGTATTGTGCACAATGTTCTCATTGTTTGAAAAGATCAGGTCTAGGATGTTTTGACCTCTAGTTGGTTCTGTGATGTGTTGGTTTAAGTTGAACATAGAACATAAATTAAGTAGTGCTTTTGAGTGTGCATCACCCTCTGCATTTAAGGTGTTTGGCAATATTTGGTGTTCTATTTGCCTCCATTTGATATTAGGTAAATTGAAGTCTCCCAACCACAGGATGTTAGGGGTTGGAGACCCCAGTCCTTCTATAGCCGTTTTGTTCTTATCCAGCTGGGGTTTGAACTCATGAAGTGAGGCATCCAATATTCACACACACAGCATCCAATATTTACACACACACAACATCCAATATTTACACAAACACACACACACACACATATTCCAATAATTACACACACATACATACTCTACTATTTACACACACACACACACACACACAAACAGACAGACACACACACACTCACACAAACAGACACACACACACCACCTTGTATATTATCTAAGGTACACTTACGTCAACATTAATCCCTACCAGCACTATTAATTAATCCCTGGCCGTGCGTCATTGTAATCACCACCAGCGGCCTATCACTGTATATTACAACCACGTCACACAAATACAACCTGCATGTTAATTGTAATCCTCTTCCTGTATGTAAAATGTAGCTTGGTGGTATAATGGTTAAACTGTGTAAGTTCTGTATGTGGTGTCCTGGGTTCGAATCCCCGGATGATCATATGCTTTCATAAGTTGCACTGAGAGTTATTGGTGTTAAGAATGATATTGTAGTAAATACCAATTTTCTTCATGTAGATCACATTATGTATTATTATTTGTCAAAAGTAATTTGTTCATGAATGATAAATGCAATCTCTTCACCTTGTACATAAACTATATACTGACTAAAGTGGCAAAGTGGCAACTGTTACGCAACTTATTTGGTTAACTGTATTTCATACAATTAATCCGTTTATCTTTCTTATGGAACTTTGACTACTCGGTTACAATGAGCACATCACAGACAGAATAAAGAATACAGTTATTTATACAGACCATAGTCCTTGAAGAGTAAAAACACTGCAATCATTTTTGGTGGGCAAACTTAACTTCAAACGATGACATTGTAATATTTAAGGGAGATGGGTCGTTTTTTCTGGTCCACCTTCTTTCTCATGTTTAGCCCCATTAGTTTTCAGATTTTAAGACGTTCGGCCCATTAGTTTGGCGATTTTATGACCTTTCGCCCCATTTCTTTGTCAATATTTAGAGTTTTCATGTACATTTTATTTTGATTTTCTACCTGGCGAGAGATAGCGAGCCTGTAATTTAGGAGGAATTGGCCTTCGGCCGGGACATTTTTCTATCGAAAAATTTACAAAATTACCTTGAAGGAGGGTCTAGGGAGATGTTTCTTTAAGCTTGATGGAGGTCTAGTGAGGAAACTAAAAAATTATAACAAATATGTAAATGAGGAAATAAATAGGCCCATCCCTCTTAAAAATAGTATATAGCCTACATATAACTGGGTACGGTACTAGCTCCAAACACGACAGTATATTATTATGTGATCTGTAAATAATCTCCACGCACTTTATTGTAACTGTTTGCTACCATAATATGTATACCTGTCTACGGTATAACGTACACACACGATTTGGCAAATAAGCATTCGACCAACGCATCCCAAGCCGGGAACCAAATTCGTACCTCTCAAAGGGAGAAGGTCTTATTTGTTGGTCGATTATTTCAGTTATTGATAATTTCTTTAGTTTCCTTCTTATACCTCCATCAAACTGAAGAAAAAACATCCCAAAGATCCTCCTTCTAGATATATTTGTACATTTTTCAGTAGACAAATTTCCTGGCCGAAGGCCTATAACTCTTTAATTACAGACTCGCTATTGCTCGCCAGGAAAAAAGTCAACACCTAAATCACACAAAAAGTCTGAATATTGACAAAGACATGGGCGCGAAAGGTTTTAAAATCGACAAACTTATGGGCCAATAGTCTTAAAATGGCAAAACCAATGTGGCTAAACATGAGGGAGAAGGTGAGCCAGAAAAACCAACCATCCCCCATCAAAGCTCGCCAATATATTATCTTCCCACTGGCACTGCGGATAATCGTCAGGCACCATATTCAAATGCCGTGTCAAGAATCATCATCTCCAATAAACCTATTTCGCGAGCTCGAGTCAATGTTCTCTTATTTCGTCTGCCCACGTACTTAACAGAGACCACCTCGCTTTTTTTCTCTTTCTCTCCCTCTCTTTTTGGCTTGTATCCATTCGGACCCATTCAGCCTACTGATTTAAGACATTTACCCCCATCCAGGTGTCAATATTTTCCTGGCGAGCGGTAGCGAGCCAGCATATATATATATTTGTGTTTTGACATCAAGCTAAATTTATACATTTTTCGATAGGAAAATGTCTCCGGCGAAGCCGGATTTCTCCATAAAATACTGGCTCGCTATCGCTCGCCTGGAAGATATCGACACCTGGATGGGGATAAACGTCTTAAAACAGTTGGCTGAATGGGTCCGAATGGATACAAACCAGGGAAAGAGAGAAAAGGAGAGAAAAATCAATAAAGCCAGTGACCCCCTTTATGATCACTGTTTCTATTTGTGCCTCACCTACAGTACACAGAGAGTAATCCAGTGAACGCTCACAAACACCTCCTCCTATTCCTATCACAGCATTTTACAACCACACCACACTTCTGTTCAAACACACCTAAGTTACCTCTAGCGTACCTGGATTTTGGCTCTCTATCCTGCACACTATTTTGTTTTTGTTTTTTTAACCTGCGGAAAGTTTAATCTTCTAGCCGTTGATTGTTCGATGTGCGTATTCATTTGCTCATGTATGTATCTTTTGCTCATGTGTGTATCTTTTGCTCATGTATGTATCTTTTGCTCATGTATGTATCTTTTGCTCATGTATGTATCTTTTGCTCATGTATGTATCTTTTGCTCATGTATGTATCTTTTTCTCATGTATGTATCTTTTGCGCATGTATGTATCTTTTTATTATGTTTCTAGTTTCCCCCTAGACCACCATCTTAAAGATACACCCCCTGCCCCCCCCAAGATCCTCGGCTTCAAGATGAATGTTTACATTTTTCGTTGGAAAAATGTCCCGGCCGAAGGCCGATTCCTCTTAAATTACAGGATCGCTATCGCTCGCCAGGTAAACATCGACACCTAATTGACACGAAAGGTCTTAATATTGACAAAGAAATGGGGCGAAAGGTGTTAAATTCGCTAAACTAATGGGCCGACCGTCTTAAAATCTCAAAACTAATACGGCTAAACAAGATGAAGAAAGGGGACCAGAAAAACGACTCATCTCCCCTGGAAACATATGAAAGTGCTATGTCTCTGCATCATATTATAGATAGGCTTTCACAATTAACACCATATTTGGCTGTATCACTTTGCAACAGCCGAGGAATTAACCCTTTCAGGATTATGACGCATTTGGACAGTTTATTCTGGCTATCATCAGACGATTTTATTCAAGATAGGAAGGATCTGTGGAAATTAAAAGGGTAAACCCTCTGACTTCCAAACACGCTTTCTAATCTGCAAAGAATCGTCAAATAATCGCCAGAAAACAGATAGGAAGTGAGTAATCGTCAAATAATAGCCAGAAAACAGATAGGAAGTGAGTAATCGTCAAATAATAGCCAGAAAACAGATACCTTACCTTACCTTACCTTTGGATGTGTTCGCCACTCCTCTAGCGGCACCATGGAGCGCGACGCCCCTCGTTATGGGTGGTGATTTGGTGCAGTAGACTGTTTGAAGCGAAAGCTCGCTCCCTTGCGAGGATGGGCTCGTCTGGCACTTTTTGCAGTTCGACATCTAGGGCTCTCTTGAAGTTGTCTAACGAGATGTCCCTCATGTCTCTTACTCGCCGTGGGAGTTTGTTGAAGAGACGTGGGCCTCTGTGTGATAACCAGCCCTCTCGCAGAGAGCCCATAGCACCCCTGTTATTCATCCGGGGGATTTCGCATTCCCAGCCTCTCCTATCACTGAATTTCATGACTATCGGAGTATGTAGGTTTGGTACTAAACCCTCTGCGATTTTCCACGTGTATATTATTAGGTAACGTTCTCTTCTACGTTCCAGTGAGTACAGATTCAGTTCTCTTAAACGCTCCCAATAGTGTAGATGTTTTATCGAACTTATATGCGAAGTGAAATTTCTTTGTACACTCTCTACGTCATTTATTTCACCTGCTTTGTATGGGGGGATAGGAAGTGAGTAATCGTCAAATAATAGCCAGAAAACAGATAGGAAGTGAGTAATCGTCAAATAATAGCCAGAAAACAGGTAGGAAGTGAGTAATCGTCAAATAATAGCCAGAAAACAGGTAGGAAGTGAGTAATCGTCAAATAATAGCCAGAAAACAGATAGGAAGTGAGTAATCGTCAAATAATAGTCAGAAAACAGATAGGAAGTGAGTAATCGTCAAATAATAGCCAGAAAACAGGTAGGAAGTGAGTAATCGTCAAATAATAGCCAGAAAACAGGTAGGAAGTGAGTAATCATCAAATAATAGCCAGAAAACAGATAGGAAGTGAGTAATCATCAAATAATAGTCAGAAAACAGATAGGAAGTGAGTAATCGTCAAATAATAGCCAGAAAACAGGTAGGAAGTGAGTAATCGTCAAATAATAGCCAGAAAACAGATAGGAAGTGAGTAATCATCAAATAATAGTCAGAAAACAGATAGGAAGTGAGTAATCGTCAAATAATAGTCAGAAAACTGATAGGAAGTGAGTAATCATCAAATAATAGCCAGAAAACTGATAGGAAGTGAGTAATCATCAAATAATAGCCAGAAAACTGATAGGAAGTGAGTAATCATCAAATAATAGCCAGAAAACTGATAGGAAGTGAGTAATCATCAAATAATAGCCAGAAAACAGATAGGAAGTGAGTAATCATCAAATAATAGTCAGAAAACAGATAGGAAGTGAGTAATCGTCAAATAATAGCCAGAAAACAGATAGGAAGTGAGTAATCATCAAATAATAGCCAGAAAACAGATAGGAAGTGAGTAATCGTCAAATAATAGCCAGAAAACAGATAGGAAGTGAGTAATCGTTTCTTATAAGAGTTAAGGGGACAGTGGTTATATTTGGGTATATTTATCTATATATGTATTTATTTTTTACTTTCCTCGCTAGACCTCCATCAAACTTGAAAAACAAACACCCCCTAGACCCCGTCAAAATAAATTTGTACATTTTTCGGTAGAAAAATGTCCCGGCCGAAGACTGGTTCCTCCTAAAATTACAGACTCGCTATCGCTTCGCTAGGGAAAAATCGATATCTAAATGGCACGAAAGGTCTTAATATTGACAAAGGAATGGGGTGAAAGGTCTCAAAATCGCCAAACTAAAGGAACGAACGTCTTAAAATCTGAACACTAATGGTGCTAAATATGAGGAAGAAGAGAGACCAGAAAAACGCCCTATCTCCCCTTAATGTCAGCCCAAATCAAATGAAGCAAGACTCCCTCACGCTGAAAGGTGCTAAAATTCATCAGCCATCATCTCCAATTCGCTTGACTTTTGGCTTGCAAGGCGTTGATGGGCTAAATACAGAGCTGACATATCTGGCAACCCACACCACCACCAATACAGAGCTGACAGATCTGGCAACCCACACCACCACCAATATTTCTTGGAGTCTTGATACCCTTACATTTGCTATACACTTTTCCAAATAAGTAGGCTAAAACTCTTGAATTTTATTTCTATAACTCACCAACGACTAAAGTAATAAAATAAATATTTCTATCATTTTGGAGGGGTCAGCCAGGGAAAAGGTGTGGATATTTACAGCCCATTTGCTCTAGCCACCTTTGAGTTACAGAAGTTAGGGTTTCACGATGTCTGGCAAACCTATTTGGAACATGGTATAGGTTGAGCACAGTAACTAATAATAAACCCAAAGTGAGCTAACCTAACGTAAGCTCAACAAACTTCACATCTCACTTGACCTAACCATACTTAACCCCTTCAACTATATGACGCCTTTTGACCTTTAATTCTGGCTATAATTAAACGAATGCATGCAGTTTAAGAAGGATCTATGTTATTCAGAGGATTTATCGAGATCGTATTTACATCTTTGAATCTTCTAGGTATATTCTAAGTTAAAGAAAATCGCCTAATGGTAACCAGAAAATGATGAAAATTGCGTCATCATGCTGAAGGGGTTAACTAAAAGCCAATCTCGTTGAATTTCAACCGACTTAAGCTAACCTGATTTTTACCTAGCGTCACCTAATATAACACACTCAATTAAATCCAACCAACCCTAAATATTTTTGATAAGATTAGATTATTTGAAAAAAAGAAAAAAAAGTGAAATGGTATACCCGTATCCGCAGACTTCAAAGAGGTATCGTTTCGGAAATACAGTACTGTATGACTGTGGTTCTTCTCTCTCTCTCTCTCTCTCTCTCTCTCTCTCTCTCTCTCTCTCTCTCTCTCTCTCTCTCTCTCTCTCTCTCTCTCTCTTCTGGCTCACCTGCTGTCGTACATCTCCACATATATTTATGGGGAGGATTAGGGGGGAACTTCATATGCCCCTCCCACCTGTTAGAGAGAGAGAGAGAGTTACGTTTCAGGTTGCTCTTGCTTTCGCCTGATCTTATACTTCCTTTAATGGTTGCTAATTTATCTCATTTACGTTTGCACTCCCCCCCCCCCCTCTCTCTCTCTCTCTCCTTCTTGTTCTTCTTCTTCTGTCTTTTGCTTAGTTCTTTAACAACAAGGATTCTTTGAGCCTTACAAGATACGATGCCGCAATTCAAGTATGTTTTCTGGCTATTATCAGACGATATTATTCAGGTTAGCCAAGGTATATGGAAGTCTGAGGGTTAATTAATTAAGATAGTCTTCACCTATATAATTCCCACAGATCCTTCTAAAACTGTATAATATCGTCTAATGATAGCCAGAATAAACTGTCAAAACGCGTCATAATCTTTAAGGGGGGTCACCGTTTTTTTTTTTTATCTTTCTCTCTTTTTATCTCTTTCCCTGGCTTGTATCCATTCGGCCCCATTCAGCCAACTATTTTACGACGTTATCCCCATCCAGGTGTCGATTTCTTCCTGGCGAGCGCTAGCGAGCCAGCATTGTATGGAGAAATCCGGCTTCACCGGAGACATTTTTTTATCGAAAAAATTACAAATTTAGCTTTCTGTCAAAACAAAAATATATGTATGCTGGCTCGCTACCGCTCTCCAGGAAAATATTGACACCTGGATGGGGTAAACGTCTTAAAACAGTTGGCTGAATGGAGCCGAATGGATACAAGACAAAGAGAGAGGGAGAGAAAGAGAAAAAAGCGAGGTGGGCTCCCTTAACGCTTTCAGTGCGAGTGATCTCCTTTTAAATGTATTCTGGCTACTATTCAATGGCTTTATTCAGTTTAGGAAGGACCTCTACCAACTATCTCATTTAACCCTTTTAGCTAGCACAGATCCTTCCTAAGCTTCATATAATCCTCTAAATATAACTAGAATCTATCAAACAAAAGACGTCGACCGTTCTGAAAGAGTTAAATGACTGTCGGCACTCGAATCCTAACAAGACACCTACATCACAATGCTTATCAATGACCAATCCACACACTCGCAGAATTACCTTTAAATACTATTAATGTTTTTAAATACTGGTAACCGGTTAAAGATTTCCGCACTAATTGAGAGAGAGAGAGAGAGAGAGATTCTGAATATGTTGTCGTCGCATGTAAAGTGTATAAAATTATATGTGTTCTCAAAACTGCTTAAATGTGTGTGTGTGTGTGTGTGTGTGTGTGTGTGTGAGGCTGACATATGCTGGTGTTCTCATTATCACCCCTCTACGCCCCCCCCCCTCCCCTCCACCCACCCCCACACAAAACACGTGAGGCTTATATAATTGTTTGTTGTTGGCACTGGACCTTTGGATTTGATCTGGCGACAACAGCAAAAGAACACCGAGAAAGACAACAACATCAAGAAGAAGAAGACTAAGAAAAAGAAGAAGAAGAAGAAGAAGAAGAAGAAGAAGAAGACTTAATGTTATAATACAAATAATACATCAACTACAACAGAAACAACAATAGCGACAACAACACTAATGACAAAAATGTCAACAATAACAACTTAAGTAATCCGAACCAAAAAAATACTGAATAAATATTAAAAAAAAAAAAAAAAAAAAAACAATTAAAAGAACATTTATTACCTAATACCAATAATAAGAATAACAATAACAATTACAATACAGTAAGAACATCAGCACCACCATATTAGAATGTTAACAACAACAACAATAACAACAATAATAACAATAGAAGCAGCAGTAGCATGGATGCAGTACATAATAGTTACAACAATAACATGTAATGCTCTATTAATATGCTAAATAACAAGGCCACTCAAAAATCCCCAATTCCCCCCTCCAACAAAAAATAAATACATAAATAAAGCATCCAAACAACAGCAACTTCATCATTAATATAATCAGCATTGTAATACTCATCAAAACCACCACCACCACCACCAACAACAACAACAACAACAACAACAACAACAACACCAACAGCAAGCACACGAACAACACAGAAACAACAGATCTGCAAAGTCAACATAGATGTTCTTTAATGAATGGCGAACTCCACATCGAAAGTCATTGTTCAACTCCCACAACAAAGAAAAACACGGAAGACTATATGTATAATCTTTTACTTACACCAGAAACGAACGACAGTTTTTAATTATCTTTGTATGATATCATTAATGGAAAATGAACGAGTAGCAAGTTATATTAATATCGAGAACAGAAAAAGTATATGAACACGCTAGAAAAAACCTACTCTATCACCACCTCCACCACCACCAACAACAACAACAACAGCAAGTTAAATAGGGCTATCAACACCCCCTAAAAATACAGGAAAACACACAGACTAGTTCAAAACAGGGCAAAATGAAAAAGAAAGATTTTTTTTTCCTGTGGTCTTTATTAACACTCAATATCAACCAAGACCTTTTCACTAACAACAACAACAACAACAACAACAACAACAACAACAAAAATAAAACACACCATTGGAAAGCTCCAAGGTTATGGTAGACCTAATATTATATGGATGAAATGGACTGGGTGTGAGTGCCATCTGCTTTGTGTGGGGCAGATGGCCTTCTGCAGTCTCAACTGTTTATGTTCTTAAAAACAACAAACAAAACAAAACCGAGGATGAATAAAGCAAGACGACCATAGCAAAAAAATAACATAGGAAAAACAACAACTAATTATGTAACAACAACAACAACAACAACAACAACAACAAATAGTAAACTCCAGGCAATCAGGGTAGAGTAAAGCAAGACGACCAAGGCCCAAAAATACATACACCCCCCCCCCCCCCCCCCCACACACACACTTCCCTCCACAAGATATATAAACAAAAACCTGAACTATAAACCTCTTGCCTGGTATTTATTAAGAGTGGGGTATTAAGTTTCCACAGGTTGGGTCTCGCTCCGCCTCAATTCCCTCTAACATAAATCCACAGATTTTTTTTTTTTTTTTTTTTAATATATCTCGGGCTGCGTTTCATCCCAGGGTCTGAGGAGATGCTGTCTTGGGTACTGTTTGCATTGTCTACCATCCGAATATCAGTAATAAGCCTTCTAAAATGTTAATAGTGGAAGCAAAGCTAATCAATGAGTCTTCAAACCTTCATGTATAAATCCCTAGACTTTATATATATATATATGTATATATATATATATATATATATATATATATATATATATATATATATATATATATATATATATATATACATATAAATATATATATATATATATACTGTATATATACCGGTATATATATATATATATATATATATATATATATTTATTTACTGTCGGACGCCTTACTCCCCTTTATGAGGGTATACAATGCCCCCAAGCGGACTTTTTCCCTGTGAGAAGGACAACCAGTGCCAGTTTACTGAAGGACTTACAGGATTGACCACGCAACTTAGGGTCCGTCCGATTCCGAGGCCTTCTATGTATCTTTTCAGCATTATTTGTCTACAGTGGTGTGCGGCTAGTCCATCCACTAACCTGCTTCAGCCTTAGGTAAGCAGTACAGAACCCTAGACAGGTTGCTGACCAAGGTTGACAGGTCTCATCCACCCGGATTGTTATAAGGTTGTCTCCCCTAGATGGGTTGCTGACCAAAGGAAAATTTCAAGTACTTTTCATATGCCACACAAAAAGCTAAAATAGCATCAAACATCGCCCACTAAGCAAAGGGGATGGGTCATTCACAGGGGACAACAAGGAAATAAGCGAACTCTTACGCCGGCAGTATGAAATTGCCTTCAGTGAGCCTGACGAAGCAAAAGCCATCAGAGACCAAAATAATTGTTTGAATGAAAGCTGAAAGCTACCGAGAGAGAGAGAGAGAGAGAAACGAGATTCAAGGCGGGGTCTCTCATGTGTGTGTGTGTGTGTGTGTGTGTTTGATAGTGAGAGATTGTGTGAGTTTGTGCGTGTGTGTGTATGTGCATGTGTGTGAGCTTGTGTGTGTATGTTAGCGTGTAGGTATGTATGTGTGTGTGGGAGTTAACATAAATAAACGCGCCGAGATAAAGCCCAGAGCCCCCCAGACAGTAACTAGACACCTGCCAGGCCTCACAGGTGTGCCGGGGCCAAGACACGGGCAAAAAAAAAAAAAAAAAAAAAAACTCAAACGCCGACGAGACTTAGCGGGTGGAAAATGAACCGCGATTAGTGATGTCGGCAGTTTGGACCCCAGAGAGAGAGAAATAGAGAGTTGGAAGACGGTGAGAGAAATATGTGGTAGTTTCATTTTACATAGACTGTTTTATGTTTTATATATACAGTATATATACATTTTTGTTTTCCCAGCTGACGGTAAATTGCCAACTCTGCATATAAATCACTCCGCTATTACGAAGATTTTGTAAGACTCCGAAGAAAATAATTGGTAGTTTCATTTTGCATAGGCTAGTGCTTTTTATCTTTTTCTTCCAGGTCACGGTAAATTGCCACGTCTGCACCTAAATCATTCCGCTATTACGAAGATTTTGTGGTGAAATATGGTGCCTAGTCTTGATATGATGCAGCGACAAATTAGTTTCATATTTATCAATTGCGTATCGCGAATTAAGTGACCAAGGGACTCATTTAACAGTTAGCTGAAATATAATCTACTAATATGTATCCATCTATTGTTTTATCAGGATCTATTATCAAAATTATGAATGTTGTGAAGCGATGGTGAGAGATACACCATCTTGATTACTGATAGTTGGCAGCTTTGAAACTAATACATGCAATAAGATAACATATTACTTACAAGAATACGCTTTTAGAGACCAGCTTGGGCTCTGAAGAGTGGTGGGAGTCGTGAAAAGAAATATTTGGTATTTTAACGTATCTTGCATTAGTATTAAGGGGGAATATGCGTATTTATTTACTTATATATTGATATGTTTATTATTTGTTTTTAGTTTCCTCCCTAGACCTCCATCAAGCTTAAAAAACATCAAGATCCCCCTTCGAGATAAATGTTTACATTTTTCGGTAGAAAAATGGCCGGTACCTCCCAAATTACAGGCTCGCTATCGCTCGCCAGGAAAGAAATCGATACCTAAATGGCACGAAAGGTCTAAATATTGACTGAAAAATGGTGCAGGTCTTAAAATCGACAAACTACTGTGGCGAACGGCTTAAAATCTGAAAACGAATGGAACTGAACATGAGGGAGAAGGGAGGACCAGAAAAACCAACCACCCCCCTTAAGGTGTACATCTATCATTATATCAAGGTTTACTAGCAAAAATGACCGAAATATGTACACCTTTATCTCGAAGGAGGGTCTTGGGGGTGTTCATCTATCATAATTATAACTTATGACTGCGTGAACAAAGCTATAACAACTCCGGGTTTGATTAATGGCAGGGTGTCACACGAAATCAAAGTCCATTATTTTAAGTCTTTATTGTTGTATATGCAAAGATAAAATTGTGGTTTATAGTTCACATTATGCCTTTAGAAGTGATACCATGGTCAAAACAATGCTATTTTACCTCTAATATCTTGTGTTCCTTCTCATATTCATTCAAGTCTTCAAACAAAATATCTCCGGTTTGACACGCTGCTTAGTAGTGTCGGCAGTTTGGGGCCCCAGAGAGAGTGTTGGCAGGCGAGCAAAGAAATAGTCGGTAGTTTCAGCTTTCCGACGCCATGGGATTCTTCTACCCTCTTCTCCTCCGATATACTGTATATCTATGTGAATACCGTGTGAATAGGTTGGTTCTTTTATGTAATCCTCATATCACGTGTAAAATCTATTCCTCTAACATTTTATCAGGGTTTACGAGCAAAATTATGTTAAGAGGAGGATTTTGTTTCTGTTTGTTATGGTCCCTCTTCTCCCTCATGTTTAGCCCCATTAGTTTTGAGATTTTTAAGACATTCGCCCCATTAGTTTAAGACCTTTTTCTACCGAAAAATTGTACAAATTTATCTTGAAGGAGGGTGTTTGGGGGATATTTTTAAAGCTTGATATAGGTCTAAGGAGTACATATAAAAACAATGATAATAATAATAAATAAATAAATAAATAAATAAATAAATACAAAATAAATTAACATAAAATAGGAAGCGCCGGTGAACGATAAAACATCCGTTTTAGTGATGTCGGTAAGCTGGGCCGAAAAAGAGAGGTTTGTCAATCACCTGAAAACAAAAAAATAATAATGATAATATTCGTCAGTTGTATCTTTCAAACAGTCGGTTCACACGAGCTAACTCGAAACGCTTCCACTTTATAAATATATAAAAGGTCCATCTTCATCACCAACGTTTCCACTTTAAAAATAAATAAGAGGCCGATTCCCATCCCCGTGTGCTCATAGCAAATTTGTGCCTGTGAGGAAACAATGAGAGCAAATTAAAACTAAAAAAAAACATGCCACAACAGACCAGCTGGAGCCAGAAGAGAATAATGGAAATAGAAGGAGAGACCATGATAAAGGAGAGAAACAACTTAGAAAATACCACACCAAAGAAAACGGCTAAGAAGAACGGGAATACCAGCAAGGCGGAAATGTTTCCGAAAGTGCAAGATAGAAACACAAAACAGCAAAGAAGAGAAGAGACCACACCACCCAGGGCAACCACAGAAGATGGTGATGGGCTGGTTTATCAGAGTGAGACCTGAGCGATCTCTGCCATACCCATAGCTTACTCTGACTGTTCCTTTTACTTATATATCTTCTAGATCTCAAGTGGCGGCGTCTTTTCCGTGGATTGACCTCCCTACTGCCAACCTAGAAGTTGGCAGATTGGGAGCCAAAACGTCACATTTTTCCCTTGCCCCTCAGCTTTCCCTTCATAATTGCTGAGGGGCACAGGGCCTTGGGTGGGGCTTTGGTTTCCCGGGCTTTTCCGCACCCTCCTCAGGTCCCTGCCTTGGAGTGGCTTCGGTCACCCGGGCTTTGTTAGTGGTAAGCAGGAAGGATTTTGTGGGGGCGCTCGTTTATGGCCTTGGCCTTGCTTGAGACCTTGGGGCTGTTCGGCCAGACAGCCTGGGGAACAACAACAACAACAACAACAACAACCACAGAAGAAAAGAAGAAAGGAAAGGGGAAACAACAAAATTAGAAGAACTCGCCTCAACAAACCAACGCCAAACAGCAACATCACCCACGAGGAAACGAGAAGACGAAGGAAGAAGGGCAACAACATGGCCGCCCAAAACCACACCTAGCTCAGTCCCACCTCAACACTAGAGAGGCCAGTACAATAAACCACGCTCTGCCACCCACCCCAGGAAAAACAATAAGAGTAACCATCAGCACTTCCGGAAAGCAAGAGAAGATAGCAAGATATAATCAAATAAGCGAGGGGCAGCATACCCAAATCTACCCCCTCCAGATGCGCCGCTCTTCCGCGCAGGTCCCCCATTATCATGCCGGGAATTTCTAAGGGGCCTACCTCAACCCCCTAGTCCACCCCCCCCCCCCCCCCCCCCCCCCCCCTCCCTCCCCCCCCCCCCCCCCCCCCCCCCCCCCCCCCCCCCCCCCCCCCCCCCCCGCACCTATGACCTGCTGACCTCCAAATACCAGCCCTGGGACATTGCAACACACGTCATGACCATCTCGACGAAACCAAGGTAGAGTCAGCAATTTGAGGGCTCAAACCACTTGCATGCAAGACTTGAGCCTAAAAATTAACCTCTCATTCGTTTGTGTATTCATGCCATGGCTGTCTACCTTATTGTTTGAGAGTTCTTTACCCTACTAGGGAAGTTTTGTGCTTCCACACCATGGTGTAGGGATAACATTAGGATCTCTCTTAGGCTGCAGTTTTGACACTGAAAGCAGCACCGAGGGCATGCCACAAACAGACCTTCAGTATCAATCCAATACTCTCCAAAACTCTTGAAGAAGTCTTTGCCATGGCAAGACGTCTCCAGCAGTTCAGGTTTTGCGAGACCGTCTGAATAACGGCACTCTGCATAATATTATAAAGTCCATACTGCATATGGCTAGATTCATGGTCGAGGACATATGTTTGTAGAAAGGCTTAACAACCGACCCCTGGGTTCTTAGAACACTCTTATAAAGGTCAGAGGCAGATTGGGAAAGTTAGTATGTTCATTATCTTACTTCTTCCCCACGTTAGCCCGATACTTAGTCACTCTGTCAAGACACTAGTGACTCTGTATTAAAGACCCTACACCAAGAGTACCGAAACAGAACTTCACCAACGACTAGTATAACGGTCAGGATAGTCGAGCAGCCATAGCTTGGGACATGTCTAAGTTCATGCTCGCGTTCATCCGGTAGTATGCACCCTGCGTAATGACATAAGGAACTACTATTAAAGGTCCCAAACCAACTAGTCCATCTTTATCCCTACTCCATTCACCACACGACAGGGCCACCTAAGCGGATCGACAAGACCGAGAGAAAGGACTCGGCTATTAACACTTCAACCACCAGTGCCAGCATCTCCAAATCTACTCAGTGGTAGAATAGGAGTGTTGAGGGAGTTATATTACTTCAACCACCAGTGTTAAAGTTAATTAAGTGTGTCTCCGAAATCTACGCAAGTGTTAGAATAGGAGTGCTAAGTGAATTCTATATGTCTGTCGTGGATCCTCGCCCGTGCTAGGCATACTTATATTGTGATTATTTCATGTATCAGTGTAAAATGTATTATCGTGTTTTGCACTAAGTGACCATTAATAAGAAAACTCATGTGTGTACTCAGTATTATATTTATCCTTTACGACTTTTGTGCATGTGTAGTTTGGCTTTAGTTTCTCCAGTCAAGCAAGAACCTACCATTGTTCAATTGAACCCCAGTAATAACCCTGGCATAACAAAAACAGATGTTGCTTACTTGTTATCATAGGAAATGTCGGCCGCTTCAACCACAGAGATACAGTTGCTGGCAGGCGCGGGAAGGAATATTACGTATCTTTGCCTTTCGACCATTATAACATTTCCTGCTGGTATTTATCTAGTCCTTTAACATTATATTTCCTGCTGGTATTTATCTAGTCCTTTAACATTATATTTCCTGCTGGTATTTATCTAGTATTTATCTAGTCCTTTAACATTATATTTCCTGCTAGTATTTATCTAGTCCTTTAACATTATATTTCCTGCTGGTATTTACCTAGTATTTATCTAGTCCTTTAACATTATATTTCCTGCTGGTATTTATCTAGTATTTATCTAGTCCTTTAACATTATATTTCCTGCTGGTATTTATCTAGTATTTATCTAGTCCTTTAACATTATATTTCCTGCTGGTATTTATCTAGTCCTTTAACATTATATTTCCTGCTGGTATTTATCTAGTCCTTTAACATTATATTTCCTGCTGGTATTTATCTAGTCCTTTACCATTATTTCCTGCTGGTATTTATCTAGTCCTTTAACATTATATTTCCTGCTGGTATTTATCTAGTCCTTTACCATTATATTTCCTGCTGGTATTTATCTAGTCCTTTAACATTATATTTCCTGCTGGTATTTATCTAGTCCTTTAACATTATATTTCCTGCTGGTATTTATCTAGTATTTATCTAGTCCTTTAACATTATATTTCCTGCTGGTATTTATCTAGTCCTTTACCATTATATTTCCTGCTGGTATTTATCTAGTCCTTTAACATTATATTTCCTGCTGGTATTTATCTAGTCCTTTAACATTATATTTCCTGCTGGTATTTATCTAGTATTTATCTAGTCCTTTAACATTATATTTCCTGCTGGTATTTATCTAGTATTTATCTAGTCCTTTAACATTATATTTAGGCTTAGTAACAGTATGATACTTGTCAGAAGTCTGCCTGCAATTTATCATAGCCTAAATTTAGCCTGCAATATAGGAGGAATCGGCCTTCGGCCAGTTCCTCCAAAATCGCAGGCTTGCTATCGCTCATCAGGAAAAAAATCGACACCTAAATGGCACGAAAGGTCTTAAAATTGAAAAACAAATGAGGCGAAACGTCTTAGATATAGCCAGACTAATGGGGCGAACTTCTTAAAATCTCAAAACTAATGCGGTTATACATGAGGGAGAAGGGGGTCCAGGAAAAAAAAAGACTCCCTTAAGAAAAGCGCAGCAATGTGACCGAAATATAGGACATCTAATAAAGGACATAGCAAGGATAATAGACACCTGCTTGGCTGCTATGCGGAAAGGAGGATCATATAGAGGGTTTGAGTCAGAGCGGCCGCACTCCATAACGGTCACAATCCAATATATCCACGACCAGAACGGCCAGTATCATAAATTAAACTTACTCAGTTTAATATAGCTTAGCCTAATCTAACAAACCAAGGGTAACCTAGAGTCTATATTTTGTTCCCAGCTGATGGTCAATTGCCATTGTTCTACCTTATTTAGTCACTTAGTTCAAATATTTTTTCAGCGATATAATGTTGTTAATAATGAAATCCTAGCGTTAATATGACGCAGATACATAGCAATTGCATTTACTTCCACTAAGAATGATACATCTTCTGGTAAATGATTGAATTTATCGTCAGTATAGTCTAACTTAAGGGCGGTCACCGGCTTGTTTAATCTTTCTCTCTTTCCCTGGCTTGTATCCATTCGGCCCCATTCAGCCATCTGTTTGAAGACGTTTATCCCCATCCAGGTGTCGATTTCTTCCTGGCGAGTGACAGCGACCCAGCATTGTATGGAGAAATCCGGCTTCGCCGGAGACATTTTTCTATCGAAAAAAGTACAAATTTAGTTTGCTGTCAAAACAAAAATATATATAATATATATATGCTGGATCGCTACCACTCGCCAGGAAAATATTGACGCCTGGATGGGGGTAAATGTCTTAAAACAGTAGGCTGAATGGGGCCGAATATATACAAGCCAAAGAGAGAGGGAGAGAAAGAGAAGAAAAAAAGCGAGGTGGGCTCCCTTAAGCTAACTAAACAAATCAAGCTTTGCCTACTGTAACCCCGGTGTTAACGATTATAGCAGTGTTGACCTTCTTCCCACAGAGGAGGTATAGGGCCAAGTTATCAGATCAGGTCAGGTGAAGGTATTGACGGATAAGCCTTAATAACGGCACCTCGTATCTACATTCTACTTTTCCTATTTTGCTGAAGAGTGTAGAGAGGGGAGAAGGGGTGTTGGAGAGAGAGAGAAAACTGTTGGAGTGGCTTTGTTAGTGTGTTATTAGTCTATCAAACGATGATATTATTATTGGAGGAAGGGGAGAGGAGCCCCTTACCGTGTTTATAATTACCACCCTCCTAGCTCTATTGGAGGAAGGGGAGAGGAGCCCCTTACCGTGTTTATAACTACCACCCTCCTAGCTCTATTGGAGGAAGGGGAGAGGAGCACCTTGCCGTGTTTATAACTACCACCCTCCTAGCTCTATTGGAGGAAGGGGAGAGGAGCACCTTGCCGTGTTTATAACTACCACCCTCCTAGCTCTATTGGAGGAAGGGGAGAGGAGCCCCTTACCGTGTTCATAACTACCACCCTTCTAGCTCTGTTGGAGGAAGGGGAGAGGAGCCCCTTACCGTGTTTATAACTACCACCATCCTAGCTCTATTGGAGGAAGGGGAGAGGAGCCCCTTACCGTGTTTATAACTACCACCCTCCTAGCTCTATTTGAGGAAGGGGAGAGGAGCCCCTTACCGTGTTTATAACTACCACCCTCCTAGCTCTATTTGAGGAAGGGGAGAGGAGCCCCTTACCGTGTTTATAACTACCACCCTTCTAGCTCTATTGGAGGAAGGGGAGAGGAGCCCCTTACCGTGTTTATAACTATCACCCTTCTAGCTCTATTGGAGGAAGGGGAGAGGAGCCCCTTACCGTGTTTATAACTACCACCCTCCTAGCTCTATTGGAGGAAGGGGAGAGGAGCCCCTTACCGTGTTTATAACTACCACCCTTCTAGCTCTATTGGAATAAGGGGAGAGGAGCCCCTTACCGTGTTTATAACTACCACCCTTCTAGCTCTATTGGAGGAAGGGGAGAGGAGCCCCTTACCGTGTTTATAACTACCACCCTCCTAGCTCTATTGGAGGAAGGGGAGAGGAGCCCCTTACCCTGTTTATAACTACCACCCTTCTAGCTCTATTGGAGGAAGGGGAGAGGAGCCCCTTACCGTGTTTATAACTACCACCCTTCTAGCTCTATTGGAGGAAGGGGAGAGGAGCCCCTTACCGTGTTTATAACTACCACCCTCCTAGCTCTATTGGAGGAAAGGGAGAGGAGCCCCTTACCGTGTTTATAACTACCACCCTCCTAGCTCTATTGGAGGAAGGGGAGAGGAGCCCCTTACCCTGTTTATAACTACCACCCTTCTAGCTCTATTGGAGGAAGGGGAGAGGAGCCCCTTACCGTGTTTATAACTACCACCCTCCTAGCTCTATTGGAGGAAGGGGAGAGGAGCCCCTTACCCTGTTTATAACTACCACCCTTCTAGCTCTATTGGAGGAAGGGGAGAGGAGCCCCTTACCGTGTTTTATAACTACCACCCTTCTAGCTCTATTGGAGGAAGGGGAGAGGAGCCCCTTACCGTGTTTATAACTACCACCCTCCTAGCTCTATTGGAGGAAGGGGAGAGGAGCACCTTGCCGTGTTTATAACTACCACCCTCCTAGCTCTATTGGAGGAAAGGGAGAGGAGCCCCTTACCGTGTTTATAACTACCACCCTCCTAGCTCTATTGGAGGAAGGGGAGAGGAGCCCCTTACCGTGTTTATAACTACCACCCTCCTAGCTCTATTGGAGGAAGGGGAGAGGAGCCCCTTACCGTGTTTATAACTACCACCCTCCTAGCTCTATTGGAGGAAGGGGAGAGGAGCCCCTTACCGTGTTTATAACTACCACCCTTCTAGCTCTATTGGAGGAAGGGGAGAGGAGCCCCTTACCGTGTTTATAACTACCACCCTCCTAGCTCTATTGGAGGAAGGGGAGAGGAGCCCCTTACCGTGTTTATAACTACCACCCTCCTAGCTCTATTGGAGGAAGGGGAGAGGAGCCCCTTACCGTGTTTATAACTACCACCCTTCTAGCTCTATTGGAGGAAGGGGAGAGGAGCCCCTTACCGTGTTTATAACTACCACCCTCCTAGCTCTATTGGAGGAAGGGGAGAGGAGCCCCTTACCGTGTTTATAACTACCACCCTCCTAGCTCTATTGGAGGAAGGGGAGCGGAGCCCCTTACCGTGTTTATAACTACCACCCTCCTAGCTCTATTGCAGGAAGGGAAGAGGAGCCCCTTACCGTGTTTATAACTACCACCCTTCTAGCTCTATTGGAGGAAGGGGAGAGGAGCCCCTTACCGTGTTTATAACTACCACCCTTCTAGCTCTATTGGAGGAAGGGGAGAGGAGCCCCTTACCGTGTTTATAACTACCACCCTCCTAGCTCTATTGGAGGAAGGGGAGAGGAGCCCCTTACCGTGTTTATAACTACCACCCTCCTAGCTCTATTGGAGGAAGGGGAGAGGAGCCCCTTACCGTGTTTATAACTACCACCCTTCTAGCTCTATTGGAGGAAGGGGAGAGGAGCCCCTTACCGTGTGCATAACTACCACCCTTCTAGCTCTATTGGAGGAAGGGGAGAGGAGCCCCTTACCGTGTTTATAACTACCACCCTCCTAGCTCTATTGGAGGAAGGGGAGAGGAGCCCATTACCGTGTTTATAACTACCACCCTTCTAGCTCTATTGGAGGAAGGGGAGAGGAGCCCATTACCGTGTTTATAACTACCACCCTCCTAGCTCTATTGGAGGAAGGGGAGAGGAGCCCATTACCGTGTTTATAACTACCACCCTCCTAGCTCTATTGGAGGAAGGGGAGAGGAGCCCATTACCGTGTTTATAACTACCACCCTTCTAGCTCTATTGGAGGAAGGGAAGAGGAGCCCCTTACCGTGTTTATAACTACCACCCTCCTAGCTCTATTGGAGGAAGGGGAGAGGAGCCCCTTACCGTGTTTATAACTACCACCCTCCTAGCTCTATTGGAGGAAGGGGAGAGGAGCCCCTTACCGTGTTTATAACTACCACCCTTCTAGCTCTTCCTTGGGTCATCAGGCACAAGGGTAATAGGAGGTTAAGGGGGTCCCCGTTTTTGTTTTATCTTTCTCTCCTTTTTTCTCTTTCTCTGGCTTGTATCCATTCGGCCCCATTAAGCCAACTGTTTTAAGACGTTTATCCCCATCCAGATGACGATATCTTCCTGGCGAGCGATAGCGAGCCAGCATTGTATGGAGAAATCCGGCTTCGTCGGAGACATTTTTCTATTGAAAAATTTACAAATTTAGCTTGCCGTCAAAACAAAAATATATATATATGCTGGCTCGCTACCGATCGCCAGGAAAATATTGACACCTGGATGTTGTAAACGTCTTAAAACAGTAGGCTGAATGGGGCCGAATGGATACAAGCCAAAGAGAGAGGGAGAGAAAGAGAAAAAAGGCGAGGTGGGCTCCCTTAACATTTTCGTTTGCTATTGAGGGCTTTGTATCCTAAAATGAGGTTGACCCCTTCTGTACCGGCGACGTCTTTCTAATTTCATTCTAACTATATTTAGACGATTGTGTGCAGATTATGAAGGATATGTGGTAGTAGAAAGACGATTGTGTGCAGATTATGAAGGATATGTGGTAGTAGAAAGACGATTGTGTGCAGATTATGAAGGATATGTGGTAGTAGAAAGACGATTGTGTGCAGATTATGAAGGATATGTGGTAGTAGAAAGACGATTGTGTGCAGATTATGAAGGATATGTGGTAGTAGAAAGACGATTGTTGGTAGTAGAAAGACGATTGTGTGCAGATTATGAAGGATATGTGGTAGTAGAAAGACGATTGTGTGCAGATTATGAAGGATATGTGGTAGTAGAAAGACGATTGTGTGCAGATTATGAAGGATATGTGGTAGTAGAAAGACGAATGTGTGCAGATTATGAAGGATATGTGGTAGTAGAAAGACGATTGTGTGCAGATTATGAAGGATATGTGGTAGTAGAAAGGGCGAAGTGAGATAGTTCGAAGCCAATCAATATGTCCCTTTTAAAAGTGAATGACACCGTTTATTAATAGTCATAATAAAGTTAAAAGGACGGCAGCGTTAGTGAAAGGGTTGATTGAGGACATGTTTACTCTCGGCCGGGGTTTATATATTGGAAGTGCCTAAGGGAGCCCACTTCGCTTTTTTTCTCTATCTCTCCCTCTCTCTCTTTGGCTTGTATCCATTCGGCCCCATTCAGCCTACTGTTTTAAGACGTTTACCCCCATCCAGGTGTCAATATTTTCCTGGTGAGCGGTAACGAGCCAACATATATATATTTTTGTTTTGACAGCAAGCTAAATTTGTACAGTACATATTTCGATAGAAAAATTTCTCCGGCGAAGCCGGATTTCTCCATACAATGCTGGCTCGCTTTCGCTCGCCCAGAAGAAATCGACACCTGGAGGGGATAAACGTCATAAAACAGTTTGCTGAATGGGGCCGAATGGATACAAGCCAGGGAAAGAGAGAAAAGGAGTGAAAGATAAACAAATCCGGTGACCCCCCTTAATTTACGAACACCTCTCTTGGGTGCCTTCCTCTCGCCATACTGGGCAGGTGTTCGTAGCTCTGGGCACTGTGTTCTTCTGTAGCTCATAGGGATCGATTTATGGGTTTTGGTTGAGAAGTTTTCCTGAGACGTGATTTTCCGGTCCCGTCGCAAGACCACAGTCTCAACCGAGCCGTCGCAAGATCATCACAAGACGGGAAAAACAACATAGGCTTGCTCCAAGCCAGCGCACCATTTTACAAATATATAGGCTAGGCTATACAACTTCCATTTCATCGTAATAACATTCACCGCCAATTTAATTATCATAAGGATTATATAAATGCAATTCTGATGTGAAAAAACAATCGGTAAATAGCATAGCCTAGGCCTAGTCACAGCTGGGGTTTGTTGTTGTTTCGTGGACAAAATCTAACCAAGCGTACTGTCCGACATTAATTGATTATCAACAATTGGATATTCGTTACTGTGGGCTCTTATTACTCTACTTCCTAATAATAGGCAAGTAAATGATAACATAATGTTTGGATAAACAAATATACCGAAATATATTAGAATGAAGAAACAGTAAGTTGAGTGAGATGTTTCAGCTTGCCGTCAACCCAGCTCCGGAGCTCTTTTGCCGTAGCAAGAGAATATTGGTGTCTCGCTTGCTAAAGGTGGGCTTGTGACGGGACCGGAAAAACAGTTTTCGGGGTAGATCTTGCGACGATTGTCTTGCGACGGGACCGGAAAATCACGTCTCTGGTGTTTACATCGCTCCCTTACACACACACACACACACACACACACGATCCTTCCACTTGACACAAACTACCCTCACCCAAACCTTTCCTATAAAAATGTGGTTATTGTTTTATGAGTTAAGTTATGTATTCTTTCATTATTATAATTTTTTTTTCTGTTCAAGTTTCCTCATTAGACCTCCATCAAGAAAAAGAAAAAAAAAAATAGACCGCCATTCAAGATAACTTTGTAAATTTTTCAGTAGAAAAAGTCCCAGCCGAAATTGCAGGCTCACTATCGCTCGCCAGAAAAATATCGACACCTAAATGGCACTAAAGGTCTTAACATTTACAACGAAATGGGGCGAAAGGTGTTAAAATCGCCAAACTAACGGGGTGAACTTCGTAAAATCTCAAAACTAATGGGGCTGAACAGGAGGGAGAAGGTGGTCCAGCAAAAACCATTCCCCCTTAAGTGCATCGATCTTCTCTAAAACCTCCCTCTATTATTATGTCCATGTTTTGACTAAGCTTTGCCATTTTTTCCGTTGATGTGCTCTATATCCTCTTTAGTATAGTGGGGCTTCTGTTCCGCTCCAGCCAATATATTTCCCTCACTGCTGCTGATATGGTTGGCTCTGCATGGTTAGTTCGTTTTATTTTTCCCAAACACATTAATTTCATCCTTGCGAGATTATTCCAGCCTTTCGACTTGGGGACATTCATAAGATGCATACACATTTATGAACACTAGCTTAAAATACAATATATTATGCAGCTACTGTAGACTGAACTCTATCTAGCTATCTATCAGGCACATGCCCTTTTTTATTATTATTGTTTTTTGTTTTTTTTAACTGGGAGTAGCCGACTCGAGACAGTGCCCGAATAGGGAAAAAACACACACATAAACAAAACACTGAACTCAAGATATATTACCCATTAATATAAATATGACCTTCTTAGACCGAATTATTCCGCTTTCTTGAAGTAAGAATACAGTGAATAGGATTGGAAAACGTTTTCTTCAACCATTTGACTCCCAAAGCAATTTTATAAGCAGAAAGAAGTCATCTGAATTGAAGTGAATATTATGTGTATAAGGTTCCCGGACTTTGAAGTGAATATTATGTGTATAAGGTTCCCGGACTTTGAAGTGAATATTATGTGTATAAGGTTCCCGGACTTTGAAGTGAATATTATGTGTATAAGGTTCCCGGACTTTCGTAACATTAAAATAGTACACTTTTAAAATGATTCCGTTAATTTTACGGTAACAGAACTGGCTGACATAATATCACGAAAAATATTTTTTACACATTGTATACTAGAGCGTACCTCCACCTACTTTACACATTGTATACTAGAGCGTACCTCCACCTACTTTACACACTGTATACTAGAGCGTACCTCCACCTACTTTACACATTGTATACTAGAGCGTACCTCCACCTACTTTACACACTGTATACTAGAGCGTACCTCCACCTACTTTACACATTGTATACTAGAGCGTACCTCCACCTACTTTACACATTGTATACTAGAGCGTACCTCCACCTACTTTACACATTGTATACTAGAGCGTACCTCCACCTACTTTACACATTGTATACTAGAGTGTACCTCCACCTACTTTACACATTGTATACTAGAGCGTACCTCCACCTACTTTACACATTGTATACTAGAGCGTACCTCCACCTACTTTACACATTGTATACTAGAGCGTACCTCCACCTACTTTACACATTGTATACTAGAGCGTACCTCCACCTACTTTACACACTGTATACTAGAGCGTACCTCCACCTACTTTACACATTGTATACTAGAGCGTACCTCCACCTACTTTACACATTGTATACTAGAGCGTACCTCCACCTACTTTACACATTGTATACTAGAGCGTACCTCCACCTACTTTACACATTGTATACTAGAGCGTACCTCCACCTACTTTACACATTGTATACTAGAACGTACCTCCACCTACTTTACACATTGTATACTAGAGCGTACCTCCACCTACTTTACACATTGTATACTAGAACGTACCTCCACCTACTTTACGCATTGTATACTAGAGCGTACCTCCACCTACTTTACACATTGTATACTAGAACGTACCTCCACCTACTTTACACATTGTATACTAGAGCGTACCTCCACCTACTTTACACATTGTATACTAGAACGTACCTCCACCTACTTTACGCATTGTATACTAGAGCGTACCTCCACCTACTTTACGCATTGTTTACTAGAGCGTACCTCCACCTACTTTACGCATTGTATACTAGAGCGTACCTCCACCTACTTTACGCATTGTATACTAGAGCGTACCTCCACCTACTTTACGCATTGTATACTAGAGCGTACCTCCACCTACTTTACACATTGTATACTAGAGCGTACCTCCACCTACTTTACGAATTGTATACTAGAGCGTACCTCCACCTACTTTACGCATTGTATACTAGAGCGTACCTCCACCTACTTTACACATTGTATACTAGAGTGTACCTCCACCTACTTTACACATTGTATACTAGAGCGTACCTCCACCTACTTTACACATTGTATACTAGAGCATACCTCCACCTACTTTACACATTGTATACTAGAGCGTACCTCCACCTACTTTACGCATTGTATACTAGAGCGTACCTCCACCTACTTTACACATTGTATACTAGAGCGTACCTCCACCTACTTTACACATTGTATACTAGAGCATACCTCCACCTACTTTACACATTGTATATTAGAGCATACCTCCACCTACTTTACACATTGTATACTAGAGCGTACCTCCACCTACTTTACACATTGTATACTAGAGCATACCTCCACCTACTTTACACATTGTATATTAGAGCGTACCTCCACCTACTTTACACATTGTATATTAGAGCATACCTCCACCTACTTTACACATTGTATACTAGAGCGTACCTCCACCTACTTTACACATTGTATACTAGAGCATACCTCCACCTACTTTACACATTGTATATTAGAGCGTACCTCCACCTACTTTACACATTGTATACTAGAGCATACCTCCACCTACTTTACACATTGTATACTAGAGCGTACCTCCACCTACTTTACACATTGTATACTAGAGCATACCTCCACCTACTTTACACATTGTATATTAGAGCGTACCTCCACCTACTTTACACATTGTATACTAGAGCGTACCTCCACCTACTTTACACATTGTATATTAGAGCGTACCTCCACCTACTTTACACATTGTATACTAGAGCATACCTCCACCTACTTTACACATTGTATACTAGAGCGTACCTCCACCTACTTTACACATTGTATACTAGAGCATACCTCCACCTACTTTACACATTGTATATTAGAGCGTACCTCCACCTACTTTACACATTGTATACTAGAGCGTACCTCCACCTACTTTACACATTGTATATTAGAGCGTACCTCCACCTACTTTACACATTGTATATTAGAGCGTACCTCCACCTACTTTACACATTGTATATTAGAGCGTACCTCCACCTACTTTAGCTGGTTCTTTACCATTAATTTCATCAAGGGACTGGAGTTCCCGAAAAGGAGCTCCAGTCCTGACTCTATTCTTGACTTACAGTGTGTTGGCTAATGCCCCTTAACCCAGAAGGGTTGATAACCTATGAAGTCCTATTTTAACTAACTAATTAATATCACAGGCGTAAATATTCTTCTGAACCTGGTTCCAGGATATGGTCTGGATCGCCTCATAAATTGAATCACGTCTTCCTTGGCTCACATCCTAAATGCTTACCAAATTTCGTGAAAATCTCCAAATCGAATCCTAATGAATAACTTCTTCCTTGACGCATATCCTATCTGCCTACCAAATGTCTTGGAAATCGGTTCATAACCATGTATGTCCTATCTGTGTGTGTGTGTGTGTGTGTGTGTGTTTGTATCGTGGTTCTCCTTTATCCCCGGGTGTATATATTTTGTTGTGCGCCCCCGCCCCCCCCCCCCCCCCCCATCTCTCTCTGGTACTATCCATCTGTAGCTTAACCTGTCGTAAAATATTAGTCACCCCCCCGCGATTTTATCTCGGGGTTTAGTTATATCTTCACGCCCGCATATACTGTTTACTGTACATCTAAAGAAAGCCTGCCCGTACACACCCACTTACATTACACACACACTGTACACACACACACACACACACCCCACACACACACACCCCCTTACATTACACCCACACACACACCCACTTACATTACACACACACTGACCCCCCCCCCCCCCCACACACACACACACATAAAAAGTATACCTACACGTACACTGTTTACTCTCCACTAACTATAGAGAGCACACAGAAACGCTCACACACACGTTCACACACTAAGTTGTTTTGGACACTCACATTATAAACTGTAGTGTACACACGCACGCGTAAAATATAGGTTCACACATATATCACACACATTATACACAAATTATGCAACTCATACATGCCCACATATAAACTCATCTAAAACACAAGCACCCCGAGTACCCACCGAAAGTAAATCAGTCAAGGATACTTCTAAAATTAATTAACAGTTGAGATGAGAGCGAATTATTAACACGCCTCGTTCCATTATTGTTTTCCATGCATTCGGTTATGATGCTTCCTTGTTATTAATGCTTTATAGATCCCCTTGAAGTCAATATCCCTCCACTCCACCACCGTTCCTGTAACTGTGAGTGTACCTATTAATAATTGTCTCTGACATACAGTGACATGTCATGACTAAGAGGGTGTACGAAAGCGAGGTGGAAGGACAGAGAGGGAGAGGTGCACCGAAGGAGAGGTGGAAGGATGGAGTGAGGAAGTATATGGATGAAGGCGGTGCTGGTTGGGAGGAGGGGCGTCGACTGACTGGGGACAGAGGTGCATGGGGGCGGTTCGTTCGTGGCCACCCCTTCAGGGATCACGGCGTCAGGCAATAGATAGATAGATACAGTGACCAATAAGTTCAGAAAATTTAAGTAATAGTGTCTCTCTCTCTCTCTCTCTCTCTCTCTTTCGAGCAGCGAGAGCGAAGTGTTGTTGGCGGGTTGGCGGGTGCGTTCAATCCTGGTGCCCTTATTACCAAAAAGATATAGACAAGCTAGAACGAGTTCAACGTAGAGTTACCAAAATGATACCTAGCCTAAAGAACAAACCATACGAGGAGCGTCTTAAAATCTATTAAATCTATTTCCTTTAACCCAACGCAGATTAAGGGGCGACTTAATTCAAGTGTTCAAAATCATCAAAGGCATCGACAATATGAACTGTAGTAAGTACTTTACAATCGACCAATCTAATGATACGCGGGGAAACGGTTGCAAAAATATTGGTAAAACTTTTAACTCTCACGAATCTAAGAATTTCTTCTTCAATCAAGTTGTCAACTTGTGGAATGGGCTTCCCCGAGACGAGACGTTATAGACTGCAGCACCGTTGATTCTTTTAAACTTCGCCTAGACAAATATCTTGCATCAAACCCGCGACTGACTGCGTTTGTAAATGAATAACTTTATTTTATCCCCCCCTCAGTTACTAACCCATCTGTTCCCTACTAACTTCCTAATCATGCCATGGACATTAGTTCCAGGGCAGTATTTGCCTTTCCAATGTTCCCTTACCCACTCTAAACCACTGTTTGGACACTTGATCCTCAGTGTTTTGGATGACAAGCAGCCTAGAAGGGGGACTAGACCTGTTGTTGCTTGATTTCCTTTGTACTCCTTTGCACTCTCTCTGTCTCTCTCAAAAATAGTAAGTTAATGAATTAATATAAAGTAAACATCGTGAATATCTATTACAATAATCATATTACATTTTTTAGATTATTCATCATCGTCATTAGCATCATCTGCTAATACAAATAAACAATGACAATATATATATATATATATATATATATATATATATATATATATATATATATATATATAAATATATATACCGGTATATATATATATATATATATATACTGTATATACCCGGTATATAGGCCTATACTGTATATACAACAAATAAAAAATTAACCCTTTGGCTGCGGCTATGTTTGGGCTATTTAGGGCATATTCAGGCACTCCTGAATGATAAATCAAGCATCTTCATTAAATGAAGTGTATTCTGCCGAAAACTAGACGAAAATAGCTTCAAAATGACACCAGAACGTACCCTGTATGTGGTCTGGTTCACCCGCAGTGGTCCCAGTGAAACGCGGGAACCCCGCTATTATGTAACACTCGCTCGCTTGGCTACACTGGTGAGAGAGACAGAGAGAGACCCGCGCGAGACACAGCCTAGCTCAGTGAGCCGCTCGGTGCTCTGAGGGTCGGAGGTGGGCCCCTCACGCTCCCGCCCACTGACACTCGATTTTTACGTTTTTTACAGGCTTTTAAAGCCTGGAAATTGCTGTAACTTGCCAAAACATTCCAGAACGTCACCCACAGCGAAAGGGTTAAAGTTCCCTTCCAATCAACCCACACTCCCTCTCATGTTACCTAAGCTCTCATGTTACCTAAGCTATCATGTTACCTAAGCCATCATGTTACCTAAGCCATCATGTTACCTAAGCTATCATGTTACCTAAGTCATCATGTTACCTAAGCCATCATGTTACCTAAGCTATCATGTTACCTAAGCCATCATGTTACCTAAGCCATCATGTTACGTAAGCCATCATGTTACCTAAGCTATCATGTTACCTAATCTATCATGTTACCTAAGCTATCATGTTACCTAAGCTATCATGTTACCTAAGCTATCATATTACCTAAGCTATCATGTTACCTAAGCTATCATGTTACCTAAGCCATCATGTTACCTGTCACAATACCAGTCATGTTGCCAGTCATGTTACCAGTCATGTTACCTGTCATGTTACTAGTCTCGTTACCAGTCATGTTACCTGTCATGTTACCAGTAATGTTACCTGTCATGTTACCAGCCATGTTACCAGTCATGTTACCAGTCATGTTACCTGTCACAATACCAGTCATGTTACCTGTCCTGTTACCTGTCATGTTACCAGTCATGTTACCTGTCATGTTACCTGTCATATTACCAGTCATGTTACCTGTCATGTTACCATTAATTTTACCTGTCATGTTACCTGTCATGTTAACAGTCATGTTTCCTGTCATGTTACCTGTCATGTTACCAGTCATGTTACCAGTCATGTTATCTGTCATGTTACCAGTCATGTTACTAGTCATGTTACCAGTCATGTTACCAGTCATGATACCTGTCATGTTACCAGACATGTTACCTGTCATGTTGCCTGTCATGTTACCAGTCATGTTACCTGTCGTGTTGTCATGTTGCCAGTCATGTTACCAGTCATGTTACTTGTCATGCTACCTGTCATGTTATCTGTCATGTTACCAGTCATGTTACTAGTCATGTTACCTGTCATGTTACCTGTTATGTTACCAGTCATTTTACTAGTCATGTTACCAGTCATGTTACCAGTCATGTTACCTTTCATGTTACCAGTCATGTTACCTGTCATGTTATCTCTTAAGTTACATGTCATATCACCTTACTTCCTTCCATCTGATAGTCCCCCTCTGCTACCCGCACCCCCCCCCCTCCCTATATTCTCTCTCTCTCTCTCTCTCGTGTATATTTTCGACATGTTACACAATTAGACTATGTTAATTTGTGTCTATTACCAGTCATTATTATTGTGTGTGTGCCCATCTATTCTGTTTCTCTTTATCCAATACTCTCCTCCTTTCCTGTGTTTCCCTATTCCTTCCATCGCTTTCATTCTTCAACTACTTCCCTTCTATATACTACTTCCCTTCTATATACTACTTCCCTTCTATATACTACTTCCCTTCTATATACTACTTCCCTTCTATATACTACTTCCCTTCTATATACTACTTCCCTTCTATATACTACTTCCCTTCTATATACTACTTCCCTTCTATATACTACTTCCCTTCTATATACTACTTCCCTTCTATATACTTTCCTCCCTTCCCTTACTTCCCCATGCCTTCCCCCTTTCTTTATCTCCACTTTCCTCTCTCCCACTACTTTTCTCCCTTCCCTTACTTCCCTATTCCTTCCTTTCTTTGTTTTACTACTTTCCTTTCTTCCTATTACATTCCTTTCTCTCCACTACTTTCCTCCCTTCCCTTACTTCCCCATGCCTTCCCCCCTTCTTTATCGCCACTTTCCTCCCTCCCCTTACTTCCCCATTCCTTCCGTTACTTCCCTTCCCCAGCCCGTAACTTGACACACCAGCAGCTGTCTAGGTCGGGTTCGTGCACAAAAAAAAAAAAAAAAAAAAAAAGAGAGAGAGAGAGAGAGAGAGGGAGTGTAAAAGTGGAGGTATGTTTGTCACCTCGCGAATCACCCGCTTTATAACCATCGGGGCATAACGAGAGATTTTAACTTAGTTTTGTTTTGTCTGGACCCCCTTCTCTCTCATGCTTAGCCCCATTTGTTTTGAAATCTCAAGACGTTAGCCCCATAATTTTGATGATATTAAGACCCTTTGTCCCATTTCTGTCAATGTCAAGACCTATTATGCCATTTAGGTGTCGTCTAGGTGTTGCCTTCTTCGTCTCGTGCTTAAGGGGACGTTATTATATTTATTTTGTTTTATTGTTATATTACCGATATACAGTATATATATTTGTTTTAGTTTCCTTCCTAGACCTCTATAAAACTTATTAAAACAATAATACATCCCCAAAAACAACCTTCGAGATAAATGTATATATATTTCGGTAGAAAAATGCCACGGCCAAAGGCCGGTTCCTCCTAAATTACAGGCTCGCTATAACTCGCCAGGGAAAAATCGACACCTAAATGGCTTGAAGAAATTACAAAGAATGGGCGAAAGTCTGAACATTTGAAAACTAATGGAGCTAAACATGAAGGAGCAAGGGGTTCAGAATAAACATGAAGGAGCAAGGGGTTCAGAATAAACATGAAGGAGCAAGGGGTTCAGAATAAACATGAAGGAGCAAGGGGTTCAGAATAAACATGAAGGAGCAAGGGGTTCAGAATAAACATGAAGGAGCAAGGGGTTCAGAATAAACATGAAGGAGCAAGGGGTTCAGAATAAACATGAAGGAGCAAGGGGTTCAGAATAAACATGAAGGAGCAAGGGGTTCAGAATAAACATGAAGGAGCAAGGGGTTCAGAATAAATCACATACTTCCTCTTAACGTACAATACCGGCGACGTCTCTATTATTTTGATTTCAGCTACATTTAGACAATTTTGTTAAGCTTTAGAGAGATATATGGTACCTAAAAGGATAAATTGAGATAGTCTGTAGCCTTTTAATTGATAGACGTCCTTCCTAAGCTGCATAAAATCGTCTAATCATTGCCAGAATATATTGAAAAGACGTCCTTCCTAAGCTGCATAAAATCGTCTAATTATTGCCAGACTATATTAACAAGAATGCCACCAGTACTGTATGGGTTAAACCGCATCACAAGAGAGCCGCTGCTATTCCCTTCCACTTTTATCCATAACTTTGGCCCGGCAGCTTATGAGTTAAGGGGGGTCACCGGATTATTTTTATCTTTCTCTCCTTTTCTCTATTTTCCTGGCTTGTATCCATTCGGCCCCATTCAGCCAACTGTTTTGAGACGCTTTACCCCATCCAGGTGCCGATTTCTTCCTGGCGAGCGATAGCGAGCCAACATTGTATGGAGAAATCCGGCTTCGCCGGAGTAATTTTTCTATCGAAAAATTTAAAAATTTAGCTTGCTGTCAAAACAAAAATATATATATGCTGGCTCGCTACCGCTCGCCAGGAAAATATTGACACCTGGATGGGGGTAAACGTCTTAAAACAGTTGGCTGAATGGGGCCGAATGAATACAAGCCAAAGAGAGAGGGAGAGAAAGAGAAAAAAAGCGAGGTGGGCTCTCTTAAAGTTCTATACGCATTATGTCCGGTATGACCAACCCTTCCCTTCTGTTTACGATACCATTCTTAAAAAAAAAAAAAAAAAAAAAAAAAAAAAAAAAAAAAAATAATAATAATAATCCGGTACAATGGTTCGACCTTCAACCCCTTCAGCACGACTACGTAATTTTCAACCTATTCTGGTTAGCCTACCAATAGACGATTTTCTTTACTTCATAATCTAACTCTAGGACTCAAAGGGGTAATCACGATATCAATAAACCCTCTGGATAACACAGGTCCTTCTTAAACTGCATAACTTCGTCTAATGGTAGCCAGAATCAAAGGTAAAATTGCGTCATGGTGCTGAAGGGGTTAACAGCTGTTGTCACTAAATTAAAGGTTACGGTCGTATACCAAAGCCTTACCACAACACATACCGAAGGCTGTGTGGGAGAGAGAGAGAGAGAGAGAGAGAGAGAGAGAGAGAGAATGTGTATATCTAGTTTCCGTGCGTAGATCGAGTTCCAGTTTCATATCTTTCGTTCACTATGTGGTATGGGCTATATATATCATTCACATATTTTATACATAAGGACTGAAAGGAGTAATAGTCTATGAACATATTTGAAGAGTGACGCAGAAGAAGCAATAGAAGAAAGGGATGAGGTAAGGATGTTTGTGTAGATATCTTAACACACACACACACACACACACACACACACACTACCTCAATCAAAATCACACTCATCTATTTCTATCACACACACACACTCCCTCTCTCTCTCTGCGTTGTAAATAGTTCTTCAATAGAGCAGTTCACGATAATAGTAGATAATATTGTGCACACTGCAAAGCGTACGGTGCTCTACACAAGCTATCTAATTCCACTTCCGAGTATCTCCCCGGGGGTCTTTGAGATACTAACTATTCCTTGTAACTCCTTGTACCTGTTTCTACCTCTCTCTCCCCCCCCCCTCTCTCTCTCTCTCTCTCTCACACATCATCCGCGCACCTAAAACCGTAATAAAAGTTAGTGAGAGAGAATCCCCTGGTAGTTGGCATTCATTACTCCCCGATACCCAATAGTCTTCCTGCTTCCCCCATTAACCAAGCCCACCTCGTTGTTTGTTTTCTCTTTCTCTCCCTCTCTCTTTGGCTTGTATCCATTCGGACCCATTCAGCCTACTGTTTTAAGACGTTTACCCCCATCCAGGTGTCAATATTTTCCTGGCGAGCGGTAGGGAGCCAGCATATACTGTATATATATTTGTTTTACAGCAAGCTAAATTTGTACATTATTCGATAGCAAAAATGTCTCCGGCGAAGCCAGATTTCTCCACACAATGCTGGCTCGCTTTCGCTCGCCAGGAAGAAATCGACACATGAATGAGGATAAACGTCTTAAAACAGTTGGTTGCATGGGGACAAATGGATACAAGTCAGAGAAAGAGGGAACAGGAGAGAAAGATACAAACAAGCAGGGGAGCCCCCTTAACCACATACATAACATGTAGCTTTTACGGTTTCAAGTCAGGATGACCACACTCCATAACAGCCACATTCCAAAACGGCTATACTCCAAAACTGCTACACTCCGAAACCACCACACTCCGAAACGGCCTAACTCCAAAACAGCCACGTCACTCCCAAAAGGCCTCACTCCGAAACGGCCACAGTCTCCTAACTCAAACTTATTCATATTAACCCTCTGAAGATTATGACGCATTTGACAGTATATTCTGGCTATCATTAGACGATTTTATACAATTTAGGAAGGATCTGTGGGAATTTTAAGGGTAAAGACTTTCATATACCCTTCCAGATATGAATGAAATAGTCTTATAACAGCCAGAAAACAGAACAAAAAAATCGTCATCGTATCTTTTAAGGGTTAATTTGTAAATATGTTACTACGCATAAGACTATTTGTGTGTTCAATATAGATTCCCACAAGATATCCGTAGACTGAATGAAATCGTCTCATAAAAGCGAACATAAATAGTTAAAACGCGTCATTATCCTCAAGGGGTTAAATATACCAACACTAACAGGATTCTAAGAAACAAGACATTAAAGATTAGATGTGAGAGAGAGACACAGAGTAAGTAACCCTATACTGTACCACAAGGAGAGAGATAGGCCAGCAGGGAACCTCAAGAGATAGCCGACTATAGTGGATCCAGTACTAACACTAACAGAGATAGATTGATACATGCAGACGAGTATGCAAATAAGGAGAGAGAGAAAGAGTGTGAGAGAGAGAGAGTGTGTGTGTGTGTGAGTGACACAGAGTAACCCTATACTGTACCACAAGGAGAGAGATAGGCCAGCAGGGAACCTCAAGAGATAGCCGACTATAGTGGATCCAGTACTAACACTAACAGAGATAGATTGATACATGCAGACGAGTATGCAAATAAGGAGAGAGAGAGAGAGTGTGAGAGAGAGTGTGTGTGTGTGTGTGAGTGACACAGAGTAACCCTATACTGTACCACAAGGAGAGAGATAGGCCAGCAGGGAACCTCAAGAGATAGCCGACTATAGTGGATCCAGTACTAACACTAACAGAGATAGATTGATACATGCAGACGAGTATGCAAATAAGGAGAGAGAGAAAGAGAAAGAGTGTGTGTGAGTGAGTTAGAAAGAGAGACAGCAGTTATCATGGTGGTTGGGTCCTGGAACAGCAACAAAACACAGCCAACAGTAAATATGGGTAGGTAGAGAGAGAGAGACATAAAGTGTGTGTGTGTGTTAGAGAGAGAGAGAGAGTGTGTGTGTGTGTGTGTGTGTGTGAGGCAGAGAGAGAGAGAGACAGCAGTTATCATGGTGGTGGTGTGGTTGTCCTGTAGCAGCAACAAAACACAGCCAGCAGTAAAGATGTACATCAGGCGGGGAGGGGAAAGATGAGACACCCGGACCCACGTAAGGTGATCCAAAGACGCTCCTCCTCAGAATATACTACTACTACTACTACTACTACTACTACTACTACTACCAGTCCTACCATCATCACTATCACTATCTTCATCACTAGCAATACTACTACTACTATCATCATTACTATACCAGATGCTCCTCGGGATATACTACTACTACTACTACTACTACTACTACTACTACTACCACCACCACCATCATGACTATCACTACCGGTATATTCATCACTAATACTATTACCTTTATCAACATTCAGCACTACTACCACTATCAATATACTACTACTAATAATACTACTACCACCAGTCCTACCATCATGCCTATTCCTATCTTTATCACGAACACTATTACAACTATCAACATTCACCACTACTACCACTATCAATATACTACTACTACTACCATCATCATATCACTATCTTCATCACTAACACTACTATCACTATCAAAATTCAGAACTACAACTACTATCAATATACTACTACTACTACTACTACTACAACTACTGCTACTATCACCATTATCATCATTACTACATCAGACGCTCCCTATTTTATGCTACTACTTACCTTACCATGCGTTTACCTTGTGTTGTTTCGGCTATCTATCAGTGGCCTCGGCGAGAGCTGCTCCTCCCGAATATGTTTGCTGCCTGTGTTTGATGCAGCAGGCTATTGGAGGGGGCAGCTCTCTCCCCCGCAAAACATTGCTGATCAGGCACTGGCTTGAGATGGTTGTCCAAGGTTTTCTTGAAGCTTCTACTTCCGTTGGAACATCCATCAGGTTTCTCACGTTCTCTGGCATTTTGTTGAAGAGACTCGGGCCTCTATTTGTCAATCAGGATTCCTTCAGTGTGCCCAGAGCTCCTTACACTTTTGGGGTGGGATGTTACCTTTCCTAATCCCCCCCCCCACCCCCCACCCCGTCGCTCCAGTTCCATGATATTGTGGTGTGAAGGTTTGGCACTAGACCCTTAATAACTTTCCATGTGTAAATTATCAAGTATCTCTCTCTTCTTCGCTCCAGTGAATATAAGTTAAGAGCATTCAGCCTATCCCAGTAGTGAAGATGTCTTACCGAGCTGATGTGGGATGTGAACCTTCCTTGAACTCTATCTATTTCGTATATTTCCCCGGCTTTGTGTGGAGATGTTAGCACACTGCAATACTCCAGTCGTGGGATCACCAATGATTCGTTAAATTGCATGTTATTATCTTTGGTCCACCGAAATACAGCATTCATGTCTGCTTGCAAGTTATCTTTGTCTTCTATTGTGGATATTCCTAGACTAAGTTTTGTGTCATCCGCAAATGAAGAGACACAGCTGTGTTGTACATTAGCTTGATATCATTAATTAGGATAAAGAAGAGAAAAGGCGCCAACACTAGCCTGGGGAACAGAGCTTTTAAGCGCTGAACCTTCCGATACCGCTTGATTTACTGCAACTGATTTTCTTCTGTTAATGACAAAATTATACTACTAGGTGGTGTCACCGAGCACATTTTACGGCAATTTTCGATGAACAACTTTTTTTCTCGTGCTCTTCTGAGTCCCTTTCACGTTGGAATCTGAAATTAGATCGAAAATAGATTATGTTAGCTAGTTTAATCTCATGGAACTTACATTTGAAGCTGCCAGACTACAATTGTCAATATAAATTGGCGTGAAAATCGCTTATGTGACACCATCTTTATTCTGGCTACTATTGCACGATTATTGTCAGTGTAAAAAGGGTCTCCATCAATTAAGAGGCTTCGAACTATCTCGCTTAACCATTTTTGCTACGACAGATCCTTCTTAAACTGCACAGAATCGTCTAAATATAGCAAGAATACAATTTAATAGACATCGCCGGTACAGAAGGGGGTAACCTCTACAACTCATAAACGTCTACAGTATTCGAACGAATATATCTACCATTTGGGAAGGGTCAGCTAGGGAATCGGTGCAGAAATTAAAAGCCCATTTCCCCTAGCCCTTTTTGAGTTACAGAGGTTAGGGTTGATCAGGATTTCTGGCTTACCTACTTGGAACAGGGTATAGCCCTACCACCAACCTTTACTACCACAACAACCATCTCTTATCACCACCACCACCACCACCACCACCAACCATTACTACCACCAACCTTTACTACCACAGCAACCATCTCTTACCACCACCACCACCACCACAACCAACCTTTACTACCACAACAGCCATCTCTTATCACCACCACCACCAACCTTTACTACCACAACAACCATCTCTTATCACCACCACCACCACCAATCTTTAATACCACAACAACCATCTCTTATCACCACCACCACCAACCTTTACTACCACAACAACCATCTCTTATCACCACCACCACCACCACCACCACCTACCTTTACTACCACCAACCTTTACTACCACAACAACCATCTCTTATCACCACCACCACCACAACCAACCTTTACTACCACAACAGCCATATCTTATCACCTCCACCACCAACCTTTACTACCACAACAACCATCTCTTATCACCACCACCACCACCAACCTTTACTACCACAACAACCATCTCTTATCACCACCACCACCACCACCAACCTTTACTACCACAACAACCATCTCTTATCACCACCACCACCACCAATCTTTACTACCACAACAACCATCTCTTATCACCACCACCACCAACCTTTACTACCACAACAACCATCTCTTATCACCACCACCACCACCACCAACCTTTACTACCACAACAACCATCTCTTATCACCACCACCACCACCACCACCACCACCAACCTTTACTACCACAACAACCATCTCTTATCACCACCACCACCACCAACCTTTACTACCACAACAACCATCTCTTATCACCACCACCACCACCACCAACCTCTACTACCACAACAACCACCTTTTATCACCACCACCACCACCACCAACAACCTCTACTACCACAGAAACCATCTCTTATCACCACCACCACCACCACCAACAACAACAACAACAACCTTCATAGTAGTTAACCCCTTCTGTACCGGCGACGTTTTTCTTATTTTTTCTGGCTATACTTAGACGATTGTGTGAAATTTAAAACAGATCTGGAATAGTAAAAAGGGTTAATGAAGATAGTTTGAAACTTGTTAATTGATGGAGGCCCTTCCTAAGCTAAATAAAATAGTCTGTTAGTAGGCAGTATATAGTATAATGAAACGGACGGAACTGGTACAGAAAGGGTTAATTAACCTTCACAGTCAAACCGAACGGAGCTGTTCCAAAGAGGTAGGCCAGGAATTGTCAACCCTAGCCTCTATAACTCAAAAAGGGCTAGAGCAAAGGGGGTGTACATTTCCACACCTATTCCCTGGCTAGAGATCGTGAACTCTAACCTCTATAACTAAACAAGGGCTAGGGCAAATGAGCTGTAAATTTCGAGACCTATTTCCTGACTGCCCCTTCCCGAATGGTAGATATATTGGCCCGATTACTCGAGTGGTTTGTGAGTTACAGCGGTTCATGCTCAAGAGTTTCGGCCTACTTATTTGGAACAGGTTTAGTCCCTTAGCAGCTGATTTATCGACATTGAATGGAGAAATACGAAACTGATATGTCTCTTCCTCATATTAATACCCGGTGTTAATAATTAGCAAAATATTTGGCTATGAAAACTCAGCAATAACATGAACAGCCAAGATGGAGACAACACAATGTTCTGCCAGATAAGAAAAAACAAGCTCTAATGATATTTCGTTTTATGTAGAAGAGAGTTTAAGGAGAAGGTAGTTGCTTTTTCTCCCTCATGTTTAGTTCCATAACAAAACAAAAACAAAAACAATTAAGACGTTCTTTCCATTAGTTTGGCAATTTTAAGACCTATCGCCCCATTTCTTGGTCTATATAAAGACCTTTCGTGCCATTTAGGTGTCAATTTGTTTCCTGGCGAGAGATAGTGAGCCTGTAATTGTAGGAGGAACCGGCCATCGGCCGGGATTTTTGTTTACCGAAATATGTACAGTTTTATCTTGAAGGGGTGTCTGTGGGATGTTTTTTAAGTTTGATGGAGGTCTAGCGAGGTTATTATAACATAAATTAATATATAAATAAATAAATAGACCAAACAATAAGCACTACCCTCTTAACATATTATTTCGAATATCAACAGTTATATTAACGAGACCACTCACTCTACAGTTATATTAACGAGACCACTCACTCTACAGTTATATTAACGAGACCACTCACTCTACAGTTATATTAACGAGACCACTCACTCTACAGTTATATTAACGAGACCACTCACTCTACAGTTATATTAACGAGACCACTCACTCTACAGTTATATTAACGAGACCACTCACTCTACAGTTATATTAACGAGACCACTCACTCTACAGTTATATTAACGAGACCACTCACTCTACAGTAATGCAGTTATATTAACGAGACCACTCACTCTACAGTTATATTAACGAGACCACTCACTCTACAGTTATATTAACGAGACCACTCACTCTACAGTTATATTAACGAGACCACTCACTCTACAGTTATATTAACGAGACCACTCACTCTACAGTTATATTAACGAGACCACTCACTCTACAGTAATGCAGTTATATTAACGAGACCACTCACTCTACAGTTATATTAACGAGACCACTCACTCTACAGTAATGCAGTTATATTAACGAGACCACTCACTCTACAGTTATATTAACGAGACCACTCACTCTACAGTAATGCAGTTATATTAACGAGACCACTCACTCTACAGTTATATTAACGAGACCACTCACTCTACAGTTATATTAACGAGACCACTCACTCTACAGTTATATTAACGAGACCACTCACTCTACAGTAATGCAGTTATATTAACGAGACCACTCACTCTACAGTTATATTAACGAGACCACTCACTCTACAGTAATGCAGTTATATTAACGAGACCACTCACTCTACAGTTATATTAACGAGACCACTCACTCTACAGTAATGCAGTTATATTAACGAGACCACTCACTCTACAGTTATATTAACGAGACCACTCACTCTACAGTTATATTAACGAGACCCACTCACTCTACAGTTATATTAACGAAACCACTCACTCTACAGTTATATTAACGAGACCACTCACTCTACAGTTATATTAACGAGACCACTCACTCTACAGTTATATTAACGAGACCACTCACTCTACAGTTATATTAACGAGACCACTCACTCTACAGTTATATTAACGAGACCACTCACTCTACAGTAATGCAGTTATATTAACGAGACCACTCACTCTACAGTTATATTAACGAGACCACTCACTCTACAGTAATGCAGTTATATTAACGAGACCACTCACTCTACAGTTATATTAACGAGACCACTCACTCTACAGTAATGCAGTTATATTAACGAGACCACTCACTTACAGTTATATTAACGAGACCACTCACTCTACAGTTATATTAACGAGACCACTCACTCTACAGTTATATTAACGAGACCACTCACTCTACAGTTATATTAACGAGACCACTCACTCTACAGTTATATTAACGAGACCACTCACTCTACAGTTATATTAACGAGACCACTCACTCTACAGTTATATTAACGAGACCACTCACTCTACAGTTATATTAACGAGACCACTCACTCTACAGTAATGCAGTTATATTAACGAGACCACTCACTCTACAGTTATATTAACGAGACCACTCACTCTACAGTTATATTAACGAGACCACTCACTCTACAGTTATATTAACGAGACCACTCACTCTACAGTTATATTAACGAGACCACTCACTCTACAGTAATGCAGTTATATTAACGAGACCACTCACTCTTCAGTAATGCAGTTTTTAGAGCAACATGTACGAGTATATCTATAATTAATTATAATTAGTCTTGATGTGGCAAAATCATTAGCGTCAAATAATGAATTGGGCATGACTGGGTAATGCTGGACCATATTTACCATTTAATATTTAATATTTGATTTATGGATAAATATATAATTTACAATTTTTACTTAAGCATACATTATTTTGTTATAATTTACTATTTATGTATTTGTTATAATTATATTATTTTTATATCATTATAAAAACATTTTCTATTTTATGTATACAATATATTTTTTACAAATAGTTATACCGGTAATGTTGTATTTATTTTTCTGGGTATGAGTCAACTCCGTATATAAAGGGCTCTGTTGAAAACGGGAAAACATATCCACTTTCAGTATCGAACAAGAAAGCCGGCCACTGAATGTTCTTTGCAGGAGTCAATTTCATATTACTCACTGTACTAATAAACAACATTCCCAACGCGCACACATAATATTATAGTTACACGCTCACTTATGCACACACACTCACAGATGCGTACATACTTTCAGGTACAGTTGCCCACATAAGTTGTGTTCCTCGTCGTGATGTTATGTATGGAAATAAAATTAGTATGAATGATTTGCGAGTGTGGTTTCGTTTAATTATATTCTGACTAGTCAGATGGTTAACCACTGTATAAGAACTACACTTGTAATTCAATCATGTGCATTATATTTCTATGTATAAGATCACAGAGAGGAACACAACTTATGTGTGCGTCGTTTCCCAGGATGGTGTGGCTTATACTGAAGTGAAAGCAAATACTATAGGTAATGACAATATTAATAAGGAGATGTCGAAACCGAATTCTTATATTTTGCCGAATTTCATGAAGTTGAGTTCGAAGAGTTGGGTTGTAACGTTGTTATATTATGTGGAGTATAACAATTATAGTGATGGTATTTGTACTAAAACGTTCACACACACACACACACATACACACACACACACACACACACATGCTATGCTATGTAAAGCATGCTTGATGGTGTGTGTTTATATGTGTGTGTGTGTGTGTGTGAGAGAGAGAGAGAGAGAGAGAGAGAGAGAGAGAGAGAGAGAGAGAGAGAGAGAGCTAGCGACTCATGTTACAGACAAGATATAACGAGCAGCGATGAACCACCCCGCTGCGTTACCCCCCCCCCCCCTCACCCACCCCGTATTGTGTAACAGGATTTGTAGTAATGATCACCGCTATTATCTAACAAAATTACTTGAGACAAAGAATAATAGTGATGTTCAGAGTTTGTAGAAATTATCACCATCCCTATCTAACACAGTAACAATAGACAACAATATACAGTGATGCTCATAGTTTTTAGTTTTGATCGCAATTCTTATCTAATAAATTTTAATATTGACAACGAAATAAAGTGATGTTCAGAGTTTGTAGAAATTATCACCATTCCTATCTAACATATTAAATATAGACACAAAATTAGTGACCACTCCAATCTAACAAATTTAATATAGATAAAGAATTAATGTGATGTTCAGAGTTTGTAGAAATATTCACCACCCCTATTTAACACATTTAATATAGACAAAGAATTATAGTGATGTTCAGAATTTGTAATAATGATCACCACTCGTATCTAACACATTGAATATAAACATAAATATATTAAGTGATGTTCAGAGTTGTAGAAAATATCACCACCTCTATCTAACAAATTAAATATAGACAAAGATTTAAATCGATCAAGAGTTTGTCCATTAATATTGCGACTCTTAAAATTGGAATAAAGTGATGTTCAGAGTTTGTAGTAATGATCATCACTCATATCTAACAAATTGAATATAGACAAATGACTTATCTATGAAGGGTTCGGCGATTGATATTGTGACTCTTAACATTGGAACAAAGTAAAATTCAGAATACAATTTGTGTTCCCATAATCGTACCATAATTATTATGTTTTTCCCAACAACCAACTTCACTTCTAAACTCAATTAATGAAATCAACAAATACATGTGGCACTCCAAGGACTCGAACCTAGGATACTCGCATCGAAATTCCGCGCACTTATGCATTACGCTATCAAGACATGTTAGCCATATATCTGCCATACCCCGAAACCTATATATTTCAAAGCATATATTTACCAACATTTTAGCTCAAAATCTTATTATAAAACTAGACTCATACTTTTCCATTCGATATTTACTAAAACGTTCATCTTTGATACTCAGCAATGATTACGGTTCATATTTTTCAAATTTAACCCCTTCAGCACCACGACGCCCTTTTACCTTTGATCCAGGATAAACTTAGAGGATTTTATGCAGTTTAAGAAGGACCTATAGGTCCTATATTATTAAGAAGGTTTATTTGAGTCGTAGAGGTAGATTATAAATTTAAGGAAATCGTCTAATGGTAGCCCGAAAATGATGAACATTACGCAATGGTGGTGAAAGGGTTAATGCTCAAAAGAACCCTCTATATCTATTTCGCCTTTATTGTTTTGGTCCTTAGAAGATCCGATTACCTATTTGTTTTGGTCCTTAGAAGATCCGATTACCTATTTGTTTTGGTCCTTAGAAGATCCGATTACCTATTTGTTTTGGTCCTTAGAAGATCCGATTACCTATTTGTTTTGGTCCTTAGAAGATCCGATTACCTATTTGTTTTGGTCCTTAGAAGATCCGATTACCTATTTGTTTTGGTCCTTAGAAGATCCGATTACCCATTTGTTTTGGTCCTTAGAAGATCCGATTACCTATTTGTTTTGGTCCTTAGAAGATCCGATTACCTATTTGTTTTGGTCCTTAGAAGATCCGATTACCTATTTGTTTTGGTCCTTAGAAGATCCGATTACCCATTTGTTTTCTGTTTTCCGGCTGTTATTAGACGATTATATTCTGATTAGGAAGGACGTATGCAAGTCAGAGGGATAATTGAGATAGTTTTACCCCTACAATTTCCACAGATCTTTCCTAATTTGCATAACAACGTCTAATGATATCCAGACAATTTTGTTTTGTCAAAATGCGTCATGCTACTCAAAGGGTTAAGAGTTGCCAAGAAAGAATGCCGATTTTTGTTTTTCCTTGTGTAACTTGCTATGACTTACGTGTGGTCGTGGTCCCGGATTTTGACTGGATTTGGGGGGAGGGGGGGCGGTGAAGTAAGTGGGGGGGAGGTGAAGTGGGGGGCAGGGGATGGGGCGCGGCGCCGCGCCTTGCAAAAGTGAAGCGTATAACATCTCTAGGTCGTCTGGATACTTCTCAGATATCTCTCTCTTTCTCTCTCTCTCTCTTCATCTTTGCTATAATTTCCTTCCACTTTCTCTTACTCTTATGGGTTGCCATCTCTACTAGGATTAAGTCCTGGCCACCTCGCAGGGATTGTAAGATCTGTAGGTCTGTGTGTCTGGTGTATGTAAATCCCTGGTGGTGTGGAGTGGGAGGGTAGTCAGCCGGTGACGGGTCGACCGGGGATTACCCGCGGTGCACAGTCATAAAGAGAAGGACATAACTCAAATAGGATCATTAAGGGGGGTCACCTGCTTTTTCTCTTTCTCTGGCTTGTATCCATTCGACCCCATTCAGCCAACTGTTTTAAGGCGTTTATCCCCATCCAGGTGTCGATATCTTCCTGGCGAGCGATATAATAGCGAGCCAGCATTGTATGGAGAAATCCGGCTTCGCCGGAGACATTTTTCTATCGAAAAATGTAAAAATGTTGCTTGCTCTCAAATAAAACAAAATATATATTCTGGCTCGCTACCGCTCACCATGAAAATATTGACAGCGCTCCTCTATGTGCCTCTTGTGCTCTCTCTTACTCCTCTTAACCCTCCAGGAAAAAAGAAAAGAGGGGGACAAGAGAGAGAGAGAGAGAGAGTGAGAGGGTGAGAGTGACAGAGAGGGTGGTGGAAGAGGGGGATAAGGAAGGCGGGGAGGTGAGACAACAACTACCCTCACGGAAGCGGATGTTTCATGAGACAGTCATTCATTATCAGAGAGAGAGAGAGAGAGTGAGTGACTGAGTGTGTGTCTGTGTGTGCAATCATTATTATTTGGTATTCCATACACTTGTATTGCAAATATAATATTATCACATCTTATTTAAATGTATTTAACCAACATGCCTTTGTATTCCATGAAGTTCGATTTGACATAGACAAAAAGTTAAACGCCACTAATTCCTTATACACAGTAGGGTTAGTGCATTGGCTTCATTATAGTTGTTTTAACCCTTTAAATGTTTCACATTAAGGGGGAGATAGTTGATTTTTCTGAACCCCCTTGTCCCTCATCTGTAGCCCCATTAGTTATGACATTTTATGACGATCGTCCCATTAATTTGTCGGTTTTAGAACCTTTCACCCCATTTCGCGGCATTTAAGTGTCGATTTTGTTTTTTTCTGGTGATTGATAGCGAGCTTTTAATATTTGAGGAACTGGCCTTCGGCCTGGACATTTTTCTACCGAAAAATGTACAAATTAATCTCGCAAGAGGATCTTGCAATGTTTTTTATAGCATGATGGAGGGCTAGGTAGCATACTAAAATAATACATAAATAAATAAATAAATAGCACTTACCCCCTTAAATAAATAGCACTTACCCCCTTAAATAATCTATACAGGCATAGTATTACATCTGTTCTCTCTCTCTCTCTCTCTCTCTCTCTCTCTCTCTCTCTCTCTCTCTCTCTCTCTCCCTCTCTCTCTCTCTCTCTCTCTCTCTCTCTCTCTCGTAGCCTGTCTACCTGGAATTTATAACCAACATCCTCACCCCTTCCTCTGCTTCCGTCTGTCTCCTTAGTTACCTTCCTGTATGCCTCCCCTTCTGTCTGTATGTCTGCCCACCTGTCTGCTTTCTGTGTATGTGTCTGTCTGTCTGTCTGTTCATATGTGTTAATGTCTGTCCACCCGTCTGTGAATCTGTCTGTCTGTGTGTCTACCTGCTCATTATGTGTATATGCCATTGTCTTCTTAACACTTGCTGTACCGGTCACGTCGTTTGATTTGATTTCAGCTACATTTAGACGCTTTTATGAAGCTTGGGAAGGATATATGGTAGCTAACAGGACCAATTGAGATAGTCTGTAGCCATTTAATGAGTAGCGATTTTATGAAGCTTAGGAAGGATATATGGTAGCTAACAGGATTAATTGAAATAGTCTGTAGCCTTTAAATATATAGACGTCTTTCCTATGCTGAATACAAAGGTCTAATAGTTGCCAGAATATAATGAAAAGGACGTCACCGGTACTGAATGGGTTAATGGGTCCAACTACTTATGTCTGTCTGTTTCTGTCTGCCTCTCTGTCTGTATTGTTTGTATATCTGTCTGTCCCTCTGTATGCCTGTCCAATTGTCTGTTTACTTTGGGTTTGTCTGTCTGTGTGTCTACCTCCTCATGTGTGTAAATACCACTCTCTTTATTGGGCCGAATTATCAATGTGCGCGCGCGTGTGTGTGTGTGTATATAATAATAATGTGTGTGTGTGTGTGTGTGTGTGTGTTTATTTACGTGTCTGTATTACGTGTCTGTAATGTGTCCACTTGCTTGTTGGTTTGTCTGTCTGTTTGTCTGAAGATCGGTTTGTCTGTTTCTCTACAAGCCTCTATCTGCCTGTCAAATTATCTGTATCTGCCTATCACTGTGTCTGTGTGTCTGTCTGCCTGTAGGAGGGTCGGGTTGCAGGTCTCCCTCGGGGCAACTCCGTTTCTGCTCCATCTGCCTGTAAGTTGACTCTCACTCACTCTCACACTCTCTCTCTCTCTCTCTTTCGTGATATATATATATATATATATATATATATATATATATACTGTATATATATATATATATATATATATACTGTATATATATATATATATATATATATATATATATATATATATATATATATACAGAGAGAGAGAGAGAGAGAGCGAGAGCGAGCGAGAGAGAGAGAGAGAGAGAGAGAGAGAGAGAGAGAGAGAGAGAGAGTGAGAGTGAGAGAGAGAGAGAGAGAGAGAGGAGGGGGGAGGGGGGAGGATAGTGGTCACAAAAGATGAGATGGAACAATTTGATTGTATATGTTTATTATACACCACATACAGTAATGTATATTATACACCACATACAGTAATGTATATTATACACCACATACAGTAATGTATATTATACACCACATACAGTAATGTTTATTATACACCACATACAGTAATGTATATTATACACCACATACAGTAATGTTTATTATACACCACATACAGTAATGTTTATTATACACCACATACAGTAATGTTTATTATACACCACATACAGTAATGTATATTATACACCACATACAGTAATGTATTATTATACACCCACATACAGTAATGTTTATATACACCACATACAGTAATGTTTATTATACACCCACATACAGTAATGTTTATATTAACACCACATACAGTAATGTTTATTATACACCACATACAGTAATGTATATTATACACCACATACAGTAATGTTTATTATACACCACATACAGTAATGTTTATTATACACCACATACAGTAATGTATATTATACACCACATACAGTAATGTTTATTATACACCACATACAGTAATGTTTATTATACACCACATACAGTAATGTTTACTATACACCACATACAGTAATGTTTATTATACACCACATACAGTAATGTATATTATACACCACATACAGTAATGTATATTATACACCACATACAGTAATGTATATTATACACCACATACAGTAATGTTTATACACCACATACAGTAATGTTATTATACACCACATACAGTAATGTTTATTATACACCACATACAGTAATGTATATTATACACCACATACAGTAATGTTTATTATACACCACATACAGTAATGTTTATTATACACCACATACAGTAATGTTTATTATACACCACATACAGTAATGTTTATTATACACCACATACAGTAATGTATATTATACACCACATACAGTAATGTATATTATACACCACATACAGTAATGTTATTATACACCACATACAGTAATGTTTATTATACACCACATACAGTAATGTATATTATACACCACATACAGTAATGTATATTATACACCACATACAGTAATGTTTATTATACACCACATACAGTAATGTATATTATACACCACATACAGTAATGTTTATTATACACCACATACAGTAATGTTTATTATACACCACATACAGTAATGTATATTATACACCACATACAGTAATGTTTATTATACACCACATACAGTAATGTTTATTATACACCACATACAGTAATGTTTACTATACACCACATACAGTAATGTTTATTATACACCACATACAGTAATGTATATTATACACCACATACAGTAATGTTTATTATACACCACATACAGTAATGTATATTATACACCACATACAGTAATGTTTATTATACACCACATACAGTAATGTATATTATACACCACATACAGTAATGTATATTATACACCACATACAGTAATGTTTATTATACACCACATACAGTAATGTATATTATACACCACATACAGTAATGTTTATTATACACCACATACAGTAATGTATATTATACACCACATACAGTAATGTTTATTATACACCACATACAGTAATGTATATTATACACCACATACAGTAATGTTTATTATACACCACATACAGTAATGTATATTATACACCACATACAGTAATGTATATTATACACCACATACAGTAATGTTTATTATACACCACATACAGTAATGTTTATTATACACCACATACAGTAATGTATATTATACACCACATACAGTAATGTTTATTATACACCACATACAGTAATGTATATTATACACCACATACAGTAATGTTTATTATACACCACATACAGTAATGTTTATTATACACCACATACAGTAATGTATATTATACACCACATACAGTAATGTTTATTATACACCACATACAGTAATGTTTATTATACACCACATACAGTAATGTATATTATACACCACATACAGTAATGTATATTATACACCACATACAGTAATGTTTATTATACACCACATACAGTAATGTTTATTATACACCACATACAGTAATGTATATTATACACCACATACAGTAATGTTTATTATACACCACATACAGTAATGTATTTATACACCACATACAGTAATTTATTATACACCACATACAGTAATGTTTATTATACACCACATACAGTAATGTATATTATACACCACATACAGTAATGTTTATTATACACCACATACAGTAATGTATATTATACACCACATACAGTAATGTTTATTATACACCACATACAGTAATGTATATTATACACCACATACAGTAATGTTTATTATACACCACATACAGTAATGTATATTATACCACATACAGTAATGTTTATTATACACCACATACAGTAATGTATATTATACACCACATACAGTAATGTATATTATACACCACATACAGTAATGTTTATTATACACCACATACAGTAATGTTTATTATACACCACATACAGTAATGTATATTATACACCACATACAGTAATGTTTATTATACACCACATACAGTAATGTTTATTATACACCACATACAGTAATGTTTATTATACACCACATACAGTAATGTAAAGGACCATGCAACGGTGTGACGTGCTATTGTTCCCCGTGACAGAGTGACAGGTTAAAACAGCCCATATGCCTATCATTTGAACCAAAATCAGTTAAATCACGACTGTATTTCGATATATCCTTAGCGAACCTAACCTACCACTACTTATACTAATACTAATGCAGAAAATAACTATAAATAACAATAATTTGGTGGGATAAATAATATATTCTACTTGAAGGCAACGGCTCCCGGGGTGCTAACCACGATTCTATTTCGGTGGATTTTTACTTAATGTTATTGCAATTACTAAGTTAACCTAACCAACCTAACCTAATACAATACCATTAAGTAAAATATATCGAAATACAGTTGTGATTTAACTGATTTTGCTTCAAATGATAGGCATATGGGCTGTTTTAACCTGTCACTCTGTCGCGGGGAACAATAGCACGTCACAACGGCCCACAAATAAAACAGAAAAAGAGCAGAGAGGACGGGGGGGGGGGACAAGATGAGAGTTGAGGAAGAGAGGTGGCAGGGAGGGGGTGTAAAGGGTGGGGTGGGGGTAGGGTGGGGGTGGTAAGGGGGGGTGAAGCAGGGAGGGGTTGGTAAGGGGTGGGGTAGGAGCAGGAAGGGGTTGGTTAGGGGGAGTGGGGGAGACAGGGAGTTGAGGAAGGGAGATAAGTAGGAAAGGGCCAAGAAGGGAGATGAAAGGAATTAGACAGGGAAAGCCGACGGAAAGGGACAGGAACGAAGAAAAAGACAGGAAAAAGGTGCAGTAAAGGAGATTAAAAGGGTGACAGTGAGGGGAGGTAAAAGAGAAAGTATTGAGAGGGCTTGGAGAAGAAAGTAGAAGAGTGTGGCAAGAAGGAAGGGGAAGAGGGGGGATAAGGCAGGAAATAGTGAGAGGGCTTGGAGAAGAAAGTAGAAAAGTGTGGCAAGAAGGAAGAGGGAGAGGGGGAATAAGGCAGGAAATAGTGAGAGGGCTTGGAGAAGAAAGTAAAAGAGTGTGGCAAGAAGGAGGAAGTGGGAGAGGGGGGAGAAGGGAGGAAATAGTGAGAGGGCTTGGAGAAGAAAGTAGAAGAGTGTGGCAAGAAGGAGGAAGTGGGAGAGGTGGAAGAAGGGAGGAAATAGAAGAGGAAGTTAGTAAGTGAGTGGAGGGTAGAAATGAGACCGTCTGTGTGAGTGGAAAGGGTAGTGTGGAGGAAGGCTTGAGAAATGGATACTTCGAGGGGGCGAGGGGCAAGACAGACAGAGGTCGGGTGGAGAAACAAAGAACTACTGTGAAAGGATGGGAAAGAAGTGGATTATTGCACAGATGGAGAGGAAGTGAGGGTTGAAAGGGTAGCGAGGAGGAAGGAATTAAGAATGGATACTTTGGGGAGAGAGGAGCAAAGACAGGGAGAGGTCGGGTGGGGAAACATGAGGAACTACTGTGGAAAGAGAGGAAAGAAGTGGGGTATTGCATAGATGGAGCGGAAGGGAGGGTTGAAAGGGAGCTAGTAGAAAGGGATGCAGAACTGATACTTTGGGGAGCGAGGGATGGAGGCAGGAAGAGGGAGGTGTGGGGGAGCAAAAGGAACTACTGTGGAAAGAGAGGAAAGAAGCGAAGTAGTGGATGGACGAGGAGGAAGTGAGGGTTGAAAGGGAGCTTTATCCTGTTCCAATTAGGTAGGCCAGCAATTTGGACCCTAACCTGTATAAATAAAAGATGGCAAGAGCAAATGGGTTGCAAATTTGCACGCCTATTCCCCGGCTGACCCTTTGCAAATGGTAGAAATATTAGCTTGATTACTCTAGTCGTTTGTGAGGTATAGCGGTTAATGTTGAAGAGTTTTGGCCTAGGTATTTGGAATATAAGAACATAAGAAAATGGGAGTCTACAGAAAGCAGATTGGCCCATACAAGGCAGATCGCTCTCACATCCAACCCACCTCTTCGTATAGTTGAAAGAAATGAAGGACTAATACTTTGGGGAGGGAGGAACGAAAACAGGAAGAAGGAGGGAGGTGGGGAAACAAGGAGCTACTGTACTGTGAAAAGAGAGCAAAGAAGGGAAGTAGTTGATGGATGGGCAGGAAGTGAGAGTTGAAAGAGAGCTAGTAGGAAGGAGTGAAGAACTGATACCATGGGGAGGGAGAAACGGAGACAAAAATCTAAAGAAGAAGAAGAAGAAGAAGAAGAAGAAGAAGAAGAACGACGCTTTAGTTGATTAAAGCGTCGGCTATCGTCCTGACGGTAGGCGGTTCGAACCCCACTGAGAGATTAGAAACATATATATATACCGTATATATATATATGGGCAGCTGGAAGCGCCCATGAATTTACACTTTCTCCTCCACAATGCAGAACTTCTGCTTATCAAAATTCATTTATCCCCAGAACTACTATTTAGAATTCACTTCCCTCGAGTTGCTTTCCACAAACTTACAATCTACAACAGTTTAAACCCAGTTGTTACAAACATTTTATGAATGGAGGATGCCTTTAGGCACATGAACCTTTTTTGTTTTATCTGTGTTTTTCCTTCCTCCGTCTTAAAAAAAAAATAATAATAATATATTATATATTTATTCTTTTCTTTTAGTTTTCTCTCTAGACCTCCAACAAACATAAAAATAATGCCCTCAAGATCCCCATTCGAAATAAATGTGCATTTTTCGGTAGAAATAATGCTCCGGCCGAACGCCGTTCAGTCCTAAATTGCAGGCTCACTTTCGCTCGACAGGAAAAAATCGACGCCTAAACGACACGTAAGGTTTTAACCCCTATTGTACCGTAGGGTACAGTAATAAAAGTCCCCCCCAGTCATAAGTAATATGGCCAAAATGGCGAGATAGAACAACCTTCCACCTCAAGAGATGAAGGAAGGCTGGCTCTCCCAGCCTTCAGTGGGTTGTATATAAGCTGAGAAGTTTTGCCATATCGAGAGCAGTGCTCAAACGGTCGTGGTACCAGGCACAATCTGATACAGGCAGTTACAAGGAAAGTACATTACTGACGGCTCCCAGCCGTCGCTGGGACTGGGGAGTGACTTATCTACTGACGGCTGCTAGCCGTCGCTGGTATTGGACGGGTTAATATTGACAAATAAATGGGACGAAAGGTCTAAAAATCGCCAAACTATTGGGGCAAACGTCTTAAAATTTCAAAATTAATGGGGATAAACATCAAGGAGAAGGGGCTAAAAAAAACCCACCCCTTTCGGTACGAAATGTTTTCCCAAAGCTTAATAAAATCATAAATACATGAAATGAATGTTATTACATCAAGAACATATTTACGACATGTAGTTGATGCTAAGCCTACTATAATTCTCCAAATTTAGCCAGACTAAATGTATATAAAGACATCATATTACGTTCATGGTTATATCTCGGAGAAAACTTAAGGGAGCCCACCTCGCTTTTTTTATCTTTCTCTTCCTCTCTCTTTGGCTTGTATCCATTCGTCTCCATTCAGCCTACTGTTTTAAGACGTTTACCCCCATCCAGGTGTCAATATTTTCCTGGCGAGCGGTAGCGAGCCAGAATATATATATCTTTGTTTTGATAGCAAGCTAAATTTGTACATTTTTCGATAGAAAAATGTCTCCGGCGAAGCCGGATTTCTCCATACTATAGGTTTAAGTCTCGGAGGGAAGAAGTAAAACCTAATATTTAGTAGTGGCCCCGAAATCATTGACGATATGCCTATTATATAATAGCGCTCTTTCGAACACCCGCGGTCAGCCTGCTTGAAACACCCGCCACAGGGGAAAGAGTGCCGACATCATAAGTGCAACGCTCATTCTCTTATGGAATCGTCTTTATGATTGGGTACTCACTACGAACAACTTAGTAAAAAAAAAAATAATAATTAAGAATTGTTTTAATAAAGCTTTCCAACTACGAGGATGTCTTTCTGTGGATTCTATCCGAGACGCTGAACCAAGTAGCGTCATTCCGCCTTCAATGATTTATCAAGATTAAACTTAAGACATCAACGAATGGGAAGGGGATGGAAGGGATGGCCTACATCGTCAATGATTTCGGGGCCACTACTAAATATTAGGTTTTCCTTCTTCCCTCCGGGACTCAAACCTATAATTTATTAGTGGCCCCTCCATCATTGACGATATGCCTGATATCTCAAGACTGGAGGGGGACATTCGTGACAATATCTAACCCACTAACAAATTACCATAGGTAGAGAAAAGAACCATATAACAATCTTAAATTTATTGTGTACAAACAATAATTTTGGTAATAAAATGGAAAGAAAGAAAATTGCGTGCTTCAAAGAAGTCTGCTTATAAGGAACCTTGCAGGTACATCAGTAAATGAATATCACATTGAGATTCAATAAAAATATATTTTCCAAGAATGTTGTATTCTTGTCCAAAAACATAAGAATTCTTAGACCCTTCCTCGGTGTCAAAGTTCCCTAGGTACAAACAAATCATTTGATTATATATATTTGGTCCTTAAGATTAATTTGTACATACTGTTTATATTGTACAACTTATCTTCTATATATCATACTTACTTTTGATACTTTTGATGTGTTCGCCACTCTTCTAGCGGCACCAAGGAGCGCGGCGCCCCTTGTTATGGGTGGTGATTTTGGTGTAGTAGACTGTTTGAAGCGACAGCTCGCTCCCTCGCGAGGATGGGCTCGTCTGGCACTTTTTGCAGTTCGACATCGAGGGCTCTCTTGAAGTTGTCTAACGAGACGTCCCTCATGTCTCTTACTCGCCGTGGGAGTTTGTTGAAGAGACGTGGGCCTCTGTGTGATAACCAGCCCTCTCGCAGAGAGCCCATAGCACCCCTGTTATTCATCCGGGGGATTTCGCATTCCCAGCCTCTCCTATCACTGAATTTCATGACTATCGGAGTATGTATTTTTGGTACTAAACCCTCTGCGAATTTCCACGTGCATATTATTAGGTAACGTTCTCTTCTACGTTCCAGCGAGTACAGATTCAGTGCTCTTAAACGCTCCCAATAGTGTAGATGTTTTATCGAACTTATATGCGAAGTGAAATTTCTTTGTACACTCTCTGTCATTTATTTCACATGCTTTGTATGGGGATGTTAATATGCTATAGTATTCAAGCCGCGGTAGCACTAGAGATTTGAAGAGCGTTATTATAGGTAATTCACTGTGTGTTTTAAATGTACGTAGAATCCAACGCGTTAGACGTTTCGCAGCCGCAACTTTGACCTGGTTATGTACTTTGAAACCCATATTTTCAGACATTAATACCCCAAGGTCTTTCACACTGTCTTTCCGTTCTATTATGTGGTTAGATTCTGTTAAGTAATTTGTAATTTCTTTAACGCCATTATTATCTCCGTACCGTATTAATTGGAATTTTACTTCATTGAATTGCATGTTGTTTTCCCTGGTCCACTGGAACACTACATTCATGTCTTCCTGCAGTCGGCCCGTGTCCTTGTGTGTGTTTACTATCTTGCTTAATTTTGTGTCATCAGCAAAAGACGACACCGTACTGTGTCTAGTGTTGGTATCTATGTTGCAAATTAGTATAAGGAACAGAAGGGGCGCTAGCACTGTTCCTTGAGGCACGAGCTTTTGACATCCGAAGGCTCAGATGTGACTTGGTTTACTGCTACTGATTGTTTTCGGTTTACTAGGAAATTGTATATCCACCTTCTGATTTTCACGTTATACCTTTTGCTTTGAGTTTGTGGGCTATTATACCATGGTCACATTTATCAAATGCCTTAGCAAAATCGGTGTAAATGACATCCACGTTTTTCTTTTCTTCTAGCGCTTTAAGAATTTTTTCATAGTGTTCCAAAAGTTGTGAGAGGCATGATCTTCCCGCTCTGAATCCATGTTGACCGGTGTTGTGTAGTTCATTTGCCTCAATGAATGTTGAGATTTTGCTTCGCAGGACTCGCTTGAAAACTTTAATGATGTGGGAGGTTAGAGCTACCGGGCGGTAGTTTTTTGGTAGTGCTTTACTCCCTCCTTTATGCAGTGGGACAATTATTGCATTTTTCAAGGTATCTGGTATTTCACCAGTGTCTAGACTCCTTCTCCACATTATAGCCAGGCGTTTTGAGAGGTTTTCCTTACATTTTTCATTAGGATCGAGTTCCATGAGTCCGGGCCTGGTGCCGAGTGGGATGGCATGTTGGAAATGGCCTCTTCTATGTCTTTTGGACCGAAATCAATATCCAGCATCTGGGGGGTTTCCGTGGGGGAGGTTTCCATGAAAAATATATTTTGGTCTCTGATGACTTTTGTTTCATCAGGCTCACTGAATGCCATTTCATACTGCCTGCGTAAGAGTTCGCTCATTTCCTTTTTGTCCCCTGTGAAAGAGCCGTCCCCTTTGCTTAGTGGGCTGATGTTTGATGCTGTTTTAGCCTTTTGTTTGGCGTATGAAAAGAAGTATTTGGAATTTTCCTTTATACCTGCAATAGCTTTCCTCTCCTCGTCCATATGTTGTAGTTCATATGATATTCTTAGCCTTTGTTCAATTTCCACAATTTCTCTATATATTTCGGCCTTTTGCCTATCCTGTAGATTTTCATGTGTGCGTCTTTGTGCGTGTAATTTTCTTCTTCTGTACAGCCTCCTCCTTTCCCGATCTTGTTTGCTTCTTCATCTTGTTTGTCTTGCAGGTATATATATGGTGGCTACAGATTAGGGTCATGGTTTCTGTTATTAGGACTAGACATTCTGCTGGTGTCAGGTTATTCATTAAATCTTCCCAGTCTATTTCCTCCATTTCTTAATTTACCTCTTCCCACCTAATGTTTTTGCTATTGAAGTTAAATTTACTGAAGGGGCCGTTTTTTTTCTCGATTCTGAGGTTGTCTGTACACTTTCTAAGGTTGTTTTGATCTCAATTAATTTATGATCTGAGTATGTTGTGTCCGATATGTTAATGCTGTGTACTAGAGAGTCGTTGTTAGTGAAGACCAGGTCTAAGATATTGTTTTCCCGTGTGGGTTCAGCAATATGCTGGGTAAGACTAAACAAAATCGCAAAGTTAAAAAAGCTCTCTCGTATTTGTATTTGCTTCTCCGGTGTTATTTGCCACTACCTGGTTTTCTAGTTGTCTCCATTTAATGTTTGGTAGCTTAAAGTCTCCTAGCCATATAATATTTGGTGTTGGGTTCCCCAGGGTTTCCACTTCTGATTTTATTTTGTTGAGCTGGGTTTTGAATTCTTCTCGGGATGAGTCTGGAGGCCTGTATGTAACAATAACTGCTAAATTTAGGGATTCTATTTTAACTCCAAGTATTTCCACCACTTCATTACTGATATTTAGGAATTCAGTACATATCAGTGAGTCATGGATGTACAAGGCTACACCTCCATGTGATCTATGCGTTCTGTCCGCCCTATGTAGGTTGTAACCAGGAATCCATACCTCACTATCTTCCTGATCTTTAATGTGAGTTTCTGTGAGAGCCGCAAATATAGCGTTTCCTTCTTCTAGCAGGCCCCTAAAAATGGTACTTAGTTCGTGGTTCTATTTTTTAGGCCTTGGATATTTGCAAACAAGATTTGGGAGGGATTGTTTGGAGTACTATGTGTACCTAATAGTCTTCGGGATGTATTTGCCACTCTTGGGAGGCCAGGAGGTGCTCGAGGTGTTCTATGTGCTCTTCCATCTCCCTCAGTCTCTTCATCTTCGTCTGCCCTTTCCTTCCTTGCCTTTTTCCTCTGTCTGGTCCTCGCATAGCTAGAGAGTTTTTTGGGCTACCATTTGTGTTAGGTCTAGCATATCTCCAAGTCCGTTTAATATGAAAAACTGGGCATTTCATATTGTAGCAGGTCTTTTTCTCAAGTGATGTCTTGCAAAGGGATGGGTGGTGGTATTTGCAGATTTCACCAAATCTACATTTTCCATGACTGGTTATGTTGTTGCAAATTTTGGGATGAGCAAATCTACATGACTTCCCATTATATTCGCCCTTTTGACCAAAGTAGCACCTTCCTTCCAGATAATATCTGCACACTGGTGTAGACAATCCCAGTAGGTGTGGCTGGGGCTGAGAGGGGTTATGTGGTGAGCTAAGTGTGGTTGTGGGTGATAGTGGGCTTGGTGTATGGGTGGGTGAGGCCTGCAGGGGAGTGGAGTTACGGGTCGGTTGTAGGTGTCGGTTGTTGCATCCTACGTTCATCCTGCAAATGTATTTGATCAACAGCAGTAGGGTGGTCAATGGCCATAGATGGGATTAATGTGGGGGTTTTCTGGGTCTGGGGAGGTGTGGGGAGATGTGCGGCAGGGTTTGTGGATTTGTAGGGTGCGAAAAGTTGTTGTTCGGCAGGCGATGTGTGTTGATGTGCAGGAGGCAATGTGGGCTTTTGCATGGGAAGGTGTGCGTGTGTGGGTTGTGATACTAGTATGGGCCCTGAGGCTCCAATAGTTCCCCATTTTCTATATATGATATATATTATTATTTTTTTTTTTGAATTGTATAACCAGTTGGGCTTATCAAGTATCACAGCTCGTATACTTATCCCATTATCCGGCGGAGGGTCTGGGCTCTCCATTACACCCCCCCCCCCACCCCCCGTCCTTTTTACATATAAGATAATTCTTAAATCTATTAGCACACTAGACCAATTAGACCTGCTGCCGTAAAGCCACACAGGTAAGTTTTGGTTAATCTAAGGCCACAGATAGGTAGCGTGTCAGAAAAGTATGATTGGATGACCACAATTGTGTATCAGCTATATCATCTATGGAATAATTATGAAAGAATCTCAATGAAACTGCCCACTTCCTGATGTCGTGGGCCCTTCCCAGTATGCCGGGATTACTTTCTCGGATTACATCTACAATTTTCTTCTTGTGACGCGCTTACCTGCACTATAAACCCATAAAGCTTCCTGTTGCTGAGGTTGTGACACTCTCAAAAACTTTATCAGAGATTTTACTGGGCATAAAATATGGTGTGTGTCTCCGCGTTTGAGCGCCGGGACAGTAAACTCAGAGAAAACATAATCGCAATGTTCATTTTTTGCGACAAAAGTGGGGGATGGAGCAATTTGTACAATAATATTGCATCTCCCAAACCTGAGGCAATTAGGTTCGTTGCTCATCGCCGCCAGGTCAGACACCCTGTTACCTGTGGCCAAAGCCATAAGGAACACAGCTTTCTTTAACAGTGACTCGAAATCTGGTGCATGATTATACTTGCGCGAATGAAGCAAAGACAATGCTTTGTCAAGTGACCAGATAGGCATGAGCTGACGAGGTGGTGGGCGAAGCATAAAGCATGCCTTTATGAACCCTTTCTCCTCTGCCTGCTGTATAGATAGCCCTGTTAAGTCATAAAAGAGAGTTCTGATAGCTGACACATGATTTTTCAGTGTAATTACAGAGAGGCGTTTTTGTTCAAATAAGTAGTCCAAATACTTGAAGATCAAAGCTACTGATGCGTTAGTTTGCACCGTTTCTACGATCCAGGTCGTAAAAGACTTCCAATGCGATTGATATTGACGCCTGGTAGAAAGAGTATACTGATTGAGGAATTTATTAGTGACGCTCTCCCCATACGGGGTTAACCATTTGGCATTTTGAATGTCCAAAAGGCAAAAGTCAGCGAGGTCTTTAGGTTGCCAATTGTCTCCAAGTGGAAGTACGAGATCGGGAGTGACACCGGGGTCTCGCACCACATTTTCAACTGGTGATACCACACCTGAGCCGGGCATAGAGGCACGATCATCGAGACTAAGCCCCGGTAACCTCGTAGTTTGTGAACTACCTGACACATGAGTGAAGCATCTGGAGGCGGAAACAGATAGATGGAACTCCACCTGTTCCAGTCCTCCACCAATGCGTCTGGACCCCCCGCCGCAGATACTTCCCAGCAGGTTAGGTAGAAAGGAAGCCTGTGGTTTTCCTTAGAACCAAATAAATCCACTTGTGGATGGTATGGCTCTGCAATCATCTGGTTGAAGATGCTTTGCTTGATTGCCCATTCTATTTTGGTGCTCTGTCTTCTTGACATGGTGTCTGCCCAGATGTTCGCTACGCCTGGGAGGTATGATGCATGGAGATGAATGTTCAGCTCTTCGGCCAGAACAAAAATCTCCTCTGACAACTCTAGCAACTTCCGAGACCTCGTTGACCCTTGCTTTTGAATGCAGGCTACCACATTCAAATTGTCCATTCGAAAAGCTACTGATTTCCCTCGCAAGGTGGAGCCGTGAGCCTGAAAGAAAAATAAAGGGACTAATAGTTCTTTCGCATTGATGTGAAAATTCTCGGATTGGGACCTAAGACCTTGACCCTGATGGCCTAGGTTCGACTGATAATCCCAGCCTATTGTCCCTGAAGCATCCGTGTCTATCCATACCGTGGGTGGGGGAGACGTCCAGGTCAATATTGAGTGCAATGTTTCTCTCCTCGCCCAGACTGATAGTAAATTGTGAATCAATTTTGGTATTTGCCATAACTTTCCCGCCAGCAACAGTGAGAAATGTTTGTTTCCTTCCAGGATTAATCTCTTTACTTTCAACTGGCCCAACTTTACATTTAATTGAATCCAGTTGAGAGAGCCAACCAGGGATTCCCATGTCCTTCTCATGGTAGTCAGACTGTGGAGAAACAAAAACAATTTCTTTCGAAATCTGTTGCGGTTGTCCACACTCTGACTGAGAGTAAGATATGCTGTGTCCCAGACCAGCCCTATCCACTGAATTACCCGTGTGGGAACAAGGTTCGACTTTGCCAAGTTGACCTTGAACCCTAGGGATTGAACATGGTTTATAAATTGAGTGACATGAATTTTGCATTGACTTTCTGATTCTGCCACCACTAGCCAGTCGTCTAAGTACCACAACACCTTGATTCCTTAATTTAATATTGGCATGAGGGCTTGCCGGACTAATTTTGTGAATATTCTCGGTGCAAGGTTCAACCCGAATGGCATTCTCTGATAGACATAAGTCTGATGCTCTATCCTCAGAGCGAGGAGTTTTGGGAACCTTTTGTTTACCGGGACGTGCCAATAGGCTTCTGTCAGGTCTAACGAGCACATCAAACCTTGCGGATGAAGTGTTAGCCTGATGTTATTCATAGTGAGCATCCTGAACGATGTGTTGTGAATGTAGCGATTCAAACAAGATAGGTCTACGACCGGTCTCATCTGAATACTGTCTCTCTTTGGTACGAGAAAAAGTCTGGACGTGTAAATTGGGCAAGTTGGATTGCTTGGTGATCATTTCCTGGACTAGTGACTCCACCTCTAAAGACACATGATTTATTTCTAGTGGTTGACGTAAACGAGGTCGCCGGAGCCACCACCAGGTTATGCCCTTGCGCACCACTGTCCGTGCCCAAGTCCGCCGGGGCCAAGCCCGGTGACACTCCCGAAAATGACCCACTTCGTTGACTATGTCCTAATGATATGTCCTAATGAAATAAGAGACCACTTAGATATGGCATTGGTAATGAAGAATAGAATTACATACATGGAAGATGAATTAATAAATAAAGACAGAGTACACAAATGTCTGAAAAAGATGAAAGTTAAGAAAGCTGCAGTTCCTGATGAAATAAAGCCAGAGCTCTTTAAAGTATTCTTAGAGAGTGATGTATTACTGCAATTGTTGGTAAAACTGATAAAGGAAGTAATAGCAACAGGGAATATACCGGAGGGCTGGAAGGAATCTAATAAGGTAACCTAAGATGAGGAAACCCAAAGTTAACAAGTTTAGACCTATAGTGCTAACAAATATAGGGTATAAACTAATAATGGCAGTGATAAGAATGAGTATTGAAGAGCATATAGAGAGAAACGGGTGGGAAAAAGATACTTAGGCGGGTTTTACGAGGGGAGGAAGAGTAGAGAATAATATCTTCATAATAAGGTACTGTATAGAAAAATAATTTGAAATGAGGAAACCATTAATTGTGATATCAATAGATTACGCAAAGGCGTTTGATAGCATCAAAAGAGACAAGATGATAGAGGTAATGAAAAACTACTGGATAAATCCACAAACAATAGAGGTGATAACAAAAATGTATGAAGGAGATAGTACAACTGTGAGACTAGGGGAGGGAGAAGAAATCAAAATACCAGTAACTAGTGGAATAAGGCAGGGATGCACAGGTTCTACCACATTGTTCAAGTTAGTAACCTACAGAATAATGCAGGAATTAGAAAAGTTAGATATAGGATATAAGGATGATGCACTCAAAATTGCATCCCTATTCTATGCGGACGATGGAATGTTGTTGGCACAGAGTATAGAGGATGCAGAGAGAGTTATAAGGACAGTTGTTGTTGTTGTTGTTGTTGTTCCCCAAGCTGCCTGGCCGAACAGCCCCAAGGCCCCGAGCAAGGCCAAGGCCATAACCGAGCGCCCCCACAGAACCCTCCCTGCCGACCACAATAAAGCCTGGGTGACCGAATCCACTCCATGGCGGGGAACTGAGGAGGGTGCGGAAACGCCCGGGACCCCAAAGTCCCACCCAGGGCCCTGTGCCCCTCAGCAATATGAAGAGAAAGTTGAGGGGTAAAGGAAAAATGTGACGCTTTGGCTTCCAATCTTGGTAGATTGGGAGGTCAATCCACGGATGAGACGCCGTCACTTGAGATCTAGAAAATATATAAGTAAAAGGAACAGTCAGAGTAAGCTATGGGTATGGCGAGATCGCTCAGTTCTCACTCTGATAGACCAGCCCATCACCACATGACTAGAACCCAATCCTCTCAGCATCAGCTAGGAAAGGCCCTAGAAAGCCGCCTTTGGCGGGGGGATAGCTCCCCTATTTCAACCCCTTTAGGGGTTGGGCACCCGCCCTATAAGGACAGTAACAAATACCAGTAGAGAATGTGGGTTAGAAATAAATCTGCAGAAGAGTAGTATAATAGTATTTAATAAAAAGGAAAAGCCTCAGGAAATAGCAGGAATAACGGTCACTGATAAAATAAAATATTTGGGGATTACGATAAATGATAGAAAGAACTGTTTTAAGGTACAGAAAGAACAAATGATAGAGAAGGCAATAAGATTGGCAAATATGACATATTCAATAGTTGCAAGGAGTTGTTCAAGATTGTTAATAGGCAAGACATACTGGAAAAGTGTAGCTCTCCCAGCGATTCTATATGGTGCTAATGTCATAAACTTCACAAAGCAGGAGGTAGAACGATTGCAAAGGATAGATAATAGTGTTAGTAGGCAAATAATGGGAGCACCGAGGTATGCACAGGAGGCGGCTCTTAGAGGGGAGATAGGCATATCAAGTATAAGGGCAAGAATAATGGAAGGGCAACTGAAATATCTGCAATATATTCTGAGAGGGGAAGGGAATGCATTACTTGAAAGAATATTAGAGGAGATGAGAGAGAAAAAGAAAAATAAGTGGATAAGGGGTTTAATAGAAGATAGGAGAATGGTTGGGATAAAAGGAAAGAACATGACAAATGAAGAAATAAAGAAAAAGGTTAGAGTGTGGGATACGCATGAGTGGAGAACAAAGCTGAAAGAAAAATCAAGTCTGAAACTGTATAAAGCATGGCGAAAAGAACCGGGAGGACAGGAGCAAGTGTACGACAACAGAGAGGCCTCCGAGATCCTGTTCAAATGTAGAAGCAATAATCTGAACATGGGGAATAGAAAGAGATTTTGTAACCAATCAACGGAGTGTCTGATGTGCGGAGCTGCCATGGAGGACTTGAACCACTACCTACTACATTGCCCAACATACAACGAGGAGCGAAGAAGAAGTACAGTACTGCAACAACCCTACCAAGAGGATGAAGAAATAGTAGTTGGAAATCTGCTCTTCAACAGAAATACAATAGAAGAGAGCAAAATAGTAATATATCAATTTTGGAAAATAAGAAACAAGAAAGTGAAAGAATTAGACAAATAAATATAAGACCCAGACCGCAAGAAAAAGATACATCAGGAAGTGCCGTTTTGAAGGCATTACTTCCGCCATGCAACTGAACTGAACTGACTGGGCTTGTCTGGCGTAACTACCCTCGGATCCAACCCGCCCACGACAGGCCCCGGGAGTGAGAGAGTTTGTGATATGACTATTTTTTTTTATGGTGGTGGGGTAGGGCTAGACGGCTGACTAGGTTTGGCAGATGTCGATCCCTGACCTGATCTTTGTTTTGGTTGATGCTTGTGTCATTTACCTGATTGTTTTCCCTGCTGATACTTTGGCTGGGTGCTTCCTTGTGCTGGAGGTGACTTATGGCTCTGAAAGGGCTTAGACCCACTAGGTTGGGGTTTAGCACTGCTCTTGGGCTTGGAATAAGGTTTCTTAAAGTGATCTTTCCTAGCCTGGGAAGCACCCTGCTTGACAGTATCTACCATATTGAAGACTGTTTTCCAAGCGTTGGGGCAAAGTAAAGAGGACGTCAACACTGGTGAAAGGATTACCCGGCGCCCAATGTCTTCCGGTAATTTTTTCATCAGGTAGACCCGTAGGTCTTGACTTGCGCGGACAGCCTCCAACAAGGCTATCCTGACGTCGCCCAGAGATTGAATAGAGTTCTGCAGTAGGTGTGACACAGTAGCCACGTGCGGGCATGCGCGAGGGTCGGCTGCCCAGCCGTTTAGAAACCGGCTGGCGGCAGCCGGCCGGCCGGCTTTTCCTTAGTATATATCCTACGACAATGTAACTAATGTCTGGGATATTCTTATGTTGTTTCACAGCTTGAAGCTGCCCTTATTCTTAACCAACGCATCTTAGTATATTTTATTCTCGATAGTTGATTGTTTCATTATAATATATAAGATGTATGTCTAGTGAGAGTGGGAGGAAACGAGCGGGAGAGAGAGACCGGCTGGGGGACATTGCTTCGCGCGGGCGCGGAGAGACTAGCTTGGGACGAGCCTGATTGTTGCCAATTGATCGCAACGTTAGGCTTAGTTTCGACTCACGCAAGGGGTAGAGGATTTTGACCCGGCAACGGTGTTGAGTGTTGCCAAGCATGGGATGTATTTTGCATGCCTAGGGTGGGGTCCAGACAGATTCAAGACTCAGAGCTCACCTCACTGTCGTACCCTTCGGACCCCCTTGATATCTATCCCTCTCAACCCCACTTAGAAACTTTCTCTCTTACGTTTTATACCTTCTTTCCACTACTTCACCAATCTATTTAATTATCCCATCCCCTTGATAGACCTTATATCTATTATTGTATTAACGACGAGCTCTCAGATAATTAGATAGGATTTTGGGCCTTATGCAGAGATGTAATTGTTAATGAGACCTAGGAAGCTTTTTTGTTGTCTCATATTTGGTGGTTTCATGCTTGCTAGTGTGTTCTTGTGGCAGGTGAGCAGGGGCTAGACCGGAGAGGAGGCTTTTTACGATCCTTTAAGTAAAGTCTGCTGGTGCGAGTCCTGTGGACCTGCACGACTTTACTAGGATACCCGTGGGAGTCTGGGGGGCATTTTCTTGTCTGTGTGCCTGTGTGTCTAGTGTTGTGTTGTGTGAGGGCCCTTGCCTAGTCCACTCAGCACTGCGCTAGCATGTCTTGCGTTTGTTTTAGGGTCGCCATGAGAGAGTCAGATACTTGGGATCTGAGTCTCTCAAGAGAGCACCCTTTCAATTAGAGTAATTTGGCGCACAGACTTGGGAACGTCCCTAGGCTAGAGCAGGTGGCTCAGCCCGAGTATCCGAAGCCTATATCCTTCCGGCTAGACCTCTGCCGCCTGGCAGATTAACAGCTAGTGGTTTATTATTTCTGTATGCTTGTTATTGTGCCACAGTTTACCGTTTTTGTGAGCATTGTGAGTCAGAGTGTGGCTTAGAGACTCTGTCCGAGCAGGCTTGCCTGACTAAGAGTGAGAAGCACACCTGTATGTGGTTATGTTGCGAGTTGTTGCCTTTATTTAATTATACCTATGCCATTATACACTGTATGGCCTATCACTAGTATTTATTCCTGCTTATGAGTTAAGAGTTCTCTAAATCCGTAACTTGCTTTCTTTGCTAAGCATCAGATCCTACAGTAGCCGCATGCAGTTTAGAAACCTGCATCTTGTCTACCTGTACGATGTTTTGAGGACTGTTTGCTTTCACCTTCTTTCACGCAGGGGTGATTGGTTGTATTAATTAACGTAACGTTAAATGTACTTTCTTCTAGTTTGTTATTAAATTGTTTCTGCAATTTAATTCCATTATCTATCTTTTCCTTGAAGCTTTAAGTCAACTTAATTGTGTGATCTTTTATATAGCCTGCTTGACTATCAGCAGTCTATAGTGCGTGCACCCTGTAACCGAGTCATAGGATACCTTGTTGTCCTGGCAGGACTCTTGACGGTTTAGGGTGGTTTGTTGCCTGGGTTTATAGATAAGGGTGGGATCTAGCGTTTTCCGTTGTTGCTTGTTGCCGCATACCTAGTCCAATAGAAAGAGCCCAGTGTTTATATATCCCAGGACGTAACAAATGGCGACCTTGCATAGGATTTACTGAACAGAGGAATATAGTGGTCATTTGTTTTGAGATTCCTTATGATTAGAGGAATACAGTGGACATAGAGTTTTTTTTTTTTGGAGCAACCAATATAACACATTAAAGACTTTAAATAACATTAGTATATACATACTTGCATAGGAGATAAGGCACATTCTATAACCGTGATAATTACTGCAGTGCACAAACATGTCTAATACATCAGAACACAGTGATGGGTAAGGTCACGATACAGGCTCGGAGGGAGAAAGACCTGTGGAGTGGCTAGTCGATAGCGAGGAGGGTGCTAGAAGATTTTTAGAGGTGCCCCTTACCGCTGCCAGGGTGTTGAAGCTGAATAAGTATGGCTTAAAGTGTGTGGCAGGTCTTCAGGGTCACCAGGGTTTAAGTGGCATGAGGAAAGATCAGCTGAGGACTTTGATATTGGGTTTAGAAGGGAGAGACCTGGGTGGAGAGGCGACTGGGGGCCCCGGTCCCCAGCCCCCCCTCCACTCTACCCCCATATCAAACATCAGGGTGCCTGAATTTAGTACATACCCCCAAGTTGATGGTCAATGGCAGCGTGGAATTCAATCACAGGGACCCTCTCCATTAAATGCACCTTCCCCTCCTCAAGGGTTGACTCCAGATTTGTTGTTTCGGCTTGAGATGGCCAAGGTTGAGGTTGCTAGAGCTCAGGTTGAGGCTACCGAGAGACAGGCTAGTGTGCAGGCTGAGGCTGCTAGAGCTCAGGCTGAGGCTGCAGAGAGAACAGCTATACGAGAGGCTGAACTGCAGGCAGAGTCTACTAGGTATCGGGCTGACAGGGAGCTGGAGAGATCTCGAGTGGAGGTAACAGGGCGAAATATTGGGGGAGGTAACAGACATCGGGACCAATCATTGTCGCACCTGCTTAAACTAGTTCCTGTGTTCGATGAATCATGTGTGACTGAGTTTTTTATGCGATTTGAGAAGAAGTGTCAGGAACACCAGTGGCCTCAGGAAAAGTGGGCAGCATTAGTTTCATCAAGACTCCTGGGAAAGGGGCTAAAAGCGTATGATGCACTACCTTTAGAGTCCTGTTTAGTTTATGATGAGCTAAAGAAGGCTGTGCTACGGGCCTATGAGTTACAACCAGAAACTTACCGCTTGAAGTTTCGGGGTGTTACTAAGGGCAAGGATAGTACCTTCCTAGAACACGCCCGGGACTTGTCTTTTTTTTTTTTTTTTTTTTTTTTTTTCTATATTCCAACTTACTTCCTCTCGGGCATAGGCTGAGAGCCTTAACATTCACCGCTTTACAATGAACAGTGAAGCCCGTGAGGTCTTGTTCCAGTCTAGGGAGTGAGACATGTGAAGCACGTAGAGCACAACGAGCACCTGCCATCTTGCCTTCACATGAGGCACGGTGCTCACTCATGACCCGAAACGACCCCATCTCTGAAGCCATCTCGTTCCCGTGCTTCACTGTCTCACCCACTACACTCGGACTCTCACACTTACACACACACAACGTCTGATGCACTACGACATTGGCTGCGTTCTGAGAGGGCAGCTACTTTTGAGGAGTTGAGGGAGTTGGTTCTCTTGGAGCAGTCCTTTAAGTGCACAGGCAGGGACTTAACATTAAATATAAAGGAAAAAAATCCTAGAACTCTCCAGGAGGCAGCAGAAATGGCTGACCTCCAACTGTCATTAATTCGAGGGTGCGAAGCAGCAGCTAGGAGTGAGTCGGGTGCAAAGGATCGTACCCCTCGCCCTCCCAAGAATTTTGATACACATAAATATACAAAACCATCTAGCACTGACAATAAAACTGAACATAAACCAAATACCGTCCCGTATAAGAAGTCTAATGGTACCTCCCACTCCCAAGGGAAACCAAAGAGTAAAGAGTGCTTTGCATGTCACAAGGAGGGTCACTTTGCAAATGCTTGTCCGAACAAGCCACCAAACAAGGTTGTGTCATTGGCCCGCAGCATAGGGGTGTCGCCTATATCTTCTGAGTTTGCCAAGGGTAGTTCGTCAGAGGTTGGGACACAGCCTGTGTTCAAGAGTCCGGAAGGCTCGAACCCTGTCCGCGACGTCTTTGGGGGTCATAGAGGGCATGGTTTTGTGAGGTGGGCTGGCGAAAGGCGAGGAGTTAAGCTATTGCGTGATACTCGGGCTTCTCAGACCTTGTTAAAGAACTTTACTGGTAGGCCGATTAACGCTGCTCGGGTGGTGGTAGTTCAGGGGATGAATGCTACGAAGTCCTACCCGCTGGTGCGGATGGAGCTGGAGGTGGGTGGTGTGGCGAAGGAGCTGGATGTCGGAATCGTAGAGAACTTGCCTGTTGGGGGCGTCGACCTCCTCCTCGGCAACGACTTTGCGGTGCCTGCTTCTAAGGTTTCACCCTTGGTCGTTGCCGAGAAGGCGGCCGACGTTAGTAGGGAGGAACAGGAGGGGGTTGAGAAGTGTAGCGTACAAACCATGGCGTGTGTTGTGACGCGTTCTCAGACATCCGGAGCCTTGCAGCCACCACCTCAGTCTATCAAACCGCGGAGGAAAGGTAACAAGAAAACGGGAAGTGTTGGTCAATTGGAGAGTTTTGAGCCGGCAGTGTTTCTTGGTGACTCATTATTGGCATCTATGTTAGATTCTGGAGAGGCCCCAGGACCTGTCACAGCTAGTGAGGAGGTAGGGCAGGAAGAGACTCCGAGGCAGCAACGTTACACACGGAGAGAAAAAAGGGTTGCTCAGTTTGATATTGGGGGAGGACTTGGGTTGCTTCGGAAGCATCTAGACAGGTTGCTTCCCTCAAATATTTGTAAACTGCAGTTGGAGGATCCGGAAGTTCAGAAGTGTGGTAATGGTGCTGTCGAGATCAAACACGAGGACGGGGAAACATGTCATGTGAACCTGTTGGAGGAGTTTGTGAGGCAACCACCTGAGCAGCCTACTGTCCCTGCGTTGGTCTGCAGCGGCCAAGGTGGAGAAGGAGAGGGGGGCAGTAGGGCACAGGTGGAGGAGAGTAGGGATTATCATGTCTCGGCGGAGCAGTGGACGGGGGACACGAGTCTGGTGGCTGTGGAAGCGCTAGAGCACCTGCCTGAGCAGCAGTGTGCAGCGCTCCAGCCCCAGCTCGGTTCATACCCCACTGGTCGTGCCGAGCCCCTGAGTCTCACAACTCGGGCGGTGCAAGATGTTCCGTGGGCAGGTCACGTGAATGTTGAGAGACCGTTAGCCTCGTTGTTTCGGTGGTTCAAGGTGGGCGACGAGGCTTTGGCATGGTTGCCAGGTCAGGGTCGACCCTTGGCTGCCAAGGGTGGTGGTCAAAAGGAGGACTTTGAGCAGATTGGTGAGGTTGGCTGTGGCATAGAAGTGCCCAGTCGTCGCATAGCCTCCCAATGCTGCTCTAGTCAATTGCAACAGCCCTACCATAGACCGACTGTATCTGGCCATGTTGCTAAAAGCGGTGATGCTGCGCAGGCAGATGTAGTCGTAAGAAATGCGGGGGTGTGCATGTACGGTATCGGCGGGGAAGCCTTAGCAATAATGAATTATGGGAGTGACTGCACAGGTGGTACTGATTGTCCCTCTCATGACCTGGCTGTTCTAGGGACGAAGGTGGAGAAGGAGGGAGACTACAGGTTAGAAGCTGCGGTCTCGGCTGGGTTGTGGGAGGGCACTAGGCATATTGTTCGTGGAGACAGTGCAAGGCAGTTGTTTACTAGGCTATGGCAGTACTTTCGCATGTTTGTTGCTTCTCCAGGCCTGATGTACGGGGTAGAATCCGACATGCAGGCTGGAGATAGTGCAAGGCCTAATTTAATTCCCTACCATATAAATCCTGCTCGACAGCCTGTGGTGCAAGCAGAGCTGGATTACGTGTTGACGAAGGGTCTGAGGGATAAGGAATGTCGTGAGTGGTCGTTGCCTGTAACTTTGCAACCGGTGTTAAGTGGCAAGATCAGTGAGTGTGTTGATTGCGAGAGTGTGTGTGCATTATCCCTGACAGACGCCTATACCTTATCGAGAGTTGACGACACCATAGACCGCCTCGGGGCTGCATCGCCTATCACGAAGGTAGAAATAGTGAAAGGTTATTGGCAGGCCCCGTTGCCGGAAAGAGCGAAGAGAAATGCCAGTCTTGTGATGAACTGGGCAGTTTATCAGTGCCAGGTGTTGTTTTGCTGCCGGGACACAAGTTGGATGTGTGGCATGCTAAGGGCACTGATAATGTTTTGGCTGATTGGTTGTCACGGGAGGGTTTGTTTGCAGGAGAACCCTTGCCGTTCAGTCAGTGTGTGTTGAGTGTGGAGGAAAATAAATAGGCTGTCACTGTAGTTCAGCCAAAAAAAAAAAATTAAAAAAGCAAAAACCTTATAAAAACTCTTTATTTTTATAACGTGTAGAATTTTGTATAAGATGTTGTAGCAGTATCTAAGTTGAATGTTTTCGCTTTTTGTCGCTAAGTTAGTTGAACTTGCTCGGTGGAGCGCAACAGTCTTTATTTTTTTTATATATAGTGCCTTGTGTCGCAACAGTGTGTGGTACTATGAGAAGCTTTCTGTTAGATATGAAGAACTTAGTCAAGTGTCTTATATCTTGGAGGAGGTGTGACGCTCCTGCATAGTAGCCACGTGCGGGCATGCGCGAGGGTCGGCTGCCCAGCCGTTTAGAAACCGGCTGGCGGCAGCCGGCCGGCCGGCTTTTCCTTAGTATATATCCTATGACAATGTAACTAATGTCTGGGATATTCTTATGTTGTTTCACAGCTTGAAGCTGCCCTTATTCTTAACCAACGCATCTTAGTATATTTTATTCTCGATAGTTGATTGTTTCATTATAATATATAAGATGTATGTCTAGTGAGAGTGGGAGGAGACGAGCGGGAGAGAGAGACCGGCTGGGGGACGTTGCTTCGCGTGGGCGCGGAGAGACTAGCTTGGGACGAGCCTGATTGTTGCCAATTGATCGCAACGTTAGGCTTAGTTTCGACTCACGCAAGGGGTAGAGGATTTTGACCCGGCAACGGTGTTGCCAACCATGGGATGTATTTTGCATGCCTAGGGTGGGGTCCAGACAGATTCAAGACTCAGAGCTCACCTCACTGTCATACCCTTCGGACCCCCTTGATATCTATCCCTCTCAACCCCACTTAGAAACTTTCTCTCTTACTTTGTATACCTTCTTTCCACTACTTCACCAATCTATTTAATTATCCCATCCCCTTGATAGACCTTATATCTATTATTGTATTAACGACGAGCTCTCAGATAATTAGATAGAATTTTGGGCCTTATGCAGAGATGTAATTGTTAATGAGACCTAGGAAGCTTTTTTGTTGTCTCATATTTGGTGGTTTCATGCTTGCTAGTGTGTTCTTGTGGCAGGTGAGCAGGGGCTAGACCGGAGAGGAGGCTTTTTGCGATCCTTTAAGTAAAGTCTGCTGGTGCGAGTCCTGTGGACCTGCACGACTTTACTAGGATACCCGTGGGAGTCTGGGGGGCATTTTCTTGTCTGTGTGCCTGAGTGTCTAGTGTTGTGTTGTGTGAGGGCCCTTGCCTAGTCCACTCAGCACTGCACTAGCACGTCTTGCGTTTGTTTTAGGGTCGCCAGGAGAGAGTCAGATACTTGGGATCTGAGTCTCTCAAGAGAGCACCCTTTCAATTAGAGTAATTTGGCGCACAGACTTGGGAACGTCCCTAGGCTAGAGCAGGTGGCTCAGCCCGAGTATCCGAAGCCTATATCCTTCCGGCTAGACCTCTGCCGCCTGGCAGATTAACAGCTAGTGGTTTATTATTTCTGTATGCTTGTTATTGTGCCACAGCTTACCGTTTTTGTGAGCATTGTGAGTCAGGGTGTGGCTTAGAGACTCTGTCCGAGCAGGCTTGCCTGACTAAGAGTGAGAAGCACACCTGTATGTGGTTATGTTGCGAGTTGCTGCCTTTATTTAATTATACCTATGCCATTATACACTGTATGGCCTATCACTAGTATTTATTCCTGCTTATGAGTTAAGAGTTCTCTAAATCCGTAACTTACTTTCTTTGCTAAGCATCAGATCCTACAGTAGCCGCATGCAGTTTAGAAACCTGCATCTTGTCTACCTGTACGATGTTTTGAGGACTGTTTGCTTTCACCTTCTTTCACGCAGGGGTGATTAGTTGTATTAATTAACCTAACGTTAAATGTACTTTCTTCTAGTTTGTTATTAAATTGTTTCTGCAATTTAATTCCGTTGTCTATCTTTTCCTTGAAGCTTTAAGTCAACTTAATTGTGTGATCTTTTATATAGCCTGCTTGACTATCAGCAGTCTATAGTGCGTGCAGCCTGTAACCGAGTCATAGGATACCTTGTTGTCCAGGCAGGACTCTTGACAGTTTAGGGTGGTTTGTTGCCTGGGTTTATAGATAAGGGTGGGATCTAGCGTTTTCCGTTGTTGCTTGTTGCCGCATACCTAGTCCAATAGAAAGAGCCCAGTGTTTATATATCCCAGGACGTAACATAGGAGCCGGCGGGATAAGTCCGTGGCTTTCCTAACATCTGTGTCATTAATAGCATCTATCGTTCTATTGAGGGACTGGGCTATTTGGCGACTTAATAAGAACTGGGAGAAGAGCCTGAAACCTTTGTGTCTCAACTTAAAATCTCTGTCCAGATGTGCTGGAGGAGGAGTTGAAAAGGGCTCCTGTAGGTCCCATAAAGCTAATTTAGGGGCGGCAAGAAAATAAAAAAGAGCAGGGGGAACTCCTCTTGCTTTTGTGATAGGCAAAGAGAACCAACTATGATTCTCTTGAGGTATTTGGTGGGAGGATTTTGACGTTATTGTTGCAACAAACTGTTGCGGCTCAATTTTCCAGTCCACCCAAGGGCCTGAACCTACCTGTCTCACCTGCAAGACTGGATTGCCGGACTGGTCGCTCACCGAAGTGTTTCCAGTTCCGGTGTGAGCGTGGCTAGGACTTTGATGTCATTCATGCCGTCAGTCTTGGACCAATCCGCAAATAGTCGGGCAGAGGAGGCAGGAGGAATAGCCGGGGTGGGGGAATACACAAAATACTCATAGGAATAAACATTGGGGATGACTTTGACAGCTACATCCAAAATGTGACCCTGTGTGTCTTTTGCTCTTAATTTTCTACTCTTATTCATCTGGATTACCCACTCACTCGGGACTGGGAGCTCCCCTGCGATTGTCGTTTGTGCTATGGCTGGATTTTGTGCCATGATAGTCACCCATGAGCAATCTGGACCGTAATGCAAAGACATAGGCTTTCCTTTATCGGAACCTTTTCTAAAGGAGGGGAATTAATGTCCGTAATCACACGCACGTTAGTGGTGGTTAACGCCAGACCTTGCACACTACTAGTAGAAGTAGTAGGTTGAGTTACATTAGGTAGGGAGGGTGGCAAATTAGATGGAACAACGACTCTAGTTTGCACTAATGGCTGCACAACAGACCCAATTGGAGGAGCTCCCGGTACAGCTGTGAGAGTTTCCTGTGACGTAGGTGGTACATTATATTGTTGCATCATATTATGGAGAATGTAATCTAGGTCCTCCCTGGTGAAATACTGTTTCTGGGAACCCTTAGATGACTCAGACCCTACCTCTGACCCTTCCTCAACTGGCTCAGGTTAAGCTGAAGAAAACTGTTCTAAGTCTTCCGGCTCTTGCCTTGTAACCTCCATCTCTTCCGGTTGTTGGCGGGATTCAGATATTAACTGTTCACTACCTGGCCATACTAGGTCAGGGACGGAAGAGGGAATGTTGTCAATATTGTCACTACCTCTATTATCCGCCAGGTATTGGTTCAAGGGTTCTGTTCGCACGGCTTCAGGGTGTCTCCACACACTGCGGCCTTGCTCTACTCTAGTCTGTGAATCAGGGATAAACTGAGAACTCTGAATGAATTGTGAACCTGTGTCATAGCCATGTGGCTCACTTCCTGTGTACCCTCTATACTGTTTTGCAAGAACCCTTTGAGACACTATAGTGTTGTATCTAACTTTGGGATAGCAAAATTCACATTAGGTTCCACATATCTGTCACTAGACCCGTTCCTGGGAGTTGACTCAGCTCCCTCCGTCCCTACCTCGGAACTGCCAGATTGGATGTTAGACATGGTAGAGGTAGGGGTGGAGGGCGGTGTACGCAACCCCGGCGATTGCCGAGGCCGCGAGCACGTCGCCTCCTTACGAGAATGTTTATGACCCTTCCCCTCTGACTGTTTGTCACTAAACATCGCCGCGTCAGTTTTCTGCCTCTTGAGCGATCTAGACATCTCTGTGGATGACTTGTAGGACTACTTGAGTCACTATTGTCACTGTTGCTCACTATTTCTTTAGAGAGAATTTTGGGCTTAGGTTTTATTTTAGAGCTGGACCGAGAAGGGGGAGTTTTAATAACTGGCGATTTATTTATTAACTGGTCCCAAAGTGCCTCATCATCACAGTGAAGGGCTTTATGAGCAATTTCTTTTGAATAAGAATTAACTAACGAATCGTCTACCATGACCTGAGTGATAGTTAATTAACCCACTGGA
>CM064514.1:26919343-26964343 GCA_032716605.1 Paralithodes platypus
ATGTACAGGGTGTGTGTGTGTTATTGATTATGTACAGGGTGTGTGTGTGTGTTATTGATTATGTACAGGGTGTGTGTGTGTGTTATTGATTATGTACAGGGTGTGTGTGTGTTTGGTTAAGTGTACAGTGTGTGTGTGTTTGGTTAAGTGTACAGTGTGTGTGTGTGTGTTATTGATTATGTACAGGGTGTGTGTGTGTGTTATTGATTATGTACAGGGTGTGTGTGTGTGTTATTGATTATGTACAGGGTGTGTGTGTGTTATTGATTATGTGTACAGGGTGTGTGTGTGTTATTGATTATGTACAGGGTGTGTGTGTGTGTGTTATTGATTATGTACAGGGTGTGTGTGTAAGTGTTATTGATTATGTACAGGGTGTGTGTGTGTGTTATTGATTATGTACAGGGTGTGTGTGTGTGTTATTGATTATGTACAGGGTGTGTGTGTAAGTGTTATTGATTATGTACAGGGTGTGTGTGTAAGTGTTATTGATTATGTACAGGGTGTGTGTGTGTGTGTTATTGATTATGTACGGGGTGTGTGTGTGTGTGTGTTATTGTGTGTATATATAGCGTGCACGGAATATAAATAATAATAAATATAATAATAATTAAAGTTGCAAGCAACGTTGTCCGGGGTTCGACGGTTTTGCAAGCAGGGTATTGTGTTTGATACAAATGCTGTGTCACAGATATCAAAAGATCATTTAACTTATCGGGCATGGAGAAGCTACAGAAGGACAGATTGTGCAAACAAACAAGAGCAAGAGAGGGAGAGATTGGCTGTAAAAGGGATCTGCCTCTATCCGTTTAGTAACAGAGTTGTAGATATGTGGAATAGGCTACCGAGTGCTATAATGGGATCAAGAACAATAGAGCTTCAACTTGAAATTAGATAGAACGAGATGGGTTGGGTGTGAAAGGGATCTGCCATGTGTAGGTCAATCGGCTCTGGAGACTCCCGTTTTCTTATTTTTTTATTTTCTCATTTGTGAAGGAGAGAGGGAGTATGGCAAGAGAATAGGATGTCGTAAACGTAAGGAAGATAGCGATAAATATGAGAGAGAGAGAGCGCGGGATGGGTTGGGTGTGAAAGGGATCTGACATGTGTGGGCCAATCGACTCTCTGCAGACTCCGGTTTTCTTATGTTCTCATTTGTGAGAGAGAGAGAGAGAGTAGGATGTCATAAATGTAAGGAAGACAGAATTAAATGAGAGAGAGTTTTTATGAGATGGGTTGGGTGTGAAAAGGATCTGTCTTGTGTGGGCCAATTGGCTCTCTACAGACTCCCATTTTCTTATGTTCCTATTTCTTACAATTGTGTTTTGGTTGCAGGTATATGATAACATGGGTGTATAGTAAGTAGTGTAAATAACAGGTAAAGTTTATGAGATGGGTTGAGTGTGACAGGGACCTGCCTTATGTGGGCCACTTGGCTCTCTGCAGACTCCCATTTTCATCTTGGTTGCATGTGTAAGGGATCTGCCTCATTTGTACCGGTGTGCAAACAAACAAGAGCGAGAGAGAAAGAGATTGGCTGTGTAAGGGATCTGCCTCTATTCGCTTGGTAAAAGAGTTGTAGATATGTGGAATAGGCTACCAAGTGCTATAGTGGGATCAATAACAATAGAGCTTCAACATAAAATTTGATAAGACGAGATGGATTGGGTGTGAAAGGGATCTGCCGTGTGTGGGCCAACCGGCTCTCTGCAGACTCCCATTTTCATCTTGGTAGCATGTGTAAAGATCTGCCTCCTTTGTACAAGTGTGCAAATAAGAGAGAGAGATTGGCTGTGTAAGGGATCTGCCTCTCTCGTAACGTAACAGAGTCGTAGATAATTATGTGAAATAGGCTACCTAGTGCTATAGTGGGATCAAGAACAATAGAGAATTTCAAGATAAAATCAGATAGTCATATGGACGAAATGGGTTGGATGTGAAAGGGATCTGCCTTCTGTGGGCCACTTGTCTCTCTGCAGATTCCCATGTTCATCTTGTAAGGGATCTGCCTCATTTGTACCGGTGTGCAAACAAACGAGCGACAGAGAGACTGGGTGTGTAAGGGATCTGCCTCTATTCGTTTAGTAACAGAGTTGTAGATATGTGGAATAGGCTACCGAGTCTTATAGCCAATCGGCTCTCTGCAGACTCCTGTTTACTTACAGTATGTTCTCATTTGTGAGAGAGAGAGCGAGGCTCCCTATTTCCTGTTCTCATGCACTAGTACAGTATGTCGTAATCGTAAGGAAGACAGCGATAAATAAGAGAGAGAGAGAGAGAGAGAGATAACTCAACACTCAAACAAGCGACGAACTGTCCTATTTACATATCATACACACTCCCCCCATCCCCATTCCATCACTTCGTATGTACGATATTATTTCAGTCTTTTTTACTGTGTATGGATTAAGTTATTGGTGTTCACTCTTGACATATGTGTCCTGCTACTTCTGTATGCATACATAATAGCATGAAAGTGATCAATACGCGCATATGAAGCTATGCATCTCGTATATCGGGGTTCTCTTCCCTTCCATCGGTCCACCCCTTATACCTCCCTCCCTCCTCCCTATCCCATATGTGTAAACATTATATTTTAGCTTTCCGAAGGTAAATACGTACTTCCGATAAATATCTAGCCTTGTATTTAAATCATGAATCCTGTTTAATGTCATTATTTAATATATATTTAATATATATTTAAGTTCACCTGGGTTTTTTTTTCTCTTTCTATAGAAACATGTGTAAGGTTTACATTTATACACAGGATAAGATAAGCAAATACAAACCTCAGCATAATCATTGGCGATGAGAGGGAGAGACGTACTGTAGGTGCAGTCTCTGGGGTGGGTGGGGGGGTGGTGGTGGTTGTAGGCAGTGTTGCCAGTTGTACCGCTACATACTACCGCTAGATGTAGAGCTATATTTACTTCAGTTTAGCAGCCATTTTTTCATATCTAGAGACATGTACTCGGGATAATTTGAAAATTTCAGACATTCTAGTTATATTACATTGTAAAATTTGCAAAACAAACAAATCAAAACTCTTTAGGAATTGCAGCATTGTTCTACCATTGTTTGACTATGTAGCAACGTGCTAGCGACTTTTGAGAAAGGATCCAGCGGTATTTTGGGGTAAAACTTAGGCAGTGTTGCCAGTTGTATCGCTACATATTACTGCTAGATGTAGAGCTATTTACTTCAATTTAGAAGCCATTTTTTCATATCTAGAGAGATTTACTAGGGATAATTTAAAAATTTCAGACATTCTAGTCATATTACATTGTAAAATTTGCAAAACAAACAAACCAAAACTCTTTAGAAATTGCAGCATTATTCTAACATTGTTTGACTATGTAGCAACATGCTAGCGACTTTTGAGAAAGGATCTAGCGGTATTTTGTGGAGACATACTGGGAGGGTGGGAGGGAGGTGGTGGTTGCAGTGTTGCCAGTTGTAAAGCTACATATTACCGCTAAATGTAGAGCTATTTACTTCAATCTAGCAGCCATTTCTTTTATATCTAGAGACATTTACTAGGGATAATTTCAAATTTCAGACATTCTAGTCATACTACATTGTAAAATTTGCAAAACAAACAAACCAAAACTCTTTAGAAATTGCAGCATTATCCTAACATTGTTTGGCTATGTAGCAACATGCTAGCGACTTTTGAGAAAGGATCTAGCGGTATTTCGTGGTAACACTTTAGGAGGGTTAAAATACGAGTCACGGGCAATTGCCAAAACTTTAAAGGTCCATATCATTGTTATTAAGCTAAGCATTTGGCAAAGGGAGGAATTGTTAAAAACCTTAGCCAATACTCTGTCATTCACCAAAAATAAATTTGAATTTATCATTATTATTTGGTAGGGTTGGTATGTATAGGTAGGTTGGCTAAATAATTGCTGGAATTCGTAGGGACTCGAACTGTTTTGAGAGAGTTAAATAAAACAAAATTATAGATCTGAATAATAAAGAGATTATGTTATTTAGCAAAACTGGGGGATGCGTGGAAGCCTATAGACTGTAGACGGTAAACTTTGTGTGTGGTAGCGAATTCGGTTTTAAAGTAATTTAAGAATAGACAGTTTTCAATGCTGCGGCCAAACTATTCCACCCATTTATATTTTTTTGGTATCAAAACGTTCGGAATCGCGAGCCTCACCCAACTACGCAAGCATGGCTTTGATCATCGGCGTAGTTTTCAAGATGTGGAATTTTAAGTGGAATTCGAGTTTTTTTCAAGATTGCCGGAAAAAAACCCACGTGCAAAAGCAAAACCTTCTCTATAAAATTTGCGGAGCATTAGTAGGGGAGTGCGTATGCCAAAGCCCAGTCGTTTCCTGTGAGTAGGAGAGACGGTATTTAGGCGTCAATTTTTTCGGGAAATCGGCTGCCACGGACCTGTTTGGCCGCCATGCTGGATGTTTAGCATATCAAAAGTTGGCCAATACAAAAACGCACCTCTTGTGAAAGTTTGATCCCGATCCAAAAAGCGGTTCTGGAGTTATTGCGTCGAAATCGGCGCGTAAGATGAATTTGGATGAAAACCCAGGTTTAATGATTACAATAGGGGTTCCCCGTAGGGGACGAACCCCTAATAATTATAATACTAATATTAATAGTACAAATAATAAGCGGTTTATTAAAACAAATGGCAGCCTGATGAGCTGAAAATACGTGTGATGAGCTGTGTGTACGTATGACTGTACGTGTGACTATGTACGTATAATGTGGGTGTGTACGTGTGACTGTGTACGTATAGTGTGAGAGTGTGCGGGTGCCTGGGCGTATGCGTGTGCCTGTATGTACGTGCAGTGTATGTACGTGTGACTGTGTACGTATAGTGTGGGTGTGTGCAGGTGCCTGGGCGTATGTGGGTGCCTGTATGTACATGTAGTGTGTGTACGTGTGACTGTGTACGTATAGTGTGGGTGTGTGCTAGTGCCTGGGCGTTTACGTGTGCCTTTATGTACGTAGAGTGTGTGTACGTGTGACTGTGTACGTATAGTGTGGGTGTGTGCGGGTGCCTTTAGAGTGCCACACCTGCCGTCCTTGTGTTTGGCACCTTCACCCTTACCCCCCCTCCCCTCCCCTGACCCCCTACCCCCCTCCACCATCCAAACAAAAACACTCTCCCCTCCCCCATCTCTCTCTCTCTCTCTCTTACTCCTCATGCTATAACCTTTCTCTCACGTTCCTCACTCTCTCCCTCTATGCCCTCTCTTTTAATTATTACTGCTTACTTTCCAAATTTACCTTCCTATCAATATCCCTTACCTTGCTTCCCCTCTTCCCTTTCTTATGCTCTCAATCACCCCCCCCCCCCCTCCTCTCTCTCTCTCTCCCCATATTCGTTCTTTCAAACTTTTTCATATTACTTGCAAGACCCAAATGCCTCTTAAACTTCTCTCCCTACTCCTTCCCCTTCCCTCTCCTCTCTCCTCTCGTTCTTCATCTTGCATCTCCTCCACTCCTTCTCCTCCTCCTCCTCCTCTTTTCCACTCTCTACACACTTCTCCTTCATCATTTACCCCCTTCTCCCCTCCTCCTAGTGTTTCTTTCCCTCACATTTCTCCCACCCCTTCCTCTCCTTTCACCCCCCACCGCTTTCCCTTACGATCACCTACCCCCACTCAATATCTAACCCCTCCCTCATCCTCTCTCCTCCCCTCTAGCTTTCCCATTAACCTCTTCCCCACCCATGCCCCTTCAATTACATTTTTCCCTCACCCTGTAACCCCTTCCCAAAAAGAGTGTCAAACGAAAGCCGAGTCCATTATTTTAGTCTTTATTATTGAATATGCAATGATAAAATAATAGTTTATTGTTCAAATTATGTCTTTGGAAGTGATAAAATGGCTGAAACAATGATATTTTTTGTTAATTTTCTTGTGATCCTTCTCATATTCATTCAATTCTTCAAACAAAATTGCTCCGGTTTGACGCCCTGTCCCTCACCCCTTTCACATCCTCTCAATCCCTCTCCTCTCCTTTCAGTTACCCATCCGTACCCCCTTCCCCTCAACCCGTACCCGCTTTCCCCTCACCCAGTACCCTCTTCCCCCTCCTCACACCATTGTCCCTCCCGCTCTTCTCCGATTCCACATTCTTTCTAACACTGTAATTACCCACACCCCGTTCAGTCTCACCACCTCTTGTCATTTCCCATCATTCGATACTTTCCTTACTTCCATTCCCATCACTCCCTGTATCTCCATTTCAATCGTGTTCCCCTTACAGTCGACACGCTTTCTCCCCTAAGAGAACGTTCCTCTTCAGAGAACCCTACTTAAACAACTCTCCAACAGAACATTACCCCCCCCCCCAGAAACCCCCCCCCTCCTTCGACCTCCTCCCCCCCTCCCCCCCCCTCGCCCCTAGAGAATACCCCTTCCAGATAAGGTTCTCCTCGAAGATACTCTTCGCCCCAGGGGGCACATCCCCCCCCAGTGAATGTCCCCCTTCCGAGAATGCGCCCCCCGCCCCTCCCCCTCGAGAGAGAACCCCTCTCCCCCACGAGAGAGAAACCCCTCCCCCCCGCCCCAACTAACGCCCCTCCACACCCCCACCCCCTAGAAATCTTTACAGGGTCTCCACGGCTTATTAATATCGGTGTGGGGGGGAAGTGCCAAGTCTGCAGTCGGCTCGGGTGTCTCTCTCTCTCTCCCTCTCCCCACCTGGCACAGTCCACCTGATATAGAGGAGGAGGGATTGGCCGACCTCTGGGGGAATGGTTGAGTGGGATTGGTTGGATAGTGCAGGGTATATTACTAGTATGGAGGTTAACTGATAGGGATTGATTAAGTATATATATAATAATATATATATATATATATATATATATATATATATATATATATATATATATATATATATATATATATATACAGTATATACTGTATATATACATAAATATATATACGTATATATATATATATATACAGTATATGTATATATAGATATATATATATATATATATATATATATATATAATATATATATATATATATATATATATATACATATACATATATATGTATATATACATAATATATTATATATATACATATATATATATATACTGTATATATATATACTCTATATATATATATATATATATATATATATATATATATATATATATATATATATATATATAGTACATATATATATATATATATATATGTATTATGCCGGGTTGTAATCCAACTCGCTTCGTTATATCTGTTATGTCAATCTGGGTCTCGGATATTTATAATTGGAATATGCTCAACAGGAACACATCTAGCTTCATGAATAGGATTAATTGTTAACTCAATCGGTCTATCAACAACACAATAAACACACAGTATAGATTACACTCATATTTATTGTTATAACATAGATACATGTATGGGGTATCAAAATCTCTACTATATAGAATAGGATTCTAATATATAATGTGACTTGTAGAGAGTTGACCATGTTTTACTCTCTAATGAAATATGGTTGTCACTCACAAAGTAAATGAAAATAGGAAATACGCAATTATATGAAATATACACACAAACAATAAACATTGGCAACAATATACAGTATATGCGGGCCTAGTGTATAACGTGAGGTATAATAATCACAAGGTAAAGCCACTTTCACACATTCACGATGTTGGTCCCGATGTACCCCGATTTGAATATCGGGACACAATGTGGTGCAATCCCCAACGTGTGTCGGGGTCATCGGGGGGAGCGGCGTGTTACCCATGGTGCGGCGGGACGTGGCAAATCGGGCTTGGCCACCAAAGTTTTGTATTTGTTCAAAAATTTCGCACAATGGACTTTTGGCGTGGTATCATCGGGTACATCGTGTTGTTGACGTTTGGACGGCGTGTTGTGCACCGGGTTTCATCGGTATACACGTTGGCATCTGGGTGCATCGGGAACATTAACGGGTTGTTTTTAATCACCAAAAAACAAAAACAAATATATAATGTTTTGGTCATACTGCCTAAGCCAAACTGCAGCTGAATCCATGCAATAGTTTCGGAGATATCGGCGTTTGAATGCAAATTATTAGCGCCGTGGCGAAATTACCCCGCGGCGAAATTACCCCGCGGTGAAATTACCCCGTCTTACCCTATCTATTTTTTATCGGTAAAAATGGGGAGGGAAAGTACTGGCGGGCGGACCGAACAGTAATCTTCTACAGTGAAATTCCACATATTATTATTATTATTTTTTTTTTTTTTTAAATCTTATAATTATAATAACCTTTCCTCTTGCCGTTCATAAAAAAATGAAATAAAAAAAACAATTATTATAGGTGAAAACCAACTGAGAGCGAATATTTTGGTGCAGTTGGGATTCTAAAAAAAGCAAAAAACTATTGTTATAGATTTATTTCTATAAAGTCCAATATTGATGATAGCATAATTATTCTAAACACCGCCATCATGTTCAGCGGAAAAAATAGCTGTGATTTAGTATGAAAATAAAAATAACGATTAAAAAACGATATACCGATACCGGTATATCTCATATAGTTTATAATATAACAGTGCGTTTAATCTCCACAGGCAAGGGTCTAAACATAGCTACAATAAAAAGACGTCGCCGGTACAGAAGGGGTTAATGCGACCCTACAATATTGTACGGTGTCAAACATGGCCCGCCAGAGCAAATAACTTTGACACCCCGGGTGTAGAGTGACGTGCAGGTACCATTTCTCCTCCTACAAACCTGATCTTCTCTTCCTCACCGAAACTCAGGTGTCTGTAGCAACATCCAGCAGCCCCTTCTCTGTATCCTCCTACTTTCTCTATCCTAGTTTCAAAGCCAAAGGCGGATGTTGTGCATATGTGCACAACAAACTCACTTGCTCTCGTGTTCCCGATTTCGACTCCTCTGAATTCTCAACTTTATGGCTCAAACTTTCCTGTCATTCTCTTACTAAATATTTCTGTGCTGTCTATCTTTCCCCTAACTCTACCAACTTTCCCAAATTCTTTGACTATCTAAACTCTACAGTGGAACACATTCTATCCATTTCTCCTTTCTCAGAAATCTCCATCTTAGGAGATTTCAACGTTCACCACTGCCAATGGCTCTCCTCTCACACTACTGATCCACCTGGTGAACAAGCCTACATCTTTTCTATCATAAATGACCTAGAGCAGTTAGTTCAGCAACCCCCCCCGTATCCCGGATCGCACCGGAGATCGGCCCAACATTCTTGACTTGTTTCTAACTTCTAACCCTTCTTCTTATACTGTCGATCTTTTCTCTCCTCTGGGCTCCTCCGACCATAAACTTATCTCTGTCACCTGTCCTATCTCTCCAGTACGGCCACCCGATCCTCCTAGCCGGCAGCGCTTGTGGCACTTTGGCGCTGCCGACTGGGAGGCTCTCCGGCAGTACTTCTTTGATTTCCCATGGAATGATTTCTGCTTCCGTGGCCGGGGACCCTCGGAGAGTGCTGAACGCATTACCGAGGTAATCCTATCGGGCATGGAAGCATACATTCCATTCTCCTTCTCTCAGACTAATGCTAAAAAATCTTGGTTTACTCACGCCTGTTCTACTGCTGTCCGCAATAAGGAGGAAGCATTCAAACGGTACCGACGCCTTAAAACTCAAGACTCTCATTCTTCCTATGTTTCTGCCCGGAATCAAGCCAAATCTGTTCTTCGACTTGCCAAGCACTCTTTCATCAATAATAAATGCACTGAACTATCCAACTCTAGCTCTTCCCAAGCTTTCTGGCATCTAGCCAAAAACCTCTCCAACAATTTTCTCTTCCTCGTCTTTCCCTCCCCTTTCCCACTCTGATGGCACAACCATCACTTCTTCCTCTGACAAAGCTAAAATCTTCGCTCAAACTTTTGCTAGAAACTCCACCTTGGATGATTCCGGTGCTATTCCTCCCTCTCCGCCCTCCTCTCTCTTACTTATGCCTAATATCCTAATCTCTTCTAAAGATGTACTTTCTACCCTCTCTGGGCTTAACACTAATAAGGCGTACGGTCCGGACGGTGTTCCTCCTGTTGTTCTCAAAAGCTGTGCTTCCGTGCTGACTCCCTGCCTAGGCAAACTCTTTCGTCTCTGTCTATCCTCTAACGTCTTCCCTTCATGCTGGAAGTTTGCTCTCATTCAACCAGTCCCAAAGAAGGGTGACCGCTCTCAACCCTCCAACTATCGTCCAATTGCTCTCATCTCTTGTCATTCTAAAGTTTTTGAAACTATTCTTGCTTCCAAATTTCTTAAGCATTTCTCTTCTCATAATCTGCTCTCAGATCGCCAGTATGGCTTCCTTAAGGGTCGCTCTACTGGTGATCTTCTTTCATATCTTACTAATTCTTGGTCATCCTCCTTTCGGGACTTCGGTGAGACTTTTTCTATTGCACTAGACATATCGAAAGCTTTCGATAGAGTCTGGCATAAATCTTTAATTTCTAAACTACCCTCCTTCGGTTTCTATCCCTCTATCTGTGCCTTTGTCTCTAATTTCCTTTCCGGCCGTTCCATAGCCGCGGTTGTGGACGGCCATTGTTCACTTCCTCACCCTATAAACTCCGGTGTTCCTCAGGGCTCTGTCCTATCTCCTATTCTCTTTCTAATTTGTATAAATGATCTCCTTAACTGTACCTTAATTCCCATCCATTCATACACAGACGACTCAACCTTACACTACTCCATTAGTTTTTCAGAACGCTCCAGCCAGCAATTCCTCAACGACAAACGTAATGAAGCCATAGAACTCTTAAATTCTGATCTAAATACTATTTCCAATTGGGGCAGAGAAAACCTTGTTAACTTTAATGCTTCCAAAACCCAATTTCTCCATCTATCTACCCGTCAGGATCTCCCAGCGGACTATCCCTTATTCTTCAACAATACAAAAATCAACCCTTCATCTTCTCTCAATATTCTTGGTGTCTCTTTTTCTTCTGCTCTCATTTGGAAGGACCATATTACCAGTCTTGCTAAGGCAGCCTCCCAGAAGCTGGGTGTGCTGAACCGCCTTAGGGGGTTCTTTTCCCCTGCAAAGCTTCTTGCTCTGTACAGGGGCATAGTGCACCCTTGTATTGAGTATTGTTCACATGTGTGGGGAGGTTCCTCTCACACCGCTCTCCTAGAAAAAGTTGAAAGGAAGGCCTTTCGTATCATTAACTCCCGTCCACTCACCAACTCTCTGCAGTCTCTCTCTCTCCGCCGCAATGTTGCATCTCTCTCGCTATTCTATCGCTACTATAATAATCAGTGTTCCTCGGAGCTATCCCAGTGCATACCACCTCCTTTACATAGGGCACGTGGTACCCGTCTTGCAACTCAATCCCACCCCTACTCTGTGCAACTCTCCAACCCAAGAGTGAAACGTTACTCTCAAACTTTTTTCTACTCAACAGCTGAGCTCTGGAACTCTCTCCCAGAATCAGTCTTTCCCTCTTCCTATGACTTAAATTGCTTCAAACTCCGTGTGTCCAGGCATTTTGGCTCGAACGTCCCTTGATTTTGGCCCTGTCACTCTTTCAACTATGGGGGAGGCACTCGCTATAGGCAGTAATGCCTTTTGCCTCCCTCAATCACATAGAAAGAAAAAAAAAATATCCGCACAAGATAGGTTTATATCAATACATTTTACCTTCCACAATTAGAGAAAATATGATTCATCACGAAGTGTAGCCTACCTGTGGAGATTAAACGCACTGTTATATTATAAACTACATGAGATATACCGGTACCGGTATATCGTTTTTTGTTATCGTTATTTTTATTTTCATACTAAATCACAGCTAGTTTTTCCGCTGAACATGATGGCGGTGACTTCCCTGTAGCCAGGTAACGTAGGGTGATAGCCAGGCGCATACCAGGTGGGACGGCTTTCCTCCAAAACGTGTCGTGCTTCTCCACCAGTGGGCCAACACGTTCAAGCAGCTCTCCGAACATGGCTTTATCCACCCGCAGGAAATTTTTGTAGGAGGTGGTGTCTTCCACAGCCAACTCCTTCAGCAGGTTGTCATAGTGGCCGTACTGCCCTCGCCTCAACAGCCACTTCCGGGTCCAGACCTGCCTTCTCCGTATCCTGGGTGGCACCTGGGCATCCTGCACATCCTGCAAGGCTCTGTACAGGGCAACATCTAATCTTGTCTGATGTGCTGCCAGATCTACCTGCAGCTGCAGGACCTCGAGTTCATCCATGGTGTAGAGTAGGGCGAGTGGTGCTGACGTGTGGCCGTGGCTTGGGAGGTGTGTAGAGTAAGGTAAAGGTACCAGAACCGGCCCCTTTATATCGAATTGTGTCTGTCACCCCGTCTGTCGTTGTGGCGTCGAGTTCGCCGTGTCACACACGTAACACCAACGAAAGTCCATCCCCCCTCGTCGTCTTCCCCTCGTGCCACGTCGGGGTACGGTTTTGACCGGTCGGGGTACGGTTTTGACCGGAATTTGGACCGTTAGAGCATTGATGTGGCGCCCTCGTGTTGCAACCGTGGTACCATCAGGCTACGACGTGTCACCGTCGAGGCTTCGTCGTCAAACGCGTACATCGTGTCACTGTCTCTGCCGATGTACCAATTTGTGTACCTCGGGGTACATCGGGACCAACATCGTGAATGTGTGAAAGTGGCTTAAGGCAACTGAGCCCGATCACTCAGTTGCGCGTAAGGCTGCGCGGTGGTCAAAAACAATTAGGGTAGCGTTCAGGTGAGCCCACAAAGGAACCGCTCTCGGGGGTACAGGTCAGTTGGACTGCGGTCACTGGAAATACTATTTTATTTTAATGCGATGTTAAATCGGGGAAGGAAGATATGAACTTCACTTTAGGTTAGGAGGAAAGATAGTTTACATCTGAATTTAACTATCTATAAGTTATTGTGAATAATCTCTCACACGATACACAAAATATAATATTCGATCGTAGATGAGGTCAAATTACACGGAGTAAGGACATCAAGATTCACAGTAAATATAGTGACTGAATTGGAATATTATAATATATATATAATAAATTCAGAATAGATTGGAATAAATTAACCAACTACTGAAGAATCGCAGAACGGAGTAGCGCTGTATTGTAACTTAAAATGAGCTATAATGAATGGAAATACAAAACAAAGTTTTACTTATGAAATACCCAAATATGATGGCATAAAAGGAGGTTTGAATAAATTAACAAATTCCTGAAAGAACGCAGAACTTAGTAGCGCTGTATTATAACTTAAACAATTGTTGTAATGAATAAATTACTGAACGAAGCAGTAATATAATAGATAGCCAAAAGGTAGGCTTATTGGGTAAAGGAATGTAAAATCTGAATTCCTAGATCTGTGGTGAAAGAATTACATGACCGGAGCAAGGTATATGATTAGATTATTCACAAGAACTAATAGAAATTAGATATCTCTGATATAGATTAATTCTAACTCAACGGATGGGTTCTTTACTTTCAAAGGGGGGCGAAATAGTACTATAAGTATTCTCTGGTAATAAATAGACGGAAAATATATTCCTGAGTTTGAGCGTAGGTTTTAGATGTTAAATTTAAGAAGGAAAATAGCTCACGTTATACACTTCACTTCGACTTGGACACACAAAGAATAATAATAAAATCTGAGAGCATTCACTAGGTAACACATGTAGATATGACTATGTAACGTACGTACAAGTAATGATCTGAAGGTTTGAACACAAATTATATTGACAGTATCTCGTACTTATAGAATCACTGTACGGATCAAAGTTATATAAATCTTACACGTGTATGAAGTTGACAAGGTAGATCTTAGACACAGATCTATAAATAAGTTAAATAGAACACTCGCATACTTTATATTACCTTCACAATAATACCCACAACTTATAAAACACAGAGACACTTAGGGTATGGGGTAGAGGAGAAGTGATAGCCATGAACGAGAATCTGGACGACGTAGGACTCGTAGATCTTCTTCTGGCTGGACGTCAGGGGGAACTGCCTCTCTCACGGACACTTGAGAAGGTTGTTCCTGGCTCCTCTACACTCTCTCGTTCACGTCCCACTTTAGACTTTACTACAGGGACTGTCTTGTCCTATAGCTGAGTCTACAACACAATTTCCACCCACAACCAGCTTGACCAGTAAAAGGTAGTAATCGTATTTGCATAAAGTATTCCTCACTGTATTGCAAATCTGGCAGGGGCTGAGTATTCGCCTTGGATGTTTGTCCCAGGCTCTGCCATTGGCTGGGCAGGTATTCTCGTGATTGGCCCGGGCTCGAACTGTTTTGGTGGGCAGACTGTCCTATATTTGCAGGGATTAGAGCATGGGTAGGTCTTGTTGGCTGGGTAGACTGTTTCACTGTGGCAGGTATTGGAGCATGGGAAACTGGTAATTTTGTGGTCTCCCTCTCCCTTTGTTGATACAACTTCCTCCTTGTTTTCTTGGTCTCCTTCACTGCAGCTATTCTGGCTCTGGTAGGCTGTTCTTCCCGCACTGTCAGTGTTTCTACCGGAATTGCTTTGCCCCTTGTTTGCAACCCTGTCATCTCACCATATATATATATATATATATATATTGCTTTGCCCCTTGTTTGCAACCCTGTCATCTCACCATATATATATATATATTGCTTTGCCCCTTATTTGCAACCCTGTCATCTCACCATATATATATATATATATATTGCTTTGCCCCTTGTTTGCAACCCTGTCATCTCACCATATATATATATATATATATATACTGTATAATGGAGGTAAAATCACAAATACGTGTGATCAAATTGTGTAGTAACAAAAAATAATATATATATATATATATATATATATATATATATATATATATAATCTGTGAATTGAATTATCCATTCGAAATTTGCTTCAAATAATTATAGGTATTGCTATTTGAATATTTAATATTTTTCCTTAATTTTACAAATCAGTACTTCTCGACGAAAGTTTCTATTTCTCTACTATACCGCACTCCTTATCCTGAAGAGATTAGATACAGTATGATCTGCAGTAGCATAATAGTACTCATATTTATCTTGCAACATCGTAAACATCTCACACATGACGTCATAATTGGGGTTGGAAGATGAATTAACAAGACATTTTAGTGCAATAAATCCAGACTAACAACACACATAGCCTACACAGCTGTGAGAGTTACCGAATCTAAAAGTTCGACACGGAAATATAATATAATAGAATATGCAGTGTGATGATGATGATGATGATGATGATGATAATAATGATGAAAATTATGATCACGATGATGAAGGTAGTGATGATGATGATGATAATAATGATGAACATGATGATGATGATGATGACGATGGTGACGATGACGATGATGATAATGATTATGATGATGAAGATAATGGGGATGGAGGATGAGGATGAGGATGATGATGAATATAATGACAATGAAGAAGATAATGATGATGATGATGAATATAATGATAATGATGATGATGATGATAATAATACTGCTGCTGCTGATGATGTTGATGATGCAGAGTGCCTTGATCGGTGTCAGTAGGCCCTTCACCCTTTCCTTCAGGTCAATTTTCTCTTCTACCTTAGCTATTGCCATCATAATATAATCATAATTACTATGATTATAATTGGCCCTGGAAGAAGTCGAATAGTCACAGGGTTGAAACTATCGATTAAGGGGGTAGGTTATAATAATTTATTAGTTTATTATTTATATAGTTAATATTGTTTTAGTTTCCTCCCTAGGGCTCCATCAAGCTTAAAACATTATCCTCAATATCCCCCTTAGAGGTAATTGTTTTAAATTTTCCGGTAGAAAAATGTCTAGGCCGGTTCCTCCATAATTGTGAGGCTCACTATCGCTCGCCAGGAAAATATTGACACCTAAATGGCACTAAAGGTCTTGATATTGATACAAAAAATGCGACGAAAGGTCTTGATATTGATAAAAAAATGCGACGAAAGGTCTTAAAATCGATACACTAATGGGGCGAACGTCTTAAATTGTCAAAACTAATGGGGCTCAACATGCCCCAGAATAAGCAACTACCTCTCCCTTAAGTTTTTCAGGTATTACTTTCCATAATTCTATGATAATGACTTAGATTGTCAGTCTCCCTTCAACCCGTTCAGAGATTTTTGGATTGATTATTGGATGACTTACTGGCTGACTGAATGACTGACTAATTGAGATGACTGACTAATTGACCGACTGACTAATTGGTTGACTGCCTAATTAACCGACTGACTAACTGACTGACTGACTAATTGGCTGACTGACTAATCGACTGACTAATTGACTGACTGACTGGCTAATTTACTGACTGACTAATTGGCTAATTGACTGACTGACTGACTAATTTATTGACTGACTGGCTAATTGACTAGCTAATTGACTGAGTGGCTAACTAATTGACTTATTAATTGACTGACTAACTATTAAATGACTGACTAATTGACTGAGTGGCTGACTAATGGACTTATTACTTGACTAACTAACTGATTGACTGACTGACTAATTGACTGACTTATTGATTTACTGGATTGACTAACCGACTACAATATATTTAGCTCAAGATAAGCGTCTCAAAGATACAAAGATCTTATTTGGCCTTTTCAATCAGTGTTGTTTCTAGGACATCTAACTAGTTGGTTCACCCATAAGACCCTTACTGATTTCATTTTCAAAGATATCGAAGTACAATCGGATACCATAGTTTCTAGCTCACTCATTGGAACTCGTGGACCCCTCGTGTATTTTGTTATGCAATTGTTATTATCTGGATTGATTTTTGGATAGAACATGCTTTCATTAAATAGTATTTATATGTTTTAGTTCATGTATAGAAAATAACATTCATAGAATCATTCCAAAGCTGAGCTTCCTTAATTTGAAATAAGTAAAGTCCACAAATATATATAAGTGGACGAGAGACTATGGTATCCGATTGTACATGCCCCATCAGACCATGTAGGGAAGATAGACAAACCTATATAAATGTTACGACTGGTTATAACAGCTAATACCACATAATTATATTATATTTAGCCCAGTAAAAACGTCCATGAGTCACAGAGCCAAAGCTATCTCGATCAGTCAGGGTACGGCTTTTTGTTATATTCTAGCTGCTACCCAGGAGATTATATTCTAGCTGCTACCCAGGAGATTATATTCTAGCTGCTACCCAGGAGATTATATTCTAGCTGCTACCCAGGAGATTATATTTTAGCTGCTACCCAGGAGATTATATTCTAGCTGCTACCCAGGAGATTATATTCTAGCTGCTACCCAGGAGATTATATTCTAGCTGCTACCCAGGAGATTATATTCTAGCTGCTACCCAGGAGATTATATTCTAGCTGCTACCCAGGAGATTATATTCTAGCTGCTACCCAGGAGATTATATTCTAGCTGCTACCCAGGAGATTATATTCTAGCTGCTACCCAGGAGATTATATTTAGCTCACCAAAGTCGTCTCTCAATAGAATGTGGAGCCTTCTGTGTTATCTTTTTCATCCACTTTCCTTTATATGGGGTTCTGCTATCTCTACTCGCAATAACGACATGTCCTGACCACCTCGCTTGTATCGTAAGGTATGTGTGGCCAGTGTATATATGTCAATATTGCTTGAGTTGAACCATTAACCCTCTGAGGATCGATGGCGCACTTTAGTTCTGTTCTGGCTAATATTAGACGATTTTATTCAGATTAGGAAAGGTATACAGTATATGTGTGTGAATTTGTGTTTTGTTTTTGTTTATATTTGTTGTTGTTGTGTTGTGTTGTGTTGTCCCTGTTCGGGCTCTGTCTCGACTTGGCCACCCTAAAAAAATAAAAAATAAAAAATTAGGTATGTGCCAGAGTATATAGATAGATAGATACGTAGATTTATTATAGCTGAATTGATGTTTAGGCAGTTATTATGATGTATTTTATTGATATATATTTTTTGCAAATTTTGATTGTTGCAGTTTTCGACCATTAATTTTAACTTTACATTGTGCACCCCTTCAAACTAAAACAAATATATAAACAAAACAGTCCCCCAGAGCTCTCTTCAAACTAAAGAAAACAAATATCCCCGTTGAAGCAAAATTTGTAAATTTTTGAAAGAAAAATGTTCCCACTCTCTATGAATAAATTCGACACTTGAATGGAGCGTCACGTCCTATAATCACCAAACATAATAAATATGTCTTAAATTAATGGAGGATAGGGAATTCCAAAATGACCACCGTTGGATTAGATACAGTTACACAATCTCAACTCAACGCGTTTCAAGAACAAACCAGCTTACTTGGTACACAAAACACACTTGCTTACAAAAGACCATACGGACGAACTTACCCCTTTGAAAGCCGCCCCCCCCCCCCCCCAAGCGAACCTTATTGGGAAGGAAGAGACCTTGGAAACGAAAGGTCATGCGAGCGATCTAACCCCCTTGACAGTACCCGTGTTACTCAAACAAATCTCACCGGGAACGAAATGGCCTTGTACGCGAAGGGCCATGCGGGTGAACTTACCCTCTTGACAGCCCCAGTGATGGTTTCTGTCGCTCTCGAGGTAACAAGACACAGGCTCAATATTTTACCATCTTAATTAAAGTCGAAGTGATTGACTTCTCTATTTTTTTTCATTCATACTGTATTAATACCTATAGTAAAGTCATAGTTTTCTTATATGACGAATCTGTGGGTATAGTTTTTATAATCAATCAGAGCATAGTTATTTTAACTTGATACATTTAGTTTCGTATTACTCACAGATACTGACAGATGATACCCGGGCAGGAGGCTATTCAGCCTGTAAGGCCCGGCTCAATGTTTCCTACTATACTTCCGTGTTTGTGGTCGTATTCACATTTTCATCTAATGTTTTACGTACCAACCAAAGTAGGCTCTCCTGTGTATGTGTGTATATGCTTATGCTTAACATGGTATAGGCTGCAATGTAGACTCTGACAGACATAGGCATGAATGTAACTTCAAATAATTCTCGACTGACCTAGATTAGTGAGGCAAAGAAAGATGAAGACATAAACTCAGAGGAAGCAAACGTCAACACAAATAAACCGCCTCCTTGCTTCCCTATCAACGAGAAGCAACTCAGCGTAACCAGGGACCTCGAACTCCTAAGTGGATCCAATAAAATAGTATATATATATATATATATATATATATATATATATATATATATATATATATATATATACATACTGTATATATATATATATATACAGTATATATATATGTAAATATATATATATAATATAACTTAAAACAATAGCGAGGAGAACAACCCTCCACCTTTTACTCTTCTACTTTGCTCTTTCGTTCCTCCTTTACTTCTCTCTAATTCTTAAATACCTCTATCTCCTCAATCTGTCTGTCCCCCTCAATTTTAACTTAACTTTGCAGAAGATGAAGACGTAGAAACAGATAAACAAAGGGCAACTATACAAAATACTAAAGTTAACTATATTCTATTCACTATACTTATATAAGACCATAAATCCTTTCCATTAACCTTGAGTAGCTCAACAAGGACTAGAGCAAATGGGCTGTAGATTTCCACATTCATTGTTTGTAAACTCTTCCCAAATGATAGAAATGTATAATAAAAACAAATAAAAGACAATGAGTAAGACATAGAAAGAAAAAACAAAACCGGTAATCTCTTCTCTTGACTCCCCTATGAACTATAAGCAACTAAGAGTAACTAGAAACCTGAGACTCCTCAGTAGATCTCAAAACACCAACTCTACCGACATCATTACCGTTCCTCATCGCTCGCCCGTGTTCGGATGTCGGCGGCATGGTCATGGGCTTCGTCAATGTTAACTTGCTCATATACAATCGCGCTAAGAAGTCATGACTCGATTTCCAGTACCTTTCGTTCAGAAAGTGCTATCTGGCAACAATTGAGGTTCTACTATAATACAATTATTACACACCGGGGAGAACTGTATTTAAGGACAAAATGCCAAAAAACATGATATATAAGTATTGTTGCAATATGTTTATCTCATTATGGGAGAGGAAACCATATAATACGAAAGTTGAGACTAAGCCAAACGAAAGAATGTGAAACTCGTAGTATTTCGCTCACTAGATTCAGGATTAATATGTGGAGGAAGTCTCTTAATGCTTGTATTACTTTTTAAGCCAATAATACTGGGAGAAAAGTATCTCGTAAAGTTAAAATTTACTGTTAAAAGTTATATTCAAACCATGAGTGTCAATAAATCACGTAAATAAACGTATAACAGTATTTGTTTCCACATTTAATGTCTACTACTAAATACGACATAAGAGATAGGCAAAACAAACTGAAATGATTACTGAAACATTTTGACCAGTCCAACTATAGAATGTAAGGTATCTTAATATAACCCCCTAGAAATACTTTCTCTAAAGTATCTACTTTTTTTTTTTATCCTCCCCTTTTTCCCCAGCTAACCTAATCCCACAAGGACCCCAATGGAAATACGCCTAACGGCCTTATTGGGCTATCCTTAGGTGGAATTATGCAAAGCTGGTACATGTCATATTTGTAACATATTATGTGGTACCAACATTGTAAAATGCTAACTGAATAAATATTATTATTATTATTATTATTATTAAGTGATGCACTCCCCCTCATATCCTGACAGTGACTGCCTTGCGTCTAATCAGAGTTGCCAGGTCCGCATGAGCTCTCCTCGCCCAATTCCATCCAAAAAGTCACCCAAACCGTCGAAAGTACCCCCTACCCCCGACCCCTTCGTTTTTTTACCATTTTCACCCCACCTTTTCTTGACAAATATTATTGTAGTTTTGTGTTTTGTGTTTTTTTTTTTTTTTTTTTACGGCTATAATTGACCACTTGCGAGTTTCAGGCTATAAGGAAGTTGGAGCCATAAACATTGATAATCAACAGAATTATCACCTAAATTGTGGTTGTAGTGCTTCTATGAATACATAAAACCCAATTCAACATGCTTTTCATCCATTAGAAATCTACATTATTATTGTATTTCTGTTTGATATCGATGCTTAGGCTATGGCTCCAACTTCCTTGTAGCCTGAAACTCGCAAGTGGTTAAATTATACTTAACCTACCTATATTTATATATTTTCTAAAACGAAATTTATAGCCTATGCAATCACTCTCTCTCTCGAGATGGGTTGGGAGTGAAAGGGATCTGTCATGCTACAATAGGCTCTCTGCAGACTCCCGTTTTCGTATGTTCTTATTGTTCTCTCTCTGCTGCACTAAGCAATCTCGAGCTCTCCTTCCACTTCGAGCATCTCCCGAAATGGACCAGCGAGGTCATTGAGATATTAACTATACTTTGTAACTCTCTCTCTCCCTCGTTGAAGTAGGATTTAGGACTGTTTTAAATTAATATGAATTCTGGACCCTCCCTAAGTCCCCCCAACCTTTAACGGGTGCATGCTAATTGCTGTATAGTCCCACCCACGGTCTTAAGGTTAAGAAGCCAGATCAGAGAACAAGCCAATATAGACCAATTCTAATAGCACAAAAAACTTAGTTTCCCCTGTTCGACTATAGTCCCCTGCCTCACAGCTAGCAGCTAGTTTATGTAGGCTACCTAGCTATTTTCATCCTCATCATGGTAGGCTATATTTCATGTTTATTAGATAGATATGATTTTGATACCATTGACCCATTTATATATAATGGTACGATTTTAGTTACTGGACACCTATTTACAGGTACCACCGAGGATTTAATACATATTTTTTTTCGGTTTCCACACATCCAACACCAAGCTACACCTTTTTCTGGTCCGGTAATAGTATTGAAAACGATATAATAACTTTTTAAATGTGGTTTTCGACGAGAATAAAACGGCGCGTTTGTGCCGAAAATCGGCGGCAGGGGGAGTCCGTCGTCGCTTCGGATCGTCGCGGTTTGTTTACCCAGGAAGCTCGAGGTGACGGCCAGCTGTTTTACTTGCCCCCTGCTGGCCACATATATGACGATTATTATAATTCACAGGGGGGGGGAGAGCCCCCCCTCAACCCGGTCCTGTATCCCACGGCCTATAACGCAAGTCTTTATAAAAAAATTGACCCAACAACTGGTTATAAGCTTAGCCATTTGAAGTCGACCACCAAGGCGGGACCGGGAAGTTACTCCGAGCGTAAAGTAAACAAAGCGACGCTACTTTCACGAACGCAACCGAGTTGTCTTTATATTTCGTCTCATATTATCATTATTAAAGTGTCCCCATTGCTTTTTTAGTGTTTCGTACACCAGAAAAGGGTGTAGCTTGGTGTTGGATGCGTGGAAACCGAATAAAAATATGTATTAAATCGTTGGCGGTACCTGTCAAATAGGTGTCCAGTAACTAAAATCGTACCTATATAATTAATTAATGAAAATGTAAACGAAAATACTGATTTGTATGCCGAAAATACGAAATATACAAAAATCGCCCCAAAAAGTCGCACATTCTAGTCAAAGTCGCCCAAAATGTCGCAAGGCGCAACCCCTCGAAATTTGTCGCACATCCTCTCCAAAAGTTTCCCAATTGTGCGCGGACTTGGCAACTCTGTGCGTCTTGCAGGGCAGCAGCAGGGCCGTAGGCCTCCAGGTTGTGGGATGCCAGATAGCGCATGGAAATTAAATACTTTCGTTATTCTATAAAGAAATTGAAAGCAAACCTTACTTATATTTATTCAAACTATAACATCAATATAATTTAGAGAGCATAAATAGGTTAATTTTGTCAGTAGGCCAACTATTGGGAATATCCAGAGACCTATAGTTTTAAATTTGGAAAAGACCGGGCTCCGATGGGCTGTGGAGAGTTGCCAGCAGTAGCCAGATTTGGGGACTATTGTCCGATTCTAAGAAAAAGCGAGTCATGACTTCTTAGCGCGATTGTACAGTCACATTTTAAAGTAATGTCCTATGTTTACAGTTTCATCTCTGGTTATCATTCTATTTAGAAAAGAATAAACACAAATCCTTAACACACAATGATAAAGACTAAACACATACAGTATATGTACCCCTTCATGATAAAGTAATTTAACAAGCAAGTTTATCGGCTACAAGTATCGGATCCTTAAATAAACTACAAGCTATCATATTATGTCGATTGATTATGCCATTTATTCATAATTTAAATTGAACTTCACACGATTAGGATCACTAAGATACAAAATTAAGATATGATAAAATTAAAAATTTCAAGTTAGTAGACTGGATTTCAGCTGCATTTTGACTCGGATGCTGAGGTTCGAATACATCCACTGTTAAGGGGGGTCACCTGCTTTTTTCTCTTTCTCCCCCTCTCTCTTTGGCTTGTATCCATTCGGCCCCATTCAGCAAACTGTTTTAAGATGCTTAGCCCCATCCAGGTGTCAATATTTTCCTGGTGAGCGGTAGCGAGCCTGCATATATATATTTTTGTTTTGAGAGCAAGCTAAATTTGTAAATTTTTCGATAGAAAAATGTCTCCGGCGAAGCCGGATTTCTCCATAGAATGCTGGCTCGTTATCGCTCGCCAGGAAGATATTGACACCTGGATGGGGATAAACGTCTTAAAACAGTTGGCTGAATGGGGCCGAATGGATACCAGCCAGAGAAAGAGAGAAAAGGAGAGAAAGAGAAAAACAACAGGTGACCCCCTTAACTCTTTCATTACGGATGACATCTTTTCATTATATTCCGGCCTTTACTAGATGATTGCATTCAGTTTAGGAAGGACCTCTAGCAATAAAAAGGCTTCTAACTTTCTCAATTAACCATCCTAGCTACTACTGATCCTTCCTAAAAGGCTAAAAATCGTTTAAATATAGCTAGAATAAACTGAAATAGACGTCACTCGCGCTAAAAGAATAAACTGAATAAAGAATAAACTGAATAATCTGAATAAACTGAATAAACTGAAGGAATAAACTGAATAAAGAATAAACTGAATAAAGAAGAAAGTGAATAATCTGAAATAGACGTCACTCGCGCTAGAAGGGTATATTGTTCGTGTGAGACCGGCTTAAGGGGACACTGGTTATTTTATTGGCTCTATTTATTTACATATTCATATATTTTTTTTCCCGCGTTAGACCTTCATCAAGCTTAAAAAAAACTTCCTAGACCCCCCTTCAAGATAAATTTGTAAATTTGTCTTTAGAAAAATCTGGTTTCTCATCAAAATAAAGGCTCGCTATCGCTCGCCAGGTAAAATCGACACCTAAATGACACAAAAGGTCTTGATATTGATATAGAAATGGGACGAAAGGTTATAAATCGACAAACTAATGGGGCGAACGTTTTAAAACCTGAAAGCTAATGTGGATAAACATGAGGAAGAAGGGGGACCAGAAAAACTGGCCCATCGACACCTAAATAACATGAAGTCTTAATATTGACAAAGAAATGGGGCGAAAGGTTAACACACCAGGAAAAAGCTTATTATAAATGCTTTGTTTAGGTGCTCTAAAAAGTTGAATATAAACACTACTTAACCCCTTCTGTACCGGTGACGTCTTGTTTATTTGACTTCAACTACTTTTAGACAGTTTTATGTAGCTTAGGTACGATATATGGTAGCTAAAAGGAATACCTGAGATAGTCTGTAACGTTTTAAAATGTAGACGTCCTTCCCAAGCTGAATACAATCGTCTAATAATTGCCAGAATATAATAAAAAGGACTGAATGCGTTGACAAGGAGAACTATACATATTGACAATGTTTTTCTTAAAGCTTCATCACGGCTCCTCCTCAAATGTTATATATATTTTTTATTAATTTCACCACAACACCAAACACCTCCAATGAAATTAATGAAAGCATATATGTGATCCACCAGGATTCGAACCCGGGTTATCACACACAGATTTTTAGACACCTTAACCATTACACCACCAAGACGGTGGTGTAATTAACTCTGTCAACCTTTTTAGTTGGTATTATTTATCATTCCAGGAAGTTGTTTTCACTTAGTATTAGAGAAAACACTTACATCGTGGTTGTGAATTTACCACACAAGCTTTTACACCACATATCCATAATATTTGCAGTAGGTGAGGCACATAAGAATTATATATATTTTTCCTGTATGTGTTTTTTTTTTGGATATTTTATTGTTTAAGTTGTCTTTCACATTGATAGACTTTAACACCTCAACAAATGTGTATGGTAATATAAATGTGGATAACTGTTGATCCTGCAGGGATAGTTTAACCCCTATAACTGTTGATCCTGCAGGGATAGTTTAACCCGTATAACTGTTGATCCTGCAGGGATAGTTTAACCCATATAACTGTTGATCCTGCAGGGATAGTTTAACCCATATAACTGTTGATCCTGCAGGGATAGTTTAACCCATATAACTGTTGATCCTGCAGGGATAGTTTAACCCATATAACTGTTGATCCTGCAGGGATAGTTTAACCCATATAACTGTTGATCCTGCAGGGATAGTTTAACCCATATAACTGTTGATCCTGCAGGGATAGTTTAACCCATATAACTGTTGATCCTGCAGGGATAGTTTAACCCATATAACTGTTGATCCTGCAGGGATAGTTTAACCCATATAACTGTTGATCCTGCAGGGATAGTTTAACCTATATAACTGTTGATCCTGCAGGGATAGTTTAACCCATATAACTGTTGATCCTGCAGGGATAGTTTAACCCCTATAACTGTTGATCCTGCAGGGATAGTTTAACCCATATAACTGTTGATCCTGTAGGGATAGTTTAACCCATATAACTGTTGATCCTGCAGGGATAGTTTAACCCATATAACTGTTGATCCTGCAGGGATAGTTTAACCCATATAACTGTTGATCCTGCAGGGATAGTTTAACCCATATAACTGTTGATCCTGCAGGGATAGTTTAAACCCATATAACTGTTGATCCTGTAGGGATAGTTTAACCCATATAACTGTTGATCCTGCAGGGATAGTTTAACCCATATAACTGTTGATCCTGCAGGGATAGTTTAACCCATATAACTGTTGATCCTGCAGGGATAGTTTAACCCATATAACTGTTGATCCTGTAGGGATAGTTTAACCCATATAATATCGGTGATGTCCTTTTCTGTATATTCTGGCAAGTATTATATTATTATTTTAAATTTAGGAAGGACCTTTATCCATGAAAAAGGCCACACACTATTTCACTTAATCCTTTTAGCTACCACAGATCCTCCCTAAGCTGCATACAATAGTTGCCAGGATATGATGATAAGGACGTCGCCGGTACATAAGGGGTTAAGGGGAGATGGGCGTACTTATTTGCTCGTGTATTGATCTTTATATTATTTGTTTTTGTTTCCTCCCTAGACCTCAGTCAAGCTTAATACAACAACCCCAAGACCCTCCTTCCCGATAAATTTGTACATTTTTCGATAGAAAAATGTCTCGGCCGAAGGCTGGTTCCTCTTAAATTAGAGGCTCGCTATAGCTCGCTAGGAAAAAATCGACACCTAAATAACATGAAGTCTTAATATTGACAAAGAAATGGGGCGAAAGGTCTTACAATCGCCAAAATTAATGTGCCGAACGTCTTAAAATCTGAAAACATGAGGGAGAAGGGGGGACCGAAACCGGTGCCATCCCCCCTCAAACAAATGTAAGGTTAACTTTGGTTACTAACACTTATGCATACTACATAGCATGTAGATTAGCTTTATACGTGGTGTTCGCTCAGAAGGCTAGTATAAAAATTGACATCATCATCATCATCACACTACATAGCTTGTGGAGGTAGGATTATAGGTAAACTTTGCCTGATCGTATGGCTAATCTAGATTTTTTTTTTCATAAGTTTATTATTATATCTAACTTAATTTTATAGCTAGCCTATAGTCTAATTTGTTATGATTTTGGATTTGTATGTCTTGCGTCCTTGAATTTTTTTTTTTTTTTTTTTTTTTTTTAATTGGCTTGAATTTTGCTATCTCTTTGCATTTTTAACCCTCTCGAAAAAATGTCAACACCATGATTGAATACAATGTAAAATATAAGCCTGTAACAACTTGTAATATCCAAACTCACAATCTTTTGAATCCACACTCTCAGGTAACTTTAATTCTCTAACAGCCCAATTGTTACAAGTTTCCCAGGAAAATAATAGGTGCATTGATTTTGTGTTTTCGAATTTGTGCTTCCTTTATTAAAACAAAAAATCTGAAAAAACACACAAACATATGATTGAACAATTCACCAACGAACTTAATTGAACTAATGATAAATTATTTCACAGATAGCGGCGGCCTCAACTACAGTTCGGGTGGGACAGGCTCGGGTCTGGTGCTGTGTTCCTGGTGCAGCCGTGTCTGTGGTGGCAGCGGTGGGAGCGAGGAGGGACGCGGTAGTGGGAGTGGTAGTGGGGGGGGATCCGGGGCGCCCTTCCACCTGCCGACAACCAGTGGCGACCGACATTTCTGCTCCGAGGTGTGCTTTACCCAGTGTCGTCGTGCCTCCTTCAAGAAGAGCAAGGTGTGTGACTGGTGTCGTCACGTCAGGCCTACCGTCACCTACGTCGATTTCACGGACGGCGATCATCAGCTCCAGTTTTGTAGGTGGGTGGTGGTGGACAGAAATGAAAGGTTGACATTTTTTCTAAATTGAACATGGAACCAAATGGAACGCTACCTGCCGGGAATATCTCTTCTATAGAAACGTGAAAAATCAGGCAAATTCTAGGTACTAGTCGCCTGGCAAAGTAGCAGGTACACTACTAGTCGCCTGGCAAAGTAGCAGGTACACTACTATCAACAGTGAATGGTAATGGGGGGAATTACTGACTTGGGCATAATTATGCTAAAAGGGAATGTTTCAAATTATTACTTCAGCATAGCAGAACTGTGCAATTAAACTTGTATCACCTTTGTACAATTGTACTATGGAGTTTAAAATTCAGGAAACAGTGTTTGGAGATTTTTAATTGATAGAGAGGGTCTGGAAAAGTTCGTTTACTAGTAGCGTAAAAAAAAAAAAATTGGTTTATTGAGTTTAATAGAATAGAGTTAAGAGTATGTTCAATGACATATGTCCCTCCTTTTTGTAAGAAATGAGATTGAACAGGCAAACATTTGACCAAATAGAGTGAAAACCGTTTAGGAGAGGCCTTTGCCTTATAATGGACTAAATCGGGATGATTGAATCGGTGACTGATTCTTCTTCACTGAAATAACCGCCTTGGTGGTGTAATGGTTAAGGTGTCTACAAATCTGTGTGTGATAACCCGGGTTCGAATCCTGGTGGATCACATATATGCTTTCATTAATTTCATTGGAGGTTTTTGGTGTTGTGGTGAAATTAATAAAACATTGAATATCCAGAGTAGCTTTCACACAAAACAATAGTCAAAGCAGTAACATTTCATTTACAGTAATTCACGCATAAATGAATAAACCAAGACCAGACTCACCATTACAAATAAATACAATATAACACACACACACACATACAGTACATACATACTGTACATACATACATACATACTTATATACAGGTATATATATATATATATATATATATAAACCTTGAGAACTACATAACCAAACACAAAATCCTTATTCTTCATCTACTCTACCAAAGTTATAAGAGCCTAAGCCAGAGTCAGCACCACAGTATCGAACGAGGCCCTAGTACGGTCATTACCAGAGCTCATTTGCAGCCTTAATTGCTCATGTAAGCCAACCTGACCTCCTCTGATTTTAATTATTTTGATTCTGGGCTTCAGAGGATCAGGGTTACAATTAAAAAATCTGTTACTTATTAAGGGTAAGCGATCGAGTTACTCAGTGGTGTGCCTCTCCTGGAGGGAGTCGTGTCTTCAGCTTCACTCCTTGGCTTACTTTGTTACTTTATTAAATTCGTCTATACTAGCCAGAAGGAAATATAATAAAATATAAAGGTTAAACCTCTAATGACCTATCATGTAAGTATAGGAATGTGGTATAACAGCTTTGGCTCGAGATATATAAGGTTGTGGGATATCTATAATGTGGTATAACAGCTTTGGCTCGAGATATATAAGGTTGTGGGATATCTATAATGTGGTATAACAGCTTTGGCTCGAGATATATAAGGTTGTGGGATATCTATAATGTGGTATAACAGCTTTGGCTCGAGATATATAAGGTTGTGGGATATCTATAATGTGGTATAACAGCTTTGGCTCGAGATATATAAGGTTGTGGGATATCTATAATGTGGTATAACAGCTTTGGCTCGAGATATATAAGGTTGTGGGATATCTATAATGTGGTATAACAGCTTTGGCTCGAGATATATAAGGTTGTGGGATATCTATAATGTGGTATAACAGCTTTGGCTCGAGATATATAAGGTTGTGGGATATCTATAATTTAAGGTAAAGTATAAGAGCTTGGCTGGGATAGGTAATGTTCTGGTACAGCAGCTCAAACTTGAGTTAGGTGTGGTTCTGGGTCAGCTGTTTTAGCAGGTAAGGCATAGCAGCTTTGATTCATGATATATTGGGTTCTGAGTCAGCTAGAATATAATTATCACGAAACCGCTTTAACTATACTCTGTTTAATTTCAACTGCCGGTAAATTGCATCCCTTAGCAGCTAATTTTTCGATATTTAATGAAAAAATATGAAACTACTATGTCTCTGCATCATTAAGACCAAGACCAAGTATATATAATTAGCACCATATCTCACTACTAAAATCTTCAAAATAACTGAGAAATCTTGATGGAAACTTTGCAATTTACTGCCAGTTGAAAATAAACAAGGTATAGTGGTTGGATGGATTCTGAGTGGTATCAAGTAAAGTATTACGACTCTGACCTGTGATTGACTGGGTTCTGGGTTAGCTCTAAGATTAGGGATAGTTCGCTATGACTCGTGATAAGTATAATTTTGGGAGATATATTATCAGGGAAGGAATAATAGCTTCTATTCCTGATTGGAATTATTTGTTCCTGGGCTAGGTATAAGAACAGGAATGAGCGCTCCGCCCCTTCAAAAAGTCTGCTGCACCAAATTTCGAACCAAAACAAAGGGCGGTGCGCTCCTCGGTGCCACTAGCAGAATGGCGAACCCGAATTAGGTAGGTTAGGTATGATCCATCTGACTGGTCGTAAGTAGATACAATGTATATAGTGCCATCAGGATGACTTATATGTCCCAGTGGATTTATGTTGAATCTTGTAAATATTATCGCATACTAAAATTTATTACCCTAAAATGATTTGGTAAAATAACGGTCGGGATATATTTTCAGATGTAATAGTATTCATTATATGATATACTGTATATGCTTTCATCTAAATGAAATTATAATATTGAATTAGTTTCTAGCATCATTAGCATGAACACACATAAGGGGTTGATAGTGTGTCTGTGATTATACAGGGTGTTAAAGATAGCTCAATAAAAACAAAAACACACCCAAAAACACTATCACTTTCGTAAGAGATGTTGAAAACAATCAAGATGGTTATGATGATCCATTATCATTTATCTGTTGCAAAGCTTAGTTGAGACAATAGTAGGATATTTCTGAATATGAATGTTTCTTTACCTTAGCCTAATGTGACAAAATACACTTTTATATATGCTACGAAAAAGTAAAAAAGTATAATAACAAATATGTCATCAATCTTTACTTATCTGAGTGTTGAATGACACGATAAGTAGCAATTGTGACCATATTTTTCACCGTTTTTCTATACCACTCTCGCTAATTAGGTATGAAGAAATTATATTTGTGATTTTTGCGTAATTTGATACACCTTGCGCGCATTTACCAGGAGTGCTAAAAATTTCATGTTTTCTTGCTCCTAAAACTCACTTGTTTTTTTATATACTCTTGAAGAATGTGAAGGGAACGAGCCTCACTGTGAAAATAGTCTTACTCTCTCTCTCTCTCTCATCATTGCTTTAATCACTTACATATTTCACTCGGGTAATTATCTATAGCTATTGATCATTCCTTCCACCGGTAAATTAATAGATTATTAAACATTACCAAAATAAAATAATAATAATAATAATAATAATTATATCTATTAAGCCTCCCACTGTCAATTTTGAGCGCTTATTAAGGGGATATTATTTTCCCCTCCCTAAACCTCAATCAAGCTTAATAAATACCCCAATGACCTCTATTCGAGATCAATGTGTGCATTTCTTCCGTAGGCCGGTTCTTCCTAAATTGCAGGCACGCTCTTGCTTGCCAGGAAAAAATCGACACCTAAATGGCACGAAAGGTCTTAACATTGACACAGAAATGGCAACTGTTGGTGGATTGTATTCAGTTCAGGAAGGACATCTACCCATTAAAAGGCTACAGACTCTCAATCAATCCTTTTAGTTCCCATATATCCTTCCTCAGCTTAATAAAATCGTCTAATTATATCTGAAATATAATATACAAAAAGAGTACTGAAAGAGTTAATGCTTTTTTGTTCGTGTATAACCACTCTTGAAAATAATTGATCTGCAATTGTCTTCATAGTGCATGTCTTCCTTGAGTGGACATACGATTATTTTGTAATATAGAACCATGCCTGTCATGAGTTACAGGTACCATGACATGACATGACATTAATATAGGGAAGGTGAGGCAAGTAATCAGTTGCCCTGGAATACTGCTGAGCCACAGAGGTATTACATCGCAGGTCCTCATTAACGTCTGAGTGAGACGGAACACCAACGGGAGAGAGCTTCTTGTCCAGTACACTCCATGAGCTTTGTCACTGAAGGCTAATCAGGATCTCGCACCACCCCTATGTTTACATTGGCGACACTTAACTCCTTCTGTAACGGTGACGTACTTTCGTTTTCATTTCTGCTGGACTTAGACGATTTTATGAATCTTAGGAAGGACCTATAGGAGCTAAAAGGGTTAATTGACATAGTGGATAGCCTTATAATTGGTAGACGTCTTTCTTAAGCTGCATAACATCATCCAATATTTAGCGGGTGATAATGAAAAGGATGTCACCGGTTCTTAATGGGTTTAATTTACCTAACATAGAATTATATATATATATATATATATATATATACAGTATATATATATATAATGACCTTGCATATAATTATTTACAGATAACATAATATTCCTGCAGTTCACAAATTCACAGTTAAGTTAATTATCCCTTATCCCCCCAGCGACAAATGCCTGAACCAGTACAAGATGCAAATATTCTGCCGGGAGACGGAAGCCCACCTACAGATGCACCCACACCTCCATGAACTGAAGGGCGCAGCCTCTTCTACCTCTTCCCTTATCACCCCCGATATGTGGCTCAGGAATTGTGGATCTCAGGAGGATAATGTGGTGAGGATATGGATTGGATTGCTTGATGGGAGGAACTGGATTGGCTTGGGTTGGGTTTGGATTGGGTGTAGGTGGATGGGTTGGAGGTTTGGTGGGAGAATGAGGGTGTTTGATAGGGTGAGGAATGGAGGATGGGTACATAAATGGAGGGAAATATAAATAAAGACAGACAACAAAGAGGGCCACCAGCAGATGAATCCACACCTCTACGAAGAAAGTGCACAGCCTCCTCAACCTCTTTTCCCCTAGCACCCGATCTTGGCTCAGGAATTGTGGATCCCAGGAGGATAATGTGGTGAGGATATGGATTGGGTTGGACCTGGATTGCTTGAGAGGAGTGGATAGATAGAGTAGTAAGTGATTTTTTTAGCGTGGGTGGATGGGATGTTGAGGAGCTTTGATTGATGGAAGGGTGGGGGTGAGTTTGAGTGGGAGGGTAGGTTAGTGGAAGAAGGTAGTTTGGAAGGGAAGGTGTGTGTGTGGTGAGTGGGAGAATGTAGTTTGGAAGGGAAGGTGTGTGTGGTGAGTGGAAGAAGGTAGTTTGGAAGGGAAGGTGTGTGTGGTGAGTGGAAGAAGGTAGTTTGGAAGGGAAGGTGTGTGTGGTGAATGAAGAAGGTAGTTTGGAAGGGAAGGTGTGTGTGGTGACTGGAAGAAGGTAGTTTGGAAGGGAAGGTGTGTGTGGTGAATGAAGAAGGTAGTTTGGAAGGGAAGGTGTGTGTGGTGAGTGGAAGAAGGTAGTTTGGAAGGGAAGGTGTGTGTGGTGAATGGAAGAAGGTAGTTTGGAAGGGAAGGTGTGTGTGGTGAGTGGGAGAAGGTAGTTTGGAAGGGAAGGTGTGTGTGGTGAGTGGAAGAAGGTAGTTTGGAAGGGAAGGTGTGTGTGGTGAGTGGGAGAAGGTAGTTTGGAAGGGAAGGTGTGTGTGGTGACTGGAAGAAGGTAGTTTGGAAGGGAAGGTGTGTGTGGTGAATGGAAGAAGGTAGTTTGGAAGGGAAGGTGTGTGTGTGGTGAGTGGGAGAAGGTAGTTTGGAAGGGAAGGTGTGTGTGGTGAGTGGAAGAAGGTAGTTTGGAAGGGAAGGTGTGTGTGGTGAGTGGGAGAAGGTAGTTTGGAAGGGAAGGTGTGTGTGGTGAGTGGAAGAAGGTAGTTTGGAAGGGAAGGTGTGTGTGGTGAATGGAAGAAGGTAGTTTGGAAGGGAAGGTGTGTGGTGAATGGAAGAAGGTAGTTTGGAAGGGAAGGTGTGTGTGGTGAATGGAAGAAGGTAGTTTGGAAGGGAAGGTGTGTGTGGTGAGTGGGAGAAGGTAGTTTGGAAGGGAAGGTGTGTGTGGTGAGTGGGAGAAGGTAGTTTGGAAGGGAAGGTGTGTGTGGTGAATGAAGAAGGTAGTTTGGAAGGGAAGGTGTGTGTGGTGAGTGGAAGAAGGTAGTTTGGAAGGGAAGGTGTGTGTGGTGAGTGGAAGAAGGTAGTTTGGAAGGGAAGGTGTGTGTGGTGAATGGAAGAAGGTAGTTTGGAAGGGAAGGTGTGTGTGGTGAGTGGGAGAAGGTAGTTTGGAAGGGAAGGTGTGTGGAGTGGGAGAAGGTAGTTTGGAAGGGAAGGTGTGTGGTGAATGAAGAAGGTAGTTGGAAGGAAGATGTGTGTGGTGAGTGGAAGAAGGTAGTTTGGAAGGGAAGGTGTGTGTGGTGAATGGAAGAAGGTAGTTTGGAAGGGAAGGTGTGTGGGGTGGGAGAAGGTAGTTTGGAAGGGAAGGTGTGTGTGGTGAGGGAGAAGGTAGTTGGAAGGGAAGTGTGTGTGGTGAATGAAGAAGGTAGTTTGGAAGGGAAGGTGTGTGTGGTGAGTGGAAGAAGGTAGTTTGGAAGGGAAGGTGTGTGTAGTGAATGGAAGAAGGTAGTTTGGAAGGGAAGGTGTGTGTGGTGAGTGGGAGAAGGTAGTTTGGAAGGGAAGGTGTGTGTGGTGAGTGGGAGAAGGTAGTTTGGAAGGGAAGGTGTGTGTGGTGATTGAAGAAGGTAGTTTGGAAGGGAAGGTGTGTGTGGTGAATGGAAGAAAGTAGTTTGGAAGGGAAGGTGTGTGTGGTGAATGGAAGAAGGTAGTTTGGAAGGGAAGGTGTGTGTGGTGAGTGGGAGAAGGTAGTTTGGAAGGGAAGGTGTGTGTGGTGAGTGGAAGAAGGTAGTTTGGAAGGGAAGGTGTGTGTGGTGAGTGGAAGAAGGTAGTTTGGAAGGGAAGGTGTGTGTGGTGAATGGAAGAAGGTAGTTTGGAAGGGAAGGTGTGTGTGATTAGTTAGACAAATTAATATACAGACAAACCACACATACCTACCTAGATCCTCACCTGTAAAGGCTCCCCCACCTCTCTTATCGTGTCAATAATATACATTATAGCAAGATAACTTAGTTTCACACACACACACGCAAAGAGAGAGAGAGAGAGAGAGAGAGAAGCTTGTAATTTTTAACTACACGAAGACATCTCTCCTTCCATATTCATAATGTTCCTTTATTAATGAAACTTGACACTTGGGTTAGGTTTACAAGTCTCAGGCGTTTCATATTGACACTGTTATTAGGTGCAGTATAAAATGACAATTAAACTATATTCATACACTGTATAATGTTGTAATGAACTGAATACTATTAAACAAAATTTAAAAAATATACTTACAATAGACAAAATTAGTTTCCATAGTTAGCGTAAGATAATATGATGTTGTCAAAGGAAAACATTATTTTTAATTATATGCCAACTTATTGTAATTTTAAGGATATATATACATACTGTATATATATATATATATATATATATATATATATATATATATATATATATATATATATATTCTCTTTTTAAACAGACGAGGTTAAAAGCAATAGCGGTTTCAGCATTCAGGATTTTATTGTTACAGCTTTCAATAGTTCTAACAATTTTCCTCTGGGGTTCAGAGATGAGGTACAAAAGGTTAGCAAAATTCATGGTGGATCCAACGTTTCACAAGTTATATATATATTATTTTTTTTTCCATGTGAATGAGGGAGACAAAAGGCATAACTGCCTGCAGCGAGTGCCTCCCCCAGATTTCAAAGAGTGACAGGGCCGAAATCAAGGGACGTTCGAGCTAAAATGCCTGGACACACGGAGTTTGAAGCAATTTAAGTCATAGGAAGAGGGAAAGACTGATTCTGGGAGAGTTCCAGAGCTCAGCAGTTGAATAGAAGAAAGCCTGAGAATAACATTTCACTCTTGGGTTGGAGAGTTGCACAGAGTAGGGGTGGGATTGTGTTGCAAGGCAGGTACTACGTACCCTACGTAGAGGAGGTGGTATTCACTGGGAAAGCTCCGAGGAACACTGATTATTGTAGTAGCGATAGAATAGCGAGAGAGATGCAACATTGCAGCGTAGAGAGAGAGATTGCAGAGAGTTGGTGAGTGGACGGGAGTTAATGATACGAAAGGCTTTCCTTTCTACTTTATCTAGGAGTGCGGTGTGAGAGGATCCTCCCCACACATGTGAACAAAACTCAATACAAGGACGCACTGTACCCCTGTACAGAGCAAGAAGCTGCGCAGGGGTAAAGAACCCCTTGAGGCGGTTGAGCACACCCAGCTTCTGGGAGGCTGCCTTAGCAAGACTGGTAATATGCTCTTTCCAAGTGAGAGCAGAAGAAAAAGAGACACCGAGAACATTGAGGGAAGATGAAGGGTTGATTTTTGTATTGTTGAAGAATAAGGGATAGTCGTCTGGATGTTCCTGATGGGTAGTAAGATGGATAAATTGAGTTTTGGAAGCATTAAATGCAACAAGGTTTTCTCCACCCCAATTGGAAATAGTAGCTAGATCAGAAGATAAGCATTTTATGGCTTCATTACGTTTACTTTTGAGGGATTGCTGGCTGGGGCGTTCTGGAAAACTAATTGAGTGGTGTAAAGTAGAGTCGTCTGCATTTGAATGGATGGGACTGGATGTACAGTTGAGAAGATCATTTATGAAAATTAGAAAGAGAATAGGAGATAGGACAGAACCATGAGGAACACCGGAGTTGATAGGATGAGGAAATGAGCGATGGCCATCCACAACCGCAGCTATGGAATGGCCGGAAAGGAAATTAGAAACAAAGGCACAGAAACCGAAGGAGGGCAGTTTGGAAATTAAAGATTTGTGCCAGAGTCTATCGAAGGCCTTCGATATGTCTAGTGCAACAGAAAAAGTATAATATATATATGTATAGGAGGAAGCATTCAAACGGTACCGACCCCTTAAAACTCAAGAATCTCATACTTCATATGTTTCTGCCCGGTATCAAGCCAAATATGTTCTTCGACTTGCCAAGCACTCTTTCATCAATAATAAATGCACTGAACTATCCAACTCTAGCTCTTCCCAAGCTTTCTGGCATCTAGCCGAAAACCTCTCCAACAATTTTCTACCTCGTCTTTCCCTCCCCTTTTCCACTCTGATGGCACAACCATCACTTCTTCCTCTGTCAAAGCTGAACTCTTCTCTCAAACTTTTGCTAGAAACTCCACCTTGGATGATTCCGGTGCTATTCCTCCCTCTCCACCCCCCTCTCCCCTACCTATGCCTAATATCCTAATCTCTTCTAAAGATGTACTTTCTACCCTCTCTGGGCTTAATACTAAGAAGGCGTACGGTCCGGACGGTGTTCCTCCTGTTGTACTAAAAAACTGTGCTTCCGTGCTGAATCCCTGCCTAGGCAAACTCTTTCGTCTCTGTCTCTCCTCTAACGTCTTCCCTTCATGCTGGAAGTTTGCTCTCATTCAACCTGTCCCAGAGAAGGGTGACCGCTCTCAACCCTCCAACTATCGTCCAATTGCTCTCATCTCTTGTATCTCTAAAGTTTTTTAAACTATTCTTGCTTCCAAATTTCTTAAGCATTTCTCTTCTCATAATCAACTCTCAGATCGCCAGTATGGCTTCCTCAAGGGTCGCTCTACTGGTGATCTTCTTTCATATCTTACTAACTCTTGGTCATCCAACTTTCAGGACTTCGGTGAGACCTTTTCTATTGCACTAGACATATCGAAGGCCTTTGATAGAGTCTGGCACAAATCTTTAATTTCTAAACTACCCTCCTTCGGTTTCTATCCCTCCATCTGTGCCTTTGTCTCTAATTTCCTTTCCGGCCATTCTATAGTTGCGGTTGTGGACGGCCATCGCTCACTTCCTCATCCTATCAACTCCGGTGTTCCTCAGGGCTCTGTCCTATCTAATAATCTTTTTCTAATTTTCATAAATGATCTTCTCATCTGTACCTCCAGTCCCATCCATTCATACGCAGATGACTCTACCTTACACTACTCAATTAGTTTTCCAGACCGCCCAGCCAGCAATCCCTCAAAGACAAACGTAATGAAGCCATAGAACACTTAACTTCTTATCTAACAATTATTTCCAATTACGGCATAAAAAACTTGTTGCCTTTAATGCTTCCAAAACCCAATTTCTCCAGCTATTTACCTGTCCGGAACTCCCAGCGGACTATCGCTTATTATTCAACAATACAAAAGTCAATCCTTCATCTTCTCTCAATATTCTTGGTGTCTCTTTTTCTTCTGCTCTCACTTGGAAGGACCATATTACCAGTCTTGCTAAGGCAGCCTCCCAGAAGCTGGTTGTGCTCAATCGCCTCAAGGGGTTCTTTACCCCTTCACAGCTTCTTGCTCTGTACAGGGGAATGGTGTGTCCTTGTATTGAATAATGTTCACATGTATGGGGAGGATCCTCTCACACCGCACTCTTAGACAAAGTGGAAAGGAAAGCCTTTCGTATCATTAACTCCCGCCCACTCACCAACTCTCTGCAATCTCTCTCTCTTCGCCGCAATGTTGCATCTCTCTCGCTATTCTATCGCTACTATAATAATCAGTGTTCCTCAGAGCTTTCCCAGTGTATACCACCTCCTCTACGTAGGCACGTCGTACCCGTCTTGCAACACAATCCCACCCCTACGCTGTGCAACTCTCTAACCCAAGAGTGAAACGTTACTCTCAGACTTTCTTCTATTCAACAGCTGAGCTTTGGAACTCTCTCCCAGAATCAGTCTTTCCCTCTTCCTATGACTTAAATTGCTTCAAACTCCGTGTGTCCAGGCATCTTGGCTCGAACGTCCCTTGATTTTGGCCCTGTCACTCTTTCAACTCTGGGGGAGGCACTCACTGCAGGCAGTTCTGCCTTTTGCCTCCCTCACTCACATGGAAAATATATATATATATATATATGTAATCTTGAGTATGATCGGGGAATATACAGTATATAAGGAGTAAAGAAAACTGTATTATAGATGGAGTTAGTATAGGGTTATAAACTCAGTCTGGATTGATTTTGATTTTGCCCCGAGGGGCGAGTTTATTGAGCAGCGCCCCCCATCCTGTGAGGGGACAACCACTAGTAAGGCGATACATACTGCTCAAAGAGCCATTATTCCACTGAAACAACAGCATCGTCGTCTGGTTACATTCATATTTGTGTTTATAAGTCAGGTTGGCATTATTCAGATGTGTTATTATAGTTTCCTCATTTAATTGTCACATGGTCTGTAAAAAAAAAAAAAAAAAAAAAAAAAAAAAAAAAAAAAAAAAAAAGCAAGCTTGTAGTGACTGAATTATTAATTGACAGGTTGTAAATAATAGCACTACAGAACTAGTGCAATCGTATGAGGAGATACTCAGTCTGGAGATATAGACTAAAAGTGGGTTATGTGGGTTTACCACCAATGAGTTTATAACTGACTGGGTGTAAAGGGAGTCTTTAGAGTTAATGAGTTAATAGCTTGGGAACAGGACGTATGCTGTAAACAAAATACCCTCAGTGACCGCAAAGACCATAAACACATATATCCCCTCGCTCTCCTGGACACGTCCCCTCCCCTCCCCCTATACGATTTTACCAAAAGCGAAACTTAACCTCGACAGGATATTGATGATACAACTGAACCAAAATCATCCACATAACCAAACTTAGTGTCGCGGTTCTGTGTAGTGTCAAATCGAATTGATGGCATAAATATCTTCGGAGATATAACAAAAGCGTGTGAAAACAAAAACAAAAACCGTTATTCCCCAATGCCAGGCATAATCAAGGGAACGATGGGTTTTTAGTCCAGTGTGCAAAGTTAAAATCGCATATTAGTGAAAAGTGGCTAGATCACGATTCATGTATGTAAACTGTAGCCTATCTCATGAAAAAAAAAAAAAAAAAAAAAAAAAAAAAAAAGCATTTATACAGAACTTACAATTTCAAAAGAAAGTTTAGGGCCAGTGTAAGTGAGCGTCCTACCACCACCGTACCAAAACACATAAATCGCTTAGCACTTGACGAGTGTCATAAGCCCCCTCTCACCAACACCACCCCTCCCCCTTGACGTAGACACATTCTAAACCGTGGTACCGGTATACGATTTTACCGAAATGGGAACTTAAACTCGAACAGATAAAACAAATATAAACAAAATAAATAAAAATAAAACAGAGAAGCATAATAAGTTAACTATTTAACAAATCGCATATCGCGGGATATTATTAGTAGTGACGTTATTGAGGAAGAAACTCTCATGCAACCATCAATAGTGTAAATTCGGACCGGGGATAAGAGAGACAGGAAGTGGTTAGGGCAGTGATGATTCTGTTTCATAAGTTTATCGAAAGTGTTACTTAAAGTTTAAACCAAAGCCAGTGTTAATGATTGGAAGCTCGAACAAGTCCTAACCACAAAACAGTGACCCCCCCCCCCTCTCTCTCTCTCTCTCTAGCCCTTTTCCCTCCCCTGCGTCGTTACATACAAGAAAGTCGAGTAAAATATTCTTATAGATATGAATACCAAGGACGTTTGCAGTATCTGTAGGGACAGAGTGAGAGACAAACGTGGCACAAAATGCCAAATATGCAAAGACAAGTTTCATTGGTGCTACATAGGACTTTCAACACCGATAAACATGGCTTATAATAATAAGGTTAAGAACTTCCATTTTTGCAACAGCTGTGCCGAGTTCACAATGCAAATCATCCAGACTGTGGAAAAAACAGAGGTACAAGATAGACCTAAATATAGCCAAGAGGTGGTGTTATTCCAACAACACTGGGGAAACACACCAAGAATTTTCCCTCATACATCCCTGACCACAATCGTATCGACGTCACCAAATACCACACCGCCGCCGCCTCCCCACATGACACACCCCACTCCACACCTCTGCCATCTGCCTACTTACGCCCGGCAGATCATGACACCCAGCCCCCCTCTACACCACCTCATAACACCACACCATCCCTAAACCACACCACTATCTCCCCCAACTACCAGACCTCCCCCTCCCAGACACTGCTAGAAACGGTCATACGAGACAGACTCGTAAATCACTTAGAGGAAAATAACATACTTAAAGATACTCAACACGGCTTTCGTAAAAAACGTTCCTGTTTAACAAACCTCTTAGACTTCTTCCACGATATCCTCAACCTCTACGATGAGAGTAAAGCTGTAGATATTATATACCTTGATTTTCAAAAGGCCTTTGACAAAGTTCCCCACAAACGTTTACTGCTAAAACTAAAAGCGCATGGAATACAAGACGGTGTGTTGAAATGGATAGAAAATTGGCTCAGCGACAGAAAGCAAAGAGTAGTCATAAACGGTAAGGCATCTAAATGGACCAATGTAAGTAGCGGGGTACCCAGGGATCGGTACTAGGACCAATTCTCTTTCTAATCTACATCAACGACATAGATGAGGGCCTCACCTGTACAATCTCAAAATTTGCTGACGATACAAAAATTGCAAATAGCGTACTCTCAAAAGAACAAGTTGACGATATGCAACACAATCTAGATAAATTGTCATGTTGGTCACAAATTTGGCAAATGAGTTTCAATGCGGATAAATGTAAAGTACTACATATCGGACCTAAATGAGAAAGCAAACTATTCGATGAATGGCACTCAGCTTAAGAATGTAAACAGAGAAACCGATCTGGGAGTAACAATATCGAGTAACCTAAAACCGAGTCAACAATGTTCAGAAGTTGTTAAGAAGGCAAAAATAATTGGCTTTATAGGCAGGTCATTTGAGCATAAATCCAAAGAAGTTATCCTAACCCTTTACAATTCCTTAGTCCGCCCTCTTCTGGAATACTGCGTTCAATCCTGGTGCCCTTATTACCAAAAAGATATAAACAAGCTAGAACGAGTTCAACGTAGAGTTACCAAATGATACCTAGCCTAAAGAACAAACCATACGAAGAGCGTCTTAGAGAATTAAATCTATTTCCTTTAACCCAGCACAGATTAAGAGGTGACTTAATTCAAGTGTTCAAAATCATCAAAGGCATCGACAATATGAACTGTAGTAAGTACTTCACTATCGACCAATCTAATTACACGCGGGGAAAACGGTTGCAAAATTATTGGTAAATCTTTTAACTCACACGAATCTAAGAATTTCTTCTTCAATCGAGTTGTCAACTTGTGGAATGGGCTTCCCCGAAACGTTATAGACTGCATCACCGTTGATTCATTTAAACTCCTCCTAGACAAATATCTCGCTTCAAACCCGCGACTGACTGCGTTTGTAAATGAATAACTTTATTTTATCCCCCCCTCAGTTACTAACCCATCTGTCCCCTACTAACTTCCTAATCCTGCCACGGACATTAGTTCCAGGGCAGTAATTCCCTTTCCAATGTTCCCTTACCCACTCTAAACCACTGTTTGGACACTTGATCCTCAGTGTTTTGGAGGACAAGCAACCTAGAAGGATCACTAGATCTGTTGTTGCTTGATTTCCTTTGTACTCCTTTGTACCCAACTAGCCCCGCAGCATAGCTCACCACCTGCCCACCTACAACCGACACGTAACTCCACCCACCTGCAGGCCTCACCCACCCATACACCAAGCCCACTATCAACCACAACCACACTTAGCTCACCACATAACCCCTCGCAGCCCCAGCCACACCTACTGGGGCTGTCTACACCAGTGTGCAGATATTATCTGGAAAGAAGGTGCTACTTTGGTCAAAAGGACCAATATAATGGGAAGTCATGTAGATTTGCTCATCCCAAAATTTGCAACAACATAACCAGTCATGGAAAATGTAGATTTGGTGAAACCTGCAAATACCACCACCCATCCCTTTGCAAGACATCACTTGAGAACAAGACCTGCTACAATATGAAATGCCCAGCTTTTCATATTAAAGGGACTTGGAGATATGCTAGACCTAACACAAATGGTAGCCCAAAAAACTCTCTAGCAATGCGAGGACGAGACAGAGGAAAAAGGCAAGGAGGGAAAGGGCAGACGAAGAAGATGAAGAGACTGAGGGAGATGGAGGAGCACATTGAACACGTCAAGCACCTCCTGGCCTCCCAAGAGTGGCAAATAATCCCGAAGACTATTAGGTACACATAGTACTCCAAACAATCTCTCCCAAATCTTGTTTGCAAATATCCAAGGCCTAAAAAATAGAACCACGAACAAAGTACCATTTATTAGGGGCCTGCTAGAAGAAGGAAACGCTATATTTGCGGCTCTCACAGAAACTCACATTAAAGATCAGGAAGATAGTGAGGTATGGATTCCTGGTTACAACCTACAAAGGGCGGACAGAACGCATAGATCACATGGAGGTGTAGCCTTGTACATCCATGACTCACTGATATGTACTGAATTCCTAAATAACAGTAATGAAGTGGTGGAAATACTTGGAGTTAAAATAGAATCCATAAATTTAGCAGTTATTGTTACATACAGGCCACCAGACGCATCCCAAGAAGAATTCAAAACCCAGCTCAACAAAATAAAATCAGAAGTGGAAACCCTGGGGAACCCAACACCAAATATTATATGGCTAGGAGACTTTAACCTACCAAACATTAAATGGAGACAACTAGAAAACCAGTTAGTGGCAAACAACACCGGAGAAGCAAATACGAGAGAGCTTTTTGAACTTTGCAATTTTTTTAGTCTTACCAAACATATTGCTGAACCCACACGGGAAAACAATATCTTAGACCTGGTCTTCACTAACAACGACTCTCTAGTACACAGCATTAACATATCGGACACAACATACTCAGATCATAAATTAATTGAGATCAAAACAACCTTGCAAAGTGTACAAACAACCTCAGAATCGAGAACAAAAACCGGCCCCTTCAGTAAATTTAACTTCAATAACAAAAACATTAGGTGGGAAGAGGTAAATCAAGAAATGGAGGAAATAGACTGGGAAGATTTAATGGATAACCTGACACCAGCAGAATGTTTAGTCTTAATAACAGAAACCATGACCCAAATCTGTAGCCACCATATACCTGCAAGACAAACAAAACGAAGAAGCAAACAAGATCGGGAAAGGAGGAGGCTGTACAGAAGAAGAAAATTACTCACACAAAGACGCACACATCAAAATCTACAGGATAGGCAAAAGGTCGAAATAGATAGAGAAATTGTGGAAATTGAACAAAGGCTAAGAATATCATATGAACTACAACATATGGACGAGGAGAGGAAAGCTATTGCAGGTATAAAGGAAAATTCCAAATACTTCTTTTCATACGCCAAACAAAAGGCTAAAACAACATCAAACATCGGCCCACTGAGCAAAGGGGACGGCTCTTTCACAGGGGACAAAAAGGAAATGAACGAACTCTTAAGCAGGCAGTATGAAATGGCATTCAGTGAGCCTGATGAAGCAAAAGTCATCAGAGACCAAAATATATTTTTCATGGAAACCTCCCCCACGGAAACCCCTCAGATGCTGGATATTGATTTCGGTCCAAAAGACATAGAAGAGGCCATTTCCAACATGCCATCCCACTCGGCACCAGGCCCGGACTCATGGAATTCGATCCTAATGAAAAAATGTAAGGAAAACCTCTCAAAACCCCTGGCTATAATGTGGAGAAGGAGTCTAGACACTGGTGACATACCAGATAGCTTGAAAAACGCAATAATTGCCCCACTGCATAAAGGAGGGAGTAAAGCACTACGAAAAAACTACCGCCCGGTTGCTTTAACCTCTCACATCATTAAAGTTTTCGAGCGAGTCCTGCGAAGCAAAATTTCAACATTCATGGAGACAAATGAACTACACAACACCGGTCAACATGGGTTCAGAGCGGGAAGATCATGTCTCTCACAACTTTTGGAACACTATGACAAAATTCTTAAAGCGCTAGAAGAAAAGAAAAACGTGGATGTCATTTACACCGATTTTGCTAAGGCATTTGATAAATGTGACCATGGTATAATAGCCCACAAACTGAAAGCAAAAGGTATAACTGGGAAAATCGGACGGTGGATATACAATTTCCTCGTAAACCGAAAACAATCGGTAGCAGTAAACCAAGTCACTTCTGAGCCTTCGGATGTCAAAAGCTCAGTGCCTCAAGGAACAGTGCTAGCGCCCCTTCTGTTCCTCATACTAATATGTGACATAGATACCAACACCAGACACAGTACGGTGTCGTCTTTTGCTGATGACACAAAATTAAGCAAGATAGTAAACACACAAGAGGACACGGGCCGACTGCAGGAAGACATGAATGTAGTGTTCCAGTGGACCAGGGAAAACAACATGCAATTCAATGAGGAAAAATTCCAATTAATACGGTACTGAGATAATAATGGTGTTAAAGAAATTACAAATTACTTAACAGAATCTAACCACATAATAGAACGGAAAGACAGTGTGAAAGACCTTGGGGTATTAATGTCTGAAAATATGGGTTTTTAAAG
>CM064514.1:26969343-27006749 GCA_032716605.1 Paralithodes platypus
AGTGAGAACAGAAGAAAAAGAGACACCAAGAATATTGAGAGAAGATGAAGGTTTAATTTTTGTATTGTTGAAGTGTAAGGGATAGTCCTCTGGGAGTTCCAAACGGGTAGTAAGATGAAGAAATTGGGTTTTGGAAGCATTAATGGCAACAAGGTTTTCTCTGCCCCAATTGGAAATAGTAGTTAGATCAGAAGATAAGTGTTGCATTGCTTCATTACGTTTGTTTTTGAGGGATTGCTGGCTGGGGCGTTCAGGAAAACTAATTGAGTAGTGTAAGGTAGAGTCATCTGCGTATGAATGAATGGGACTGGAGGTACAGTTGAGAAGATCATTTATGAAATTTAGAAAGAGGATGGGAGATAGGACAGAGCCCTGAGGAACACCGGAGTTGATAGGATCAGGAAGTGAGCGATGGCCGTCCACAACCGCAGCTATGGAACGGCCGGAATGGAAATTAGAGACAAAGGCACAGATGGAGGGATAGAAAGCAAAGGAAGGTTAGTTTAGATATTAAAGATTTGTTCCACACTCTATCAAAGGCCTCCTTTGATATGTCTAGTGCAATAGAAAAGATCTCACCGAAGTCCCGAAAGGAGGATGACCAAGACTTGTTAAGATATGAAAGAAGATCACCAGTAGAGCGACCTTTAAGGAAGCCATACTGGCGATCTGAGAGTAGATTATGAGAAGAGAAATACTTAAGGAATTTGGAAGCAAGAATAGTTTAAAAAAATTAGAGATACAAGAGATGAGAGCAATTGGACGATAGTTGGAGGGTTGAGAGCGGTCACCCTTCTCTGGGACAGGTTGAATGAAAGCAAACTTTTAGCATGAAGGGAAGATGTTAGAAGAGAGACAGAGACGAAAGAATTTGCCTAGGCAGGGAGTCAGCACGGAAGCACAGTTTTTTAGTACAACAGGAGGAACACCGTCCGGACCCCGTACGCCTTCTTAGTATTAAGCCCAGAGTGGGTAGAAAATACATCTTTAGAAGAGATTAGGATATTAGTCATAAATAGGGGAGAGGGGGGTGGAGAGGGAGGAATATATATATATATATATATATATATATATATATATACCGGTATATATATATATTACAAATAAAATCAAGTAAGCATAACTTAAATAACGTAAATATACATAAATATACATAATGACAATATTCTGTATATTCATTTTAAATCATTAGATTATTAAATGTTACCAAACAATATGGAAGTCTCGTGATCAATATGCTTTTGTGAATAATTGTGTGCATGTAGACATGAACTTATATAAATGAACATTTAATCTGGAAGAGCAGTGAGTGAAATTCTGATATTAGCTTGACAACTAAAAAATATTTCTTCATCCTACTAAAAAAATATATATATAAATACAAATGTGGTAACAGTTTCAAGGGAATACTAATTAGATGATAGATATTCGAGCCATCTCTTTAAGTATAATTTTGGTGTTGCTTTTATTTATTTTCTATTTCTAAGGTCTCTTTCATATAATATGCTGAATTTTGTATACATTTATTGGCAGTATTATTACAATTATTTAGCTTCATCATCTTGGCTTTATTCTATAAATCAAACAATTAAGCAACAAATTGGACTTAAACATTATATAGCTATATTTGTTAAATGCTAAAGTTTATATCTTACCCAACCAGTTATTCTCACATTAACAAATATCCAACTCACTTCAAGAATATGACATAACGAGATATCCTACTTAAATTATGCCATTATGCCATTAGTGAGTTCACTGCTCAATAGGTGGCGTTCTGAGAGTGAGGGTCTGAGTCTGGAGGGTGAGACGGTGAAGCACTTGAGCGAAGCAACCGGCCGCTTCAGAGATGGAGCTGCTTCGAGCCATGATGGATGCTTCGCATGTCTCACTCCCCAGACTGGAACAAGACCTCACGGGCTTCACCGTGTTGGGCGGTGGAATGTACAGGCTCTCAGCCTATGCCCGAGAGGGAGTAGTTGGAATATAGAAAAAAAAAAAAAAAAAAAAAAAAAAAAAAAAAATAATAATACACTACGTTTTAGAAAAACAATGATAAGATACTATTTAAAGGTACTGACTAATTGACTTAAAACTGGAACTCCTGGGGTCATCTATATTATCACAAATAAAATTAATCCTTTGTATATTATTCCAGGATCAAACTGTGGATGAGGCCCAGTCACCCCAGCTGTCCCCACTATCTAATGATCCTTCTGAACCAGTCAATCTAACTACAACCAGCCAGACAGTTCGATCTTCTCCTGCACCATCACAACTCTCTCCCGGACCTACTGTCACCACCCCATCACGAAGTCCAGCACCGCCCTTGCTTACTCCTCGATACGGCCGCCCTCGACTAAGAGATCGGCGTGAAAGTGGACGGGAGGTGACCCGAGGCAGGACGGCTAGAGCTTCGGTGCAGCCAAGCCGACCCACTGTTGTTGAACATGAAAAAGTTGAGGAGCCACCTCGCCCACCAGCCATCCGAGTTAGGCAACTGGAACCACAGCCAGAAGTTACCATTCAAACAGATGGAAGCAGCGAAGGGGTCGGGGAACAGGATCGGGATATCTCTCCTATTCCTGCACCACAGCCTCCATCCTTGCCGCTTGGAGGACTGGGTGGGTTACTCCCAATGGTTGGTGGTGCCCCCCTTCTACTACCACACATGTTGCCACCAGATCTACAACGCACACCTTTGTTGCCTCATCTCCTCCTGCAGCGACCAGATCTCTTGAGGCCGCCGCCCCTCCGTCACCCATTATTGTCAGCCCCTCCTGCTCCAGCTCCACCCACTCCTGCACCACCATCTTCTGCACCACCTCCACAACCTGCACCTCCGAAAGCTGCTGGTGGAATCTTACCACCAGTTACTGTCCTGATACCCTGTCCCATACCCATCCCCATCCCTATTCCTATTCCTATTCCTATTCCTATTCCTTTTTTCCCTCGTTGTGACCCACCAGAACCCCGTCCCGCTCCACCACCAACGCGGCCTAGAGTAATTCCCAGAAAAGAGCCAGGACGGCCAGCTTCTGTAATTAACGGGGCTCCTTCAAATCCAGGCCCTTCCACTCCTGCTCCACCATGCCCTATTCCTGCTCCGACTCCATTGCCACCTCCATCTGTGAACTCTGACAATGCTGCAATACGACCGGACCGTGAGCGCCGCAGTATCCTCAGGTACACCTCTGATGTGTATGAGATTAATGGTGTATTCCTGCCAAGAGATTCTGCCTGGGATGCCCCGGAACCATTACATTTGCGGAGAGCACTGACAGGCGATGCTCTTGACACCTCTCACAATGACCCGTATACACCACAGGATGGATCAAGAAGTCCCACACCTGAAATCCCAGAAGACAGCAAAGAGTCACTGGCTGCTCTCACCCGACATGACGACGAAGCCAGCACAGCCAGGCGGCTTCTTGATGATGATGAGGACACCAAGGTTACTCCTGTCAAAACGGTGGATAAATCAGCTGCAGAACCAGCTGCTGGGCCCGCTGGTGGTCAAACAAGTGCAACTAGTGGTGGAAGGAAGCGACCTGCCTCCACCCATACCCACCCACTCCCCAAGAAGAAGCACTTGCTGGTGTGACGCAGTGCTAAAAAGAAACGTTTGAAAATAGGTAATCACTAGGTCACTAGCTCAATTATCTTGGCCTCATCACAGAGGAGCGATGGCGAAATCAGAGGCACCTTGCTATTGACTTGTGATTTGGCAGTCACTGTGCAAAAGCTTAAGATGAAAGCTTGAGTGTATAATAAATGTATTAGACTATTTTTTGGCGCCTCTGTATATAAGATATACATAATTGCCTTGTTTTATAAATGTTTGATGTTGATATTTGTATATGTTTTTTTTTTCGGATGTGTCGCACAGTATCTTTTTCACAAATTTTTGTGTAGTATGCTCTCTTGTTCCTAAGTTATCTAGTCAATGGGGCTGGTGCTGTGTCGCTGCCAGTTTGTGTGTGTGTGAGTGTGTATGTGAGTGTGTGTGAGTGGCCTCCCAAGACGCGGGGGACGGGTCTGTTCGGAAAGGTTCCCAGACAACTCAACCAGTAGACCATTTCAACCAGCAGATCTCAACTATGGTCAACAAAATTAATGTCAACTTAAAGTCCTAACCTAATTTGGCCTTATTTAACCTAACCTTAAACTATTAGTTGAGCTGGCACTGCTTGAGAACTACTGGTTATATTGTTCAACTGATGGAGTTGGCTGGTCACTGTTCAGAAGCTTCCTTGGCTTATGAAAATGCTCGTACTTGCAAGGTTAATTGCAGCTTACGTTAATACGTTCATTGCGCTCACCTATTCCAAAGTATGTCTTAAAATTACTATTCATTAGCTTGCAAATAGTGAACCAAGTTTCTGCTTGATGGTATACAAATCGCAGTTCACAACATAAATTGAAATCATTCTGAATTCCCCAAGAATTTGAACCTAGATTTGAAGACAAAACTTTTAATTTTCAAATACCTTTTAGAGTACGAAATATACAATCACAATAAAGAACTATTTCAATATGTATCACAGGGTACTGTGCTTAGAATATCAATAAAAAGCAAGCCCCAGGATGCTAGAGATATAAAGAATATACACTTTAAGTGCCACTTAAAAATATATCTTTCCCCTTTCTTCTTAACTCATATGCACATATAAATAACCTTACATGTTACTATATTCCCTGTACACACATTTATCATCACTACTTTTATACATATTCAACATATTCCATACAAATTATCCTGTACACTATTCATTATACATACTCATCATATCCTGTCACGCTCGTACTCTTCCGTTTAGCACCCAATCACTACCTACCTGTTCTATTGTTTATTCATTAAAATTAGGCAAACAATCATGACTCCTAAGCTCTGTAACGCAAAAAGGGATAGCACAAATGAGCTGTACATTTCCACACATATTCCCTGCCCGACTCTTCCCAGATGCTACCATATTATCGTGAGGGTTCTAGTCGTTTTTTTGTTATAGAGGTTTGTGGTTACGATTTCTGGCCTACCTATAAAAATTCGACTATAATATGTATAAGCCCACATAGACATTTGTGCTCAACTTTTTCAAAACTGCTTTTAATGGTTTTCAGATTAGTTGGGACTTAACTCTTCAGTACCGATGCTTTCCTTTAAACTTTATGCTGGCTACTATTAGACGATTTTATTCAGTTGTAATAGGGCCTCCAGCAATTAACTGTCTTCGAACTATCTCTCTTAACCCTTTCTACTACCACAGATCCTTCTTAAGCTGTGCAAAATCGTTTAAAGATAGCAAGAACAAAATTATAAAGACGTTGCCTGTGCAGAGGGAGTTAATCACGTTAGATTTTATGGAAATTAAAGTTACTGAAATGAAGCATACCTGGTTGTGCCAGGTATACTAGTCTTCAATTGCAATAGTTTTATTCATGCAAGAATTTGTGTGACATTTCTAAGCAATGATATAAGTAATTGTACACTGGGATGCCATAGTCTATAGCCCCTTCATAGGAATTTGTGGACCCCCTGTGTTATTCATTATGCAATTATAATGATCTGGATTGATTTTTGGATAGCACTGGCTTTTCCATAAATAGTATATATCGTTTATTCATTGGAGCATAGAAAATTATATTCGTTAATTCGTTTCCAGAGATAGAATTCCATAATGATTTATAGGTAAAGTCCACGAATATTTAAGAGTGGGTTAGAGACTATGGCATCATTGTGTACCTCATCTTCTATGCGAAAGAAGCGAGTAAAAACAATGTTGTCTGTACTGAGTGTTACACCTCATAAGTACTAGTTAACCTGATCTAACTTCTCATAAGCCATCTTATCTAGTCTCACATTATCTAATATAACCTATCTAGAGCCTACTGGATATTGAATCAACCTTTTCAGTACGGGCGAGTTTTTTTTAATTTAGCCAGATTTAAGCTGAGTACGATAATTTAATTGAAGAAACTCGACAACATAACTGAAATGCCTGTCAAATACAATACACCAAACAATAACAATAATCGCAACATAAATATTAGCCAAAAATAATGTTAAAATGGTGGCCCCCTTATGGAAGAGGTTAGCTATCGGTTGAAATAACGAACGTCTGGTATTGCCTGAAATGTAATTATTGATAGATATATTAGCCAATGAAATCTGATTTGTGTATTAAACTTGTTATACTATTTAGCTTGGCTTTACTCATACTCTAAAGTAATCTATGAATGTATATTTAATATCTTTAACTCCTTGAGGATTATAATTATATCGTTTTGGTTGTTTATTCTTGTCATCATTAGATGATTTAATGTAGATAAGGAAGGGTACATGGAAGTCAGAGGGTTCATTGAGATAGGCTTTACCCTTTAAATTTTGCAAGTTTTACATACAAATTCCTATATATCCTTCCTATGTTACATATAATTGCCTAATGATAAGCCAGAATAAATCTACTAAAATGCGTAATGATCCTCAAGGGGTTGATTACAATTATTATATGCGAGAGTGTGTAAATGCCTGTCCGGGCAAAGCTCAAAGGAAAGCATTACGGATTTACAGCTGGCTTATTTTCAGCTGACGGTAAATTGAATCCCTTAGCCCTGGATTTCTCGATACCTAATGGGAAAATATGTAACTGCTATGTCTGCAGTATATAGATATACATTTTTCTGAATTAAGGGGAGATGATTGATTTTTCTGGACCCTCATTCTCCCTCATGCTTAGCCCCATTAGTTCTTAGATTTTAAGACGTTTGCCCACTAGTTTGGTGATTTTAAGATCTTTCACCCCATTTTTTGCCAATATTAAGACCTCTCATGCAATTTAGGTGTCGGTGTTTTCCTGGCGAGTAACAGCGAGCTTGTAATTTAAGAGGAATCGGCCTTTGACCGGGAAATTTTTCTATCGAAAAATGTACACATTTATCTTGAAGGGGGATCTTGGGGATGAGTTTTTGATGGAGGTCTAGCGAGAAAACTAAAACAAAATGTTTAAAGATAAATAAATACGGCCATCCCCTCTTAACATATTTCACTTCCAAATCATGATAATAACTGAGTAAACAAGGTGAAGATATGACAATTTACCATTAACTAGAAATATATTGGCTATAGTATACAATATACTATCTGATTGGTTGATTTCCCAGGCTCCTGGTCAACAGTTATATAGGGAGACATAGCTTTGTTTATCCTGCTGTCTGGGAACTGGGTAATAGTGACCCTTTAACCCCTTCTGTACCGGTGACGTCTTTTGTATTTTATTCTAGCTATATTTAGACAATTTTGTGTAGCTTAAGAATGATCTGTGGTAGTAAAAAGGGATAATTAAGATAGTTCGAAACCCTTTATTGCTGCAGGCCCTTGTTCAACTTAATAAAATCGTCTAAATAGAGCTAGAATACAATTTAAAAAGACCCCTCCGGTACAGAAAGGGTTAAATCTAAGACGTGGTTATATCATTGCACAGTCTGCTCATTATACTTAGGCCAAACATCTTGACCACTAACCACTGTTACCACTCCAAAAATGACTAGTGTAATCGAGCTAATATTGATTTAATTATTATTTATTTTAGTTTCCTTCCTAGACCTACATCAATCTTAAACAAATACTTTCAAGACCCTCCTTCGAGATAGATATGCATATTTTCGGTAGAAATAATTTCTCCTAAATTGCAGGCTCGCCAGGAACACCTAAATGACACGAAAGGAGTTAACAATTGACAAAGAAATGGGGCAAAGAGTCTTAAAATAGCCAAACTCTATGGGCTAACATCTTAAAACATCAACACTAATGTGGCTAAACATGAGGGAGAAGGTGTTCCAGAGAAAAACAACTACCTCTCCCTTAAACTGCGTAATTGTAAGAAACTGTGACTTTACCTCGATACTCTTCATGTGTGTCTATTAGTCCGTGACTATAGTTTATCCATTATAGGTAGGCCAGAAATCCAGACTCAATCTAACGTCTTATACCTCAAAAGGAACTTGAATGATCGAACTGAAACTGTTATGTCTTGATGGTGTAATGGTTAGAGCGTGTAATTTCTGTATTAGATATCCTAGGTTTGAATCCTGGGAGAATCACATGCTTTCATTAATTTAATTTGAGGGTTATTGATGTTAAGAACGATATTAAAAGTATTATGAGAAGAATCGACCAGGAAATAGGTTTGGACATAACTACCCCTTTTTAAGTTATAGGAGGTTTAGAGTCACGATATCTGACCTCCTTAGAATGGATATAGTATAGTACCATTTGTTTGACGTTGTAGAAGCGTCGAGTTAACCCCTTCACCGCCATTGTGTAATTTGTTGTCGACCTATACGGCGGATATAAACCCTCTTATACCCTATGCCAAGTTAGTAGAACATATCTCTTGAACAATAACCTCTATATCTCACGAACGACTAGAGTAATCGAGCTAATATGTATACCATTTGGGAAGGGTCAGCCAGGGAATAGGTGTAGAAATTTACATCCCATTTGATCTAGCCCTTTTTTAAATATTGATGTTAGTGTTCACGATATCAGGACTACCTATTTGGAACGGGGTAGAGTAACATAGATGCTTCGTAAACTGCATAATATCATCTAATTTTAGCCAGGATCACAAAGGCAAAAAGGCATCATGGTGCTGAAGGGGTTAAAGTCCTTCGCTCTAGATTTAGCATAATTTATCATCAAGTCTTTGGGCGAACTATTAATTTTGACTGTACATGGAAGGGTATGCAAATGTGATGACGATTATGATATTAAGCCAGTCATAACCTACGCTCCCACGGTCTGATGGTCGTTTGTACACACACACACACACACACACACACACACACACACACACACACACACACACACACACACACACACACACACACACATATTCTCAACTTATCACAACAAAAACTGACTTACTCATATTTAAGAGAAAAATATTGTACAGTGCTTACGGTACAACATTTACACTAACTTGTATAATCACAATATTACAGTTACATAAAAAATGCCTTGCACAATTTCACACATATATAATCAAAACACCACAAACATACTAAAATTACTGTACACAATCCTGGCACAATGAGCCCCAACACTACAGGTACACATATCTCCATTTACACAACACAAAGTAACATAATTGAACACTTACACAATGAGGTACACATAACTTTCTGTACACAATTATACAGCCTCCCACACCCCAACTTGGTGTATGATCCAGCCCCCAACTGTCCGGCACTACGTGTAATAAATATACAAACTAAATACACTGTTTATTTGGACAGGTTTTCTGGACCACTTTCTCCCTCATGTTTAGCCCCATTTGTTTTCAGATGTTAAGATGTTTGCCCCATTAGTTAGTCGATTTTAAGACCTTTCGACCCATTTCTTCGTCAATATTTTGACCTTTCGTGCTATTTAGGTGTCAATATTTTCCTTGGCGAACGATAGTGAGCCTGTAATGTTGGAAGAACCTGCCTTCGGCCGGTAATTTTTTTACCGAAAATTGTACAAATTAATCTAGAAGGGGGATCTAATGTTTTTTGTTTTTTTTAATTTGATGGAGGTCTAGGGAGGAAACTAGAAAAATAATGAATACATGCAAAAATCGCCCAAACTAATGAATACATGCAAAAATCGCCCAAACTAATGAATACATGCAAAAATCGGCCAAAAAATGAACCAACTGTATATCTTCTAGCAATCACAGCACTATTTCCAGGTGATATTCTTTTGACATGTCATTGATGGCAACATTAACCCTTTCTGTATCAGCGACGACTACTATTTTTATTCTAGCTATATTTAGACGATTTTATGAAGCTTCGGAAGGATGTGTGGTAGTTAGAAGGGTTGATTGAGATAGTTAGAAGCCTTATAATTGCTAGAGATCCTTCCTAAACTAAATAAAATCGATTATTAGTAGCCAGAATAAAATATAAAAAGACGTCGCTGGTACAGAAGGGGTTAAGGGGCTTCTCTGCATTGGTAACTCGACTGGCAGTAGATTATTTCAATGGAAAGAATTTTCATGAACTTGAATTCAGAAATTGCACCGCTTGAAGTGCTGAACAAACACAGGAACACAAATGTTCATATGAGTGCAGAGTTGTGACATTGACCGAGTAACACATTATCACGCACAACATACTTATAGAAAAGAAAAGAAAGCAAACATTCTAGAGAAGCTAATCAAATACATTAACGCATACAGTAAATGTACAATGTAAACTAAGATCATAAAAGACAATCGCAGAGTTAAAGGGAGTCACAATATTGAGGGCCCTTTCCTGGCAATTTAGATTTGCCAATTAAAGAAAATTAAGGTCTAGAGAAATTCATGCAATTCTAACTACAGGTAGTAGTCAATAACAACGGAAATGATGCCAGAAATATTGTCAGACAAATAAATGTTGATCAAAATTGCAGGGAAAAACGCTCATTTGACTCCACGTAAAAGATATGAGACAGAATAACAAAACAGAATACTGTTTTTGAGGGGAAGAAAAATATGGACAAAGATTCGCATAAGAATCCTTTTCCAAGTCCACCAACCAAGTTTGACAAAAAGCCATGATACAAACGAACAAACATATAAATCGCAGTAACGTACTGTATGTTGATAAAGGTAAAGAAAACATGCTGGATGAGTAGTAATGATAAGTATAATTATAAAAGCTGCAAGTAAAGTATGTGGGCTATAGCCTATGATGGTAGGTCTTCTAACGTTAGATAGCTATATTATCAAGTGAAGTGTATTGTTTGGAAGTACAAACGTTAATGACGCATGGGTTGGCTTCAGAACCATCATCACAAACATCCTAGACGAAATAGCTCCTCTGAAAGACATACGAATTAAAGCAAGGTCAGACCCATGGATCAACAATGACATACCACACCATCTGGAACACAGAGACAATCTGTTAAAAAGGCTAGTGAAACATAGACAGGATCAAGGTCTGAAACATGAGTTCAACAGGGCCAGGAATAAACTAAGTAGAAAAATCAAATTAGCGAAAACTAATTATTTCCACAATAAGGCAGAGGAATATCAGAATAACCCAAAGAAACTATGGAGGCACCTAAAAACAACAGGCTACAGCAACAAGGCAAGGGATTCGTCTAACACTAATATTGCTCTCAACATTAATGATCAGGTTTGCCACGATAAACAACAAATTTCAACCTACTTCAACACCTTCTTCACCTCCATAGCAAACACACACAGAACCTACCGCAACCTCTCAATAAATACACGACAACAACGGCCACCTTTCGAAATTTCTACAGAGATAAAGGCATACACCCGAACACATTTGGATTGCAAAATGTTACACCAAAATACACTTTTGGCGAGCTCTCTAACCTAAATGTACATAAAAGCACAGGACCAGACAAAATTCCTGCCAAATTTCTACGAGATGGAGCCATTGGTATAGCAGGTCCCCTAACCCACATCATCAACCTGTCAATTAACACCAACATTGTACCTGCTGAACTGAAGGAAGCTATTGTAACCCCTCTATTCAAGAAAGGAAATAAACTAGAAGTTGGCAACTACAGACCAGTTAGCATATTATGTATTGTATCTAAAATCCTTGAAAGAGCGGTATACACCCAAATTGAACACTACCTCAAAGAAAATGATCTATTTTATAAGTTTCAATCAGGTTTCAGATGCATGTACTCGACTGACTCCTGTCTCATCCACTTAACAGATCACATTCGTAAAGAAATGTTTAAAGGTAACTACACCGGTATGGTTCTTATTGATCTACAAAAAGCGTTTGACACAGTAGACCATGATATCCTATGTAATAAACTACAAGCAATGGGCATTGGGTCTGTGAACTGGTTTAAATCTTATCTTAGTGGTAGAACACAAAGAGTCAAAATTGATGATAATATATCTGATCCTATGCCAATTAACTGTGGGGTCCCGCAGGGAAGCATCCTTGGTCCCTTACTCTTTCTCTGTTATGTGAACGACATGGAACTGAGCGTCTCGTGTAAATGATTACTGTATGCTGACGACAGCGTGCTTCTGGTTTCAGGAAAAGACCCAATAAGTATTGCTGCTTCACTTTCCAAAGAACTAGAATCATGTAGTGAATGGCTAGTGGACAATAGACTATCTCTTCACCTGGGCAAGACGGAAGCCATCTTATGTGGGACAAAACGCAAACTGAAAGACATTGTGGGCTTCTCGGTCAACTGTAATGATATTCCTATAACAACAGTGTCACAAGTTATATATCTCGGACTAAAACTGGACTCGAGTTTGTCAGGTGAAACAATTTTGGAATCTATCCTGTGTAAGTGTAGAGCACGTATAAAATACCTGTATAGACAGGTGGGATGCTTGCCAGCGGCGACCAAAAAGACCCTTTGCCAAGCGCTTGTTCAATGTCATTTTGACTATTCTGTGTCATCCTGGTACTCTGCATCATCTAAATCAGCACAGCACAAACTTCAGGTCACTCAAAATAAAATGGTTAGGTTCATTCTGAACCTAGGACCCAGATCACATGTTGGCCAGGAACAACTTCAGTTACTAGGTATGCTCAATGTCTCTGACAGGGCCAAACAAATCAGGCTCACTAATACCTTCAAAATTGTCTATGACAAAGCTCCAGAGTATCTTAAGAGTGATTTTGTTAAAGCAAATGAGAGGAGTGGACATAATACAAGAAACAGGATGTTTAATTATTATGTTCTATCCAACAACCAACCTTACTCCTAAAATCGATTAATGAAATATTACAAACACATGTGGCAGTCCGTGGATTCGAACCCAGGACGCTCGCACCGAAAATCAACACCTTATGCATTACGCCACGAAGACAGTTAAAGAATGGTGGACACTGCCTATGATTTATTATGCAACTTCGAATCCTGCATATCAATCTAAGCATGTACACACATCCCAACTGCAACTCACAGCGGCTCGCTTGGTGTAGTGACTAGCGTCTCGGACTTCCACCCAGAAGGCCCGGGTTCGCGCCCACGCTCGGCGCATTAAATTTTTTTCACAAGCACTGAGTCGTTACCATCCCTCATGAGCAAAGGGATGGGGTAGTAGTACAGGACCCCAATGGAAATACGCCTAATCGGCCTTATTGAGCTATCCTTAGCTAGCTTAGCATGCGCTAGCTTTAAGAACTATTATTATTATTATTACTATGCATATGTGAATGGAAAGAGCAATTAATGGGGCCTTAACCACTAGGGAAGACCTCTCAATAAATTACTCCTGAACCAATATCAATTATTATGTTCTATCCAACAACCAACCTTACTCCTAAAATCGATTAATGATATATTACAAACACATGTGGCAGTCCGTGGATTCGAACCCAGGACGCTCACACCGAAAATCAACACCTTATGCATTACGCCACGAAGACAGTTAAAGAATGGTGGACACTGCCTACGATTTATTATGCAACTTCGAATCCTGCATATCAATCTAAGCATGTACAGTCTATGACAGAACTGCTGTCTTGGCCTGAGGCAATGTGTTAGTTCACTCACCTTTTAATAGATGGCACTTTAATCGCTTCTAATAAAACGGGGCGGGGTTAATATAGAGGTTCGAAGGAAGAGGAGTCAAACGTGTGTGTGTGTGTGTGTGTGTGTGTGTTCGAGAACGGCACGCAGAATAAGTTTATTTTAACATAAGACACAGGCTATATTATAAAATTAGCCCATGCTGGATCACAAATAAGTAACACACATTAGGTGTTGCGTTATTTATGGAATTTAATACACAGACAATCAAGTTTCTATCCTTCGCACTTTCCATTCCCCCCTCCTCCCCCTCTCCCTTTCACCCCATCTCTCCTTCTTCACCCGCTTCCGCTCCCCTCCCTCCCTCCTCCCACCTCTCTCTCTCTCTCTCTCTCTCTCTCTCTCTCTCTCTCTCTCTCTCTCTCTCTCTCTCTCTCTCTCTCTCTCTCTCTCAAGGACATAAAAGATACCTTCTAAAATACGCAGAATAATACTATGCGATTGTTTTGAATTTACATATACATAATCTATTTTGTATTAATTTCACCACACCACCAAACGCCTCCAATGAAATTAATGAAAGCATGTATGTGATCCACCGGGATTCGAACCTGGGTTATCACACACAGATTTTTAGACACAAAGGAGTACAAAGGAGTACAAAGGAAATCAAGCAACAACAGATCTAGTGACCCTTCTAGGCTGCTTGTCCTCCAAAACACTGAGGATCAAGTGTCCAAACAGTGGTTTAGAGTGGGTAAGGGAACATTGGAAAGGGAACTACTGCCCTGCCACTAACGTGGCAGGACTAGGAAGTTAGTAGGGGACATATGGGTTAGTAACTGAGGGGAGGATAAAATAAAGTTCATTTACAAACGCAGTCAGTCGCGGGTTTGATGTAAGATATTTGTCTACGCGGAATTTAAATGAATCAACGGTGCTGCAGTACTGCAGGCGGCAGTACGTGTGGAGAGTGAGCAGAGCGAGTTCTTTGACCTGAATGTTGGTTTGAAACAGGGGTGTGTGATGTCCCCGTGGTTGTTTACTGTATATATGGATGGAGTTATGAAAGAAATACTATCAAGAGCAGTGGATGTTGGTGTATCGCTGAAAAGGGAGGGAATTGAGTGGAAGCTACCTATTCTGCTGTTTGCGGATGATACAGTTCTGATGAGTGATAATGAATGGGAGTTGCAGGGTCTGGTAAATTAGTTTGGAACAGTGTGCGAAAAACGGAATTTGAAGGTAAATACGGGGAAGAGCAAGGTTATGGTCTTCGAAAGGGGTGAAGTCACAGAGTGTGAGGTGAAGCTGAACGGTCAGGCTATGGAGATCGTCAACTCTTTTAAGTATCTGGGCAGTGTGTTGAGTAAAGATGGGACTATGGATGAAGAGGTGCGGGAGAGGGTACAACAGGGGAAGAGGGTTGTAGGAACGCTAAAAGCAGTAACAAGAAATAGGGTGGTCAGTATGGAAGTGAAGAAGTCCTTGCATGACAGTGTGGTAATCCCGACACTGACTTACGGAAGCGAAGCATGGACGTTGGTTGAGAGACTCAGACCAAGAGTGAGAGCAGTAGAAATGAATTACTTAAGGAGTGCGTGCGGAGTAACATGGAGGGATAGACAGACTAATGAGGAAGTAAGAAGGAGGTGTGGTGTGGAGGTAGATGTGCTGGAAAGTGTAAAAAGGAACAACTTGAGATGGTTCAGCCATATGGAACGTATGGAAAGCGAGAGAATGACTAAGAGGGTGTACGAGAGCGAGGTGGAGGGACAGAGAGGGAGAGGTAGACCGAATATGAGGTGGAAGGATGGAGTGAGGAACTACATGAACGAAGGCGGTGCTGGTTGGGGGGAGGGGCGTCGACTGACTGGGGACAGAGGTGCATGGGGGCGGTTCGTTCGTGGCCACCCCTTCGGGGATCGCGGCATCAGGCAATAGATAGATAGATAGAACGGTGCTGCAGTCTATAACGTCTCGGGGAAGCCCATTCCACAAGTTGACAACTCGATTGAAGAAGAAATTCTTAGATTCGTGTGAGTTAAAAGATTTACCAATCATTTTGCAACCGTTTCCCCGCATGTAATTAGATTGGTCGATAGTGAAGTACTTACTACAGTTCATATTGTCGATGCATTTGATGATTTTGAACACTTGAATTAAGTCACCTCTTAATCTGCGATGGGTTAAAGGAAATAGATTTAATTCTCTAAGACGCTCTTCGTATGGTTTGTTCTTTAGGCTAGGTATCATTTTGGTAACTCTACGTTGAACTCGTTCTAGCTTGTTTATGTCTTCTTGGTAATAAGGGCACCAGCATTGAACGCAGTATTCCAGAAGAGAGCGGACTAAGGAATTGTAAAGGGTTAGGATTACGTCTTTGGATTTATGCTCAAATGATCTGCCTATAAAGCCAATTATTTTGTTTGCCTTCTTAACAACTTCTGAACATTGTTGACTCGGTTTTAGGTTACTCGATATTGTTACTCCCAGATCGGTTTCTCTGTTTACATTCTTAAGCTGAGTGCCATTCATCGAATAGTTTGCTTCTCATTTAGGTATCCGATATGTAGTACTTTACATTTATCCGCATTGAAACTCATTTGCCAAATTTGGGCCCAATGTGACAATTTATCTAGATTGTGTTGCATATCGTCAACTTGATCTTTTGAGAGTACGCTATTTGCAATTTTTGTATCGTCAGCAAATTTTGAGATTGTACATGTGAGACCCTCATCTATGTCGTTGATGTAAATTAGAAAGATAATTGGTCCTAGTACCGATCCCTGGGGTACCCCGCTACTTACATTGGTCCATTTAGATGCCTTACCGTTTATGACTACTCTTTGCTTTCTGTCGCTGAGCCAATTTTCTATCCATTTCAACACACCGTCTTGTATTCCATGCGCTTTTAGTTTTAGCAGTAAACGTTTGTGGGGAACTTTGTCAAAGGCCTTTTGAAAATCAAGGTATATAATATCTACAGCTTTACTCTCATCGTAGAGGTTGAGGATATCGTGGAAGAAGTCTAAGAGGTTTGTTAAACAGGAACGTTTTTTACGAAAGCCGTGTTGAGTATCTTTAAGTATGTTATTTTCCTCTAAGTGATTTACGAGTCTGTCTCTTATGACCGTTTCTAGCATTTTACATACAACTGAGGTTAAGCTAATTGGACGATAGTTACTGGGTAGGGATTTGCTGCCTTTTTTGAATATCGGTGTTACGTTGGCTATCTCCACTGATCAGGCATAGTTCCAGACTGCAAGGATTTATTGAATAGTAATGTCAGTGGTTTGGAGAGCTCATCCTTAGCTTCCTTTAGAACTCTAGGCGAGATTGTATCAGGTCCCGGCGTTTTATTTACCTTGAGTTTATCTAAACAATTCAATACTTCTCTCTCTGTAACGGTGATATTGCTTAGAACATCTGAATTATCAATCTGAATCGGCGATGGTGTAGGGATATCACTGAGGTCTTCTGTTGTAAAAACTGATGCAAAGAAGGTATTGAGGGCATTACTCATTTGTACTTCGTCTTTGGTGTATTCTCCATTTTCATCGACTAACGGTCCAACAGTTGAAGTAACTACTTTTTTCTTTCTGATATAACTATAGAATTCTTTCGGGTTTGTTTTACTTTGATTCGCAATATGTAACTCTAGGGTCTTTTTACTTTGCTTAATTAACTTTTTGGCTTTGCGTCGTAGCTCTACAAATTTCACCCGTTCTTCGTCATTTTGTGAGGATTTTAATCTATCATTAGCAAATTTTTTTAGCAAGCAGGCAGTTGGAAATATCTTTATTCCACCATTTGGGCTTATTATTATGGCCTGGACGCCGTATTTTCGATGGTATGCAGTGTTGCACTGCTTTTAGGTAAGTGGTTTCGAATAACTTCCAAGATGTATTTATGTCGTTATTGTTAATTAAAAAGCTCCAGTCAGTTTCTTTAACACCTTACGAGCGGCCTATGCGGTTTATTTATGTGTACCGCCCAGCGGGGTGTTTTTAGCCAAAATAGGGCTGTTTACGTGATCATTTTCATGCCTAAATAAGACCCAGAACGTAAAACAAGTACCTATCCCTGAAAGGGCATAAACAGAGCTTTCGAATGACACCATAACGATCCTTGTATGATGGATAGTTTACTTGCAATAACCGTGCAACGCGAGTGCAAAAAGCAGGTAATTCGGTACTTTCGGTACATAATTGAGTATGTAGCGAGTGAGAGAGGGAGGAGGGAGCTGAGATTTGTGTCAGTAGGTTCGCCGCGGTGGTCTGGAGCAGTCATACGCTCGCTAGTCTCCTGCCACCACTTGTCTCTCTCTCTCAGCCACATTACGTGCTGAAATTGCCACTCGAGTTATGTCGAGCGCCGCCACATAGTCCAGCTTTATTTAACTCGACTTATGTTGCGCGCCGCTAGTTATGGGTTAAACATAGCTCTAAGTTTATGAAAGTTTGCTTTCTTGAAATTAGGGACTTTTTCGATGCTACTATTTGGTTCGTTACTAGTAAAGTTTAAAGTGAAAGTTATCGTACGATGGTCGCTGTTACTGAATTCATCACCAACATTCAAATTCTCTATTAATTCTTCTTTTGTTGCAAGTACAATGTCAAGAACGTTATTACCACGGGTCCGTGTTCGAACAAATTAATAAAGCGAACTCTCTTGCAAGTTCGTATACAAGTCATGTCCGGAGTGTGAAGTAAGAATATCGCCCCACTTGGTCACAGGTAAATTAAATTCGCCAAAAAATACGGTATCTTGTGAGTTACTTACATCTGCAATTTGTTCATAAATTTCTCGGTCAGTTTGCACTGATTGAGCTGGAGGTCTGTATATTAATGCAAGTATTATTTTTGTACCTTTATTATTCTTTATTAGCACAAAAGATGTGTCGACGTTCACAATTTGAGGTTTTGACAAGAGGGTCGGGTTAAGACTTTCTTTGATATAAAATATAACGCCACCTCCATTTTTATTTATTCGGCTTTTCTCAAACATTACATAACCGGGAAGTGAATACTCTGCTAAAAAGTCTCTATCTACTGTATTGAGCCAAGATTCTGTTATACCAATCACATCATAATTTTCAGTAAACACTAGTTCCTCTAAATCTGAAAATTTATTGCGTATGCTACGAGCGTTTGCATAGAAAACCTTTACAGTTGCGGTTTTAGAACTCGCAGAACGTTCTTTAATCAAATTTTTGGTTCTGATCGGATCTACATTTACATTCATGGCTGACATCGGTCCTCGGTCGTTATCCCTGGTGGTTTTGAATTTGGGTCGTGTTGGTGGAGCTTTATCCAAATTCGCGGTTCTTGACAGATTAGCATTTAATTCCTTCGCAGGTTGCCGCCCTCGCTGTCTTCGGACACCTTAACCATTACACCACCAAGACGGTTAAAGGTTTATGCACACGCCTACGACTTATGAAATAAATAATAAATGATAGGAATGACAAAAGTAACACATATATATTGATTAGGAATAGGATAACTAGCGAGGCAGCGAACAACACCTGTTACTCGCTGCCTCGCTAGATATCCTATTCCTAATTAAGCTACGATTCCCGAAGAACACGTCTATATTTGTTTATATATATATTAAGTGTAACAATAACACTTAGGATTTACGTTATTTGTGTTGGCTTAAGGAATAAGTTGGATAATACACATACTTGTGACCTCCACAATTTGTAATGTTTGAGGAGAAGGCGCTTCAACCTCTCTCCTCTGTCCATCACATTCAAGCACCAACCCACCCACACCAACACTAACACAGGATACAAAACAGACACACACACACTCACACCCAATAACATAAAACGTACATCACACACATGATCACATACAACGTAATGGGCACAAATCACTCACACATGATAACATAAAACGCACACACACACACACACACACACACACACAAGCACACACACACACACACACACACTGGTCCAGGCAAACTAGAAAAGGTATTAGCATTATTGAGGAGATGCTGCTGTCTTCAGTGCGTGTCATGGCCATCCTGAGCCTTACGACGTGTACAGACTAATAACACACATAACAAAGCCACTATAACAACTTCGTCTCTCTCCAACACCCCTTCTCACCTCTCTACACTCTTTAGAAAATAGGAAAAGTAGAAAGTAGCTACGAGGTGCCGTTGTGAAGGCTTATCCTTCAATACCTTCACCTGACCTGACCCCATCCGGGGTTTAGCTGGTCCACAAGGGTGTGTGACATGAACCCAATAGAAAATTTGTGGTCCATCATATCATGGAGTGGAATGTGGTTCAGGTTAGGATTGGAAAGGGCGGGAGGAGTGGGATCGGGGGGCAGGGGGGGGGGGGGGGGAATCCGTCGCCGCCCTAATATAAGTTGGAAAATGTTTAAATCAGCTCCAACGAGAATACAGGAGGTAGTTGATGCAGCTTGTGGGTGGAGATCATATTGATTTCATAAATATAAATTGTAAATGTTTACATTTAAGATCCCTTTATATGTATTATATAATGTGTATGTGTTTCCAATGTTCACCGTAACATAATGATGGTGAAATAATACATATTAAATTAAATTCAAGGTAACATACACAGAGCTATAGTATACTTTTAATTATGTTTGGACGATAATTTAAACAATACGAAGTAAAAATATAAAAGCCTAAACAATTTACAGTATATCAACTTTAAAACAACATAACAAGATTGTTTGGATTTTCGTTAATTGTTCAATTTGATGACTTACTTCATAGTAAATCATAACAATGGGTAACGCCGAACTGTTTACTGATAATGGGAAGCCACAGTAATTAAGCTAGTAATTAAGAATCCACTGAGAAAAGTATAATGCAATAATCATAGCGTGTCATATTACATGTTAAGGTAATATGTAATATGACATGTTAAGGTAGGCGGATGCCCAACCCCGAAAGGGGTTGAAATAGGGGAGCTATCCCCCCGCCAAAGGCGGCTTTCTAGGGCCTTTCCTAGCTGATGCTGAGAGGATTGGGTTCTAGTCATGTGGTGATGGGCTGGTCTATCAGAGTGAGAAATGAGCGATCTCTGCCATACCCATAGCTTACTCTGACTGTTCCTTTCACTTATATATTTTCTAGATCTCAAGTGACGGGGCCTCTTCCGTGGATTGACCTCCCAATCTACCAAGATTGGAAGCCAAAGCGTCACATTTTTCCTTTGCCCCTCAACTTTCTCTTCATAATTGCTGAGGGGCAAAGGGCCCTGGGTGGGTCTTTGGTTTCCCGGGTGTTTCCGCACCCTCCTTAGCTCCCCGCCATGGAGTGGCTTCGGTCACCCAGGCTTTATTGTGGTCGGCAGGGAGGGTTCTGTGGGGGCGCTCGGTTAGGGGTTGGCCTTGGGGCTGTTCGGCCAGGCAGCTTGGGGAACAACAACAACAACATGTTAAGGTAGATTATGAATTGGTCAACCACAGTGCTGTGAATAGTGGTATGGAAGATTTTTGTTTTTACTCTAATATGAAAACAAACAAAAAATATTACAAAAAAAACACGTTTCGGCTCATCTAAAGTGTTTTCTCTAACTAGGCCGATATTATCTTGTCTTTATGATATATATATTTGGTTATAATTTGGTCAAAGCTAGATTACAATGTGATCCAACTTGTCTTGATGCGTGGATTGTAACATCCCGTTTCAATTACTTATATATTTATACGATTGTTTACACTAACCAGGACGCCAAGGTTGGCAACTTTGAGTGTTTTGCAATGGAGCATACTGTATATATTTATTTTCTATAACACATTGTATAAGGTAAATAATAGAATACGAGTTAATAATTGAGAATCAGTAGAGGTAAAATGAACAGTATCATTAAAACACCAAAGATTTTTTTATGGACAGCTTTGAACACGACGATGAGGAAAATTATATATTCGGTTAGGAGAGAGAATGGGGGATATAGGGGAAGGCAGCAGAGAGAAGGGGAGGAGGGGGGAATGGGAAGTTCGAAGGATAGAAACTTGATTGTCTGTATATTAAATTCCATAAATAACGCAACACCTGATGTGTGTTACTTATTTGTGATCCGGCATGGGCTAGTCTAATAATATAGCCTGTGTGTTATGTTAAAAAAAAGTTATTCTGAGTGCTGTTCTAGAACACACACACACACACACACACACGTTTGACTCCTCCTCCTTCCAACCTCTATACTAACCCCGCCCCCTTTTATTAGAAGCAATTAGAGGGCCATCTATTAAAAGATAAGTGAACTAACACATTGCCTCAGGCCATGACAACAAGTTCTGTCGTAGACTGTACACACATCCCAACTGCAACTCACGTAGGCTATGCATAGGCCTATGTGAATGGAAAGAGCAATTAACCCGGGAACTGCGGGAAGACTCTTAAGAGTTCCCCCGGCGGACTGCTGGAAGACTCTTAAGAGTCAGAGAAAAAAAAAAATCAACTTTAAACATCGATTTTTTTTTTTTTTGGCCCCTGGGCCATGCAAAATATCACTCCTCTACCTCCCCTCCTTCCCCACTTTCCTCCCCTCCTTCAGTTATCACCTATTTTCCCTGTTATTCTCTTATTCTGAGGTATATTTTCGTGCTAACATTAGCGAGTTGCAAGCAGGGCATTGTCATCTCTGTTAGCAAGAGAGAGAGAGTATCGATCGACTGTGTCTCAGTGGCCTTGGGGGAAATTGGCGGGAAAGCAGGTTGCCTCACCCATACATTATATAACTCGCGGCCTGTATCTCCGATTTTGACCATCCAAACGCTGTTTTCACTCGTTTTATTGTTGTTTCAGGTTAATACCTTTATAATCAACCCATAATAGGCGCGTATGGATAAGTATTAATGCTATTTATGGTAAAATGAATATTTTAGTGATGGAAACAGCTCAAATACGTCAGCACAGGGGGACGTTTCTAATTACCCCCATGCGCACTTCTTAGGTTAATGGGTTTTTAAGGTCCCGAGAATCCAAGGACAGGGTAAGCAAACATTCTTCTTCACTGCCATCAAAGACTGGAACGACCTACCCCAGTCAGTCCGTGAAAAGAGAACACTGTATTCCTTCAGACGTAGCCTGAAGGAACACCTGAACCGGACAGCTGCGAGAAGGGAGCACCAAGCTTATGTCTACTACTAAATACGACATAAGAGATAGGCAAACCAAACTGAAATGATTACTGATTACGGATTACTAATATTTACCATAGGATGTAAGGTATCTTAAAATAACCCCCTAGAAATACTTTCTCTAAAGTATCTATTTCGTTTATCCTCCCCTTTTCCCCAGCTAGCCTAATCCCACAAGGACCCCAATGGAAATACGCCTAACGGCCTTATTGGGCTATCCTTAGTTGGAATTATGCAAAGCTGGTACATATCATATTTGTAACATACTATGTGGTACCAACTCTGTAAATTGCTAACTGAATAAATATTATTTTTATTATTATTATTAGCTAATGGTAGGAAGAACTCTAAGATTAGGCAGCTCTATCATCAGGTGCATGGGTTGACTATTGCTTATGTTGGGAGGTACTCAAAGATAACTATAACATTAAGAGAATGTGTGGATTATAGCTCTTGTAGGAGGTACTTTAAAATAGTTGTATTTTCAGAGAAGGTATGTGGACTATAGCTTATGGTGGAAGGTACTCTAAAATATCCATATTATCAAGTAATTTTGTGGACGATGGATGATGGTAGGAGGAACAAAACTAAACAAAAATAGCTATACTCTCAGGTGAGGTATGGGGGCTATAGCTAATGTTGGTAAGTCAGGATAAGGTCAGGGAGAAATTACAAGACATTGGTGGATACGTGAGAATAACATAAACTATTGGAAATAGTAATACAAAGAGTAGGGGATCGACGTTATAGTGCTTCCAAGTATGTATTGAATGACAACCTCTAAGTATTTTTGTTGGTGGCCTCTTTGTGAGGGGTTTCCTAAATAACTGAATTAAATCCTAAATAACATAATGTGCTGATGTCACAAAACACTATCATGATATTAAATACAAATGTAGAATTGATAGAGATACTCTTCAGTTACAATCTATTTCAGTATGTCGTTGCACCAGGTATTGCTAAAGAAAACGAAAACACTAAAATCAAAGAAATACATAGTATTTAGGGGAAACTTGGCAATTTATTATCGAGTTTCGTCACTAAGGGTATCGTTAATTTACCTTAGCTATGTGTATAAATAGGTCTTAAAGCTTACAATTAATTGAAAATTACCTTCAATAACTTTCTCAGTACGAAGAAACCTTCTTTGCATTGCATTCTAGCTAGATTTAGACAACTTTATCGACCTTAGGAAGAACCTGAGGGAGTCGGAGGGTTAACTTAGATAGTTTTCACCCTTATGATTCACAGAAATCCTTCTTAAGTCTATTATAATTGTTCAATAATAGCTAGAATCTAATTAAGGGGGGATTCGCGTATTTATTTCCTCATACATAAATTGTTTTATTATTTTTTTAGTTTCCTCCCGAGAGCTTCATCAAGCTTAAAAGAACACCCCCCAGACCCTCCTTCAAGATATCAAGATAAATTTGTACTAAGATGCAAGGAGAGGAAAATGTGCAGCCGACATTCCCACAACTAATTCCGGCAGCCAAAAGGCGAGAAGAACAACCAGCTAGGATTGCTAGCATAAGCACCTGCAATCCTATTCAGCCGAAATCCAGCACAGGACCGAGGAAAGACACCACATCAAAGAGAATGTATCTACGAGGGGGAACTATTTCAAACTTCCGAGAGATCTTCCCTCCACGCCATTTCAAACCGATCAGTTCCCACAACAACCACGGATGCCCAAACAACCAGCTGATCACCACACAACCACCTCCAACCAGTGCACCAGTAGCAATCAACCAGCATTCACTCTGCAACCTGCAACATGATCAAAAGTGAGAAAGAATAGCAAATACGTGGATAGCACCAAAGAAAATGTATCTACGAGGGGGAGCTATTTCAAACTTAAGAGAGATCTTCCCCCTCATGCCATTTCAAACCAAATTCCCACAACAACCACAACATCCTGCATCATTATAACGTTAACACCAATAGTGATTCAAACCAGTGCACCATAGAAAATTACTTACGACCAATTCAAATCACTCATGTATCAAAACAGTCAAGTGAAATTAACAGGCCAAAAGTGGAGAAATCACCACTAAGTTCTAACATTAATATCTATTCCAGTTCCATCAATTCAAGTGTCAAATCAATGTCCCCGAATGCACAACTGATAAGTGCACCTAATATACAAGTTATCACCAGTGCTCCTGGCTCCCTGATTGAAAACAAAGCCGAAAATATCTAGCGTCCCCTTGTTGCCCTGGAATCAATTATCCAGGACAACGCAGACTAAAGAGTCACTATGCACGCTGAATAAAGTAGTCAAGAAATAAGCCTTCGGGCTAAACTATATTTTGGTTCTGATATCAACACTCCTAGGTTAGAAAGGAGAAGGAATGACATTGGTTATTGTGAAGAAGTGAATTTTTTATTCTCTGACTGCATCAACAAAAATGGGACCAAGATAGAGCCACATAATCAAAGATAAGATAGGCCTTTTGATCCGATCTCTGACTGCATCAACGAAAATGGAACAGAGATTGAGTCACTAGCCTCGCTATCATTCACTGATAAGTTCATCATAGATCAGGAACTTGGTACAAGTAGTGCAAGTTTGCCCAAGCCCCCTAAGCCTGGATTTGTATCAAAGTACTCTATCTAGATTCAGGACAGTAATAATTCTAACTGTCCGGAAAGACTTTATGTTTACCGAGTGCAGGGGATTCTTTAGTTTCATCTCCCAGGTTCAGCATGGACAGTGGCATTGTGAGTCGCACTAAGACGAGTGTGCGAAAGAGCCGAGCAGAACGTATCTTGGAATTGTTGGGCCTGAACCTAGCTGGGAAGTGTGATCATCTCAGTGCCCCTGTAGTCAAAAGCAACACAACCCGTGACTCAACTCCAGTGTGCTCAAAATTCGTTCTACCAGTGCTCCCGCTCTCTACGAAATCCTTTAAGTGCTTCTTCTAGTTCGTAATGGTAACAATGATTACAGTGAGGGTTTAGACTTAGGTATGTCATGGTTTACATGTTAACGTCATACAGTTGCTCCATTTCGGGAGAACAATACATATTCTATCCTGTGGAAAATATTTACATACATCCTCAAATTCAGGCTCCTGTATTCTTCGGCTTGGAAATATATATATATTTGTCAAGTTATAAAGACATACACTCACACGTAAATCTCGAACACTTCGTCAGACCTGAGTTTATGCTCTACATATCATTTGGGTACAGATCCAATAGTGAAAGTTTCGTCTCAGAGCTAATTGCTTCCTCAGTCACTTATAGTTGACTAATATAATTATTATATTTTTATGAATTCAACTTTCATACTTATTACTCATTGAGTTTTTATAGTTTAAATACTTATTCAAGTTGCATTAACTTATTGTTCGTTTTGAGATTAAATATTGTCCTATTTTCCATAATTATCAGTACTACGTTTTCAGTATCATAATAACTATTATTTACTTGTATTCGAGCCATATTTGAGAGCTTTGCATATTTAATTCAGGACTTTATTTCTTGTGATTTGAGACTTATCATCTCTGTGTGTTAGTAGTTATAGGTTCATTTGTAACATTATTATTATTATTTGTATATGATTATTATGCTTATTTCTCCAGAGACATATTGAGATTGTACCCTAGCAGTTAAGGAATAAAACCTGTATATCCTATACCTATGTGTTTTGTGTTCATTGCTTATTACTATTGTGTTGATTAAGAGAATTAAGGCCAGTCCTCACCCAGTTGAGAGATACCTAAGTTGACGATAAACGCTGATCCCTAAGTTGGGAATCGCAATCAGATTGACTCACGTTTCTTGAAAACGTGGCATAACATGTAAATTTTTTCGATAGAAACTTACAGGGTCACTATCGTTCGCCATAAAAAGAATGACACCTAAATTACACAGAAAGTCGTAATATGGACAACAAATGGGGCGAAAGGTCTTACAATCGCCAAAATAGTGGGCCGAATGTAATAGAATCTGAAAACAAATGGGACTAAATATGAGGAAGAAGGGGAACCATAAAAATATTGAGAGGGGCAAATCATGTTATTGATTACAATGGTTTTGCTCTTGTTTCTCGTCACTGATTTTTTTTAACCAAAATACATCTTGCAGAGTAAGTGAATTCCATGTTTTCGTAGATATATTAACCCTTAATTAGCGGCTCACCACATAAGTCGAGTTAAATAAAGCTGGACTATGTGGCGGCGCTCGACATAACTCGAGTGGCAATTTCAGCACGTAATGTTGCTGAGAGAGAGAGACAAGTGGTGGCAGGAGAGTAGCGAGCGTATGACTGCTCCAGACCACCGCGGCGAACCTACTGACACAAATCTCACCTCCCTCCTACCTCTCTCACTATATAAGGAATTGTATGGGGAAAGTGCCTAATTACATGCTTTTTGCACTCGCGTTGCACGGTTATTGCAAGAAAACTAGCCATCATAAAAGGATCGTTATGGTGTCATTCGAAAGCTCTGTTTATGCTCTTTCAGGGATAGATACTTGTTTTACGTTCTGGGTCTTATTTAGGCATGAAAATGATCACGTAAACAGCCCTATTTTGGCTAAAAACACCCCGCTGGGCGGTACATATAAATAAACCGCATAGGCCGCTCTTAAGGTGTTAAAAGGCCTTTATTAATTTATACGATTCAAACCGATTGGAACCTCCTTTTGAATTAAGGTCGAGAAGTGGTAACTATGCAGTCTTCAATACAACATTGTTTGTATAATCACAGATGATAATAATGCCTCACATGATCCCACAGCTAACCTAAAGCTTTGTTTTTAATGCCTTACTGTGATATACTTTAACTGAAATGGATTCAAATGAATAGCGCCATAATCTCAACGACTATATCACCTCCATACTTACATTTTGTGGCATAAAGTTGGTTAATCTAAGTCCGCCTCCAAATTGCAGCAAGTTAGGAGCATTATTAAGTCTTTTAAAGGGTTAAAATCGAGTGCAAATGGCCGGGAGCGCAGCGGGCCAGACAGCCGACTCCCAGGGCTTACCGCCGCCCATTAACTCATGTTCCCTGTGTTCTCGAGAGGCCGGCAGTGTAGCCAGTAGTGAGCATAGCTGGGAAAAATATGCCGCTATACGCTAAACTCCCATGTTACTGGTATCACTGTATGAGAACCACGAATGCTACGTAGCTCGTTCTGGTCTCATTTTGAAGCTTTTAGCGCCTAGTTTTTTGCTGAATAAATTTCTTTTCATGCAGATACGTGATTTATCATTCAGGAGGGCCTGAATATGCCTAAATAAGCCCAAAACCCCCCCGCTAGACAAGGGTTAAGTATATTTATTTTTAAGTATTTTTAAGTATTTTTAATTTTTGGAGTTAATTATTTAATACAAAGATCAAACATTTACCATTGTTATGATATTATATACTAACAGTAAGTTTAGGAGCATTAAGAACACGAGTATAATACGACATCGCTAAGCAACCGTCAACCCAAAAAAATACACAACACTGGATATGACATATTTTTTTTGGATTTTATAGGAATGTAAGTACACAACTCAAAATACTAAACATAAAGAGATCTCCAAACTCAGTTCACTGTAACAATTGCTTATGAGATCGACAAGGAACATGTAGTAATGTATATGTATAGACTGATTAGGTATTAGATGGTATTTTAAGAAGAATCTGCCTAAATTGTACGTTATCCGCAATTTCACATATTTACTTCTCCCTTATAAACCTAAACTTATAATTTCGATTAAGGTTCTTGTTGAAAATATCGATACTAGCGCACAACATTGAGCTTACAACAGTTTAGGAAATACATGGCTAAGGTGTCTAAAAATCTGTGTGTGATAACCCGGTTTCGAATCCTGGTGGATCACATAATTATATACTTTCATTAATTTCATTGGAGGTGTTTGGTGTTGTGGTGAAATTAATAAAACAAATATTAAAGGGAAAATGTTTACTTATTTGTTGATTCATAATTTATCATAAAATTATTATTATTAGGGGTTCGTCCCCTACGGGGAACCCCTATTGTAATCATTAAACCTGGGTTTTCATCCAAATTCTTCTTACGCGCCGGTTTCGACGCAATAACTCCAGAACCGCTTTTTGGATCGGGATCAAACTTTCACAAGAGGTGCGTTTTTGTATTGGGCAACTTTTGATATGCTAAACATCCGGCATGGCGGCCAAACAGGTCCGTGGCAGCCGATTTCCCGAAAAACTTGACGCCTAAATACCGTCTCTCCCTCTCACAGGAAACGACTGGGCTTTGGCATACGCACTCCCCTACTAATGCTCCGCAAATTTTATAGAGAAGGTTTTGCTTTTGCACGTGTTTTTTTTTCCGGCAATCTTGAAAAAACCTCTAATTCCACTTAAAATTCCACATCTTGAAAACTACGCCGATGATCAAAGCCATGCTTGCGTAGTTGGGTGAGGCTCGCGATTCCGAACGTTTTGATACCAAAAAAATATAAATGGGTGGAATAGTTTGGCCGCAGCATTGAAAACTGTCTATTCTTAAATTACTTTAAAACCGAATTCGCTACCCACACAAAGTTTACCGTCTATAGGCTTCCACGCATCCCCCAGTTTTGCTTAATAACATAATCTCTTTATTATTCAGATCTATATTTTTTTTTGTATTTAACTCTCTCAAAACAGTTCGAGTCCCTACGAATTCCAGCAATTATTTAGCCAACCTACCTATACATACCTACCCTACCAAATAATAATGATAAATTCAAATTTATTTTTGGTGAATGGCAGAGTATTGGCTAATGTTTTTAACAATTCCTCCCTTTGCCAAATGCTTAGTTTAATAACAATGATATGGACCTTTAAAATTTTGGCAATTACCCGTGTGACTCGTATTTTAACCCTCCTAAAGTGTTACTACGAAATACCGCTAGATCCTTTCTCAAAAGTCGCTAGCATGTTGCTACATAGCCAAACAATGTTAGGATAATGCTGCAATTTCTAAAGAGTTTTGGTTTGTTTGTTTTGCAAATTTTACAATGTAGTATGACTAGAATGTCTGAAATTTTCAAATTATCCCTAGTAAATGTCTCTAGATATAAAAGAAATGGCTGCTAGATTGAAGTAAATAGCTCTACATTTAGCAGTAATATGTAGCTTTACAACTGGCAACACTGCAACCACCACCTCCCTCCCACCCTCCCAGTATGTCTCCACAAAATACCGCTAGATCCTTTCTCAAAAGTCGCTAGCATGTTGCTACATAGTCAAACAATGTTAGAATATTGCTGCAATTTCTAAAGAGTTTTGGTTTGTTTGTTTTGCAAATTTTACAATGTAATATGACTAGAATGTTTGAAATTTTTAAATTATCCCTAGTAATTCTCTCTAGATATGAAAAAATGGCTTCTAAATTGAAGTAAATAGCTCTACATCTAGCGGTAATATGTAGCGATATAACTGGCAACACTGCCTAACCCTTCCTTCCTACCTCCCTCCTACATCATATCTAGCAATGTATCAACAACCACTCTAGTGAACTTTCGGTATTTAGTTTATTCAGCTTAATACTATTTATCCACATAAAATAGAAACCTATCACGATTGTTGTCTAATACAACCATAGACAATGCTATTACATATTATTTGAACATGATGTCGAATTTAGCAGTTGCTGTTTACCTTGAACAGTAATGACAGAACCGAAAGCTTTTCTTGCCGTGTAGTGCTCAAAGAAAGCAGGGGTACTTAAGCCGGCCCATACCGAACTGTTACAAGTCAGAGATGCAGAGGTAACTTTCACAATGCATTATAACCCTAGACAGACACCAATATACCACTAAATCAGACAAATATTAAAATGCCCCAGAACGAGAAGCCCACCACAGAAGCCACGAACGAACACCACACAGAAACACCCAAAGGAAAGGTCCACAGAACGAAAGGACCAGCTGACCGAGCCAGCCATTTCAGACAGGCCCAAGCCCACAGGGCTAAGCAGCTCCAGGCCGCACCCATTTACCTTTTCTAAACTGACCATTTTCCACACCTCACGTACACTACCCCTCGTGTCCTACACTCCTAACTACAAAGATGATGAACAGGAATATACATTCATATTAAAAACACCCATGCCCTGTCCCGACGTTGAGCCAATGCCAACACATCAGACAGCCATAATTATATCTATGTTTGTTCTTACATCCGAGAAGTAGATGTTATATATCTTAGAAGTTAAAACACCCACGCTTGTCCCTAGACCTCGTATATCATTTCCCATGACGAGTATAGATATATGTAACCCGTGCTCAGTCGCCCCTTGCATTGTTCCTCTAGCAATCCTTAGTTTAAGTATAAATATTAACATTCCCTAACATCTTGTCTTGCCAGACTAAGCTTCTGAAGACCCATCGCCCCATAAATCTATGTATTCAATCCTTAGGTTAAGTATTTTTATCCGCCATTGTGTTCACCTTTTTCCATTTACTTTTCCACAATTGTCATACGTCTTCCCCTTGCCTCCTTCGTATCCACAGTCCACACTACGCCAATTTACTTTGTGTCGTACACTTCTTACCCCAACCAGAGATTGTAAAAGATAACCTGGTTAACAGTATCTGTCATAAGTACCCCGAAACAATAACTAAGTACCCCTATGAACTGCCTCTGTTGTTGGTATATTTATATTTAATAGAAAACGCAGTTCCCAGGGCCGACTAATAGTATCCATAACCCCTCGGACTGATCACATAACTCTATCTTTTCCAGACTCATATACCACCCCATAGTTGCATTCCCCGGTAGCATTTGGCTAACGTATTCTACTGCCTTTTCAAACTTCCATATCAACTGCAGCCTAATGCCACCCCCACGCTCAGAGACCTTAGGGTCAAATTCCCCTATAGCCCCCCTGCACTCCCCCCCTCTCATTATAAGACCCCGCACTTCTCTACTCTTGTCCGACCTAGCCTCTCTCTCATACCTCTTGAAGATCCTTGAATTGTCCGTTGCTAATGCTCTCCAACCTTTTATATATATACTCCTATCCAGCCTACCTTCACTTAGTAGGCCAGAACAACATTAGAACTTTACTAGCCCCTTGCATGCCATCTATTCTCTTACAACCCATTCACAACCCTGCACCCAATGGTCGTCGGTGCGAGGCTAGCCGAGGCGCCTCGCCAGTAACTAACTTCTATTGCCATACTTCCAGATAAATGTGGCAGAGTTAGCAACCCAGTCTCCACCACATCCAGCAAACCCTACAATTAACAACCAGCCGAGTAAAACCAGCTAGCCAAGGCACCTTCGGTTTTGGTATTAAGGACACCCACATCTGTCTCATACACAGAGGGTTATTACGAACACTGGTGATATGGCAAGCCCCTAGCCACAGCCGCCGGACGACTATCACAGAGAGAGGGCGCCCAGCTCCCCCTTTTTGCCCACCCGAGGAGGGAGACCCCCACCCCGCGGAGGTATACCTGGCCCCTGTTTTGACTTCCGAGTCATTGCCAGGTAGCACAGGAATTCTTCCTATCAATGAACTAACCATGCATGACTAACACCTTTACTAACCTCTAACTCACAATAAACCATTTACCTTTCTTGCATGCTCTGATCACTAAATTAGCACCTCAGCTATACCATAGAATGAAGATTGAACAATCTAAGAGAGACGCTCCTATCACAGCTGTCCCCATCCTCCTCGCAAAGTAGATCCAGTCTCTCTCCCCTAAATACTTCCAGTATAGCCAAAATAGTACCTCTTACTAAGGCTCAGTTATATGAAAATATAAAGGCTTTCCTATAGCCATGTGCCACAACAGTAAATACCATCTTACCTAGTCTCCATATCTATTGAGAGCTCAAATAAGTCCATAAGACTCGAGATCCCTACTGTCTACAGGGTCCAGAACCGAGCCTATAAATCTAGCCCCGCCCCCAGTCAAATCAGTTGAAAGCTAGACACCAACCAGGGGTCACTACCCTGCAGTTAACTTCTAGCTCTGCCCTTGTGTTGTTCCGGAGTGAGATTCCAGAGCCGGCAGACTCCGTGGCAGATTGGATAGAAGGACCTGCCCACGTATTTGAGAACTTCACACATATGGGCCCCCTGGACGGCCGCGGAACCAGTCGTTAGCCCCCAAAATCATGGACGCAAGATAACCAGGACCAGACCCATCAGATGCTACCCAAGATTCCCTTTAGCAGTACTACATATTACTGTGCTGTATAGAGATTCACTAATTAATATTTCTACGAAGTGGCTATCTCTTTGCCCCAGTATAATTCATATAACCATTCAATTAGGAAGTGCTAAGCGTATCAGTGTTCATTATTTAACAGGCGATACTAACTCTCGTAATCAACCATATGCCCAGATATTATTACCTAGAAGGAAACCCTAGTGATATCTGAAGGTTCGCCCACTGATTTACGTTCTATGTATTTCTGAGACAAGAATAGAAACCTTAGATCAGTACCCCCTGAGGTTACTAGAATTCCTGTGCTCTAAAATACGCGTGTCTAATCTAGTCTGTGAACTACTACTTGTGCACCAGAGCTACCAGTAATAAATCTAACAGTGAATATGATTCTATAAGTAACATTGATGGTCTTCGGTATATAACCTGTTAAATTAAAGCCAGTGATCAGAAGATTAATACCTGAACGTTGGAAGTGGGAGACTAGGCTCCATCCAGATCCACTTATGCTAGTGTTGTTCGATTCTATTATATTGTCTTACACAAGTATTCTGCAGTGGTATATCAATAAACGTGATCGTGTAACTTGCTACCATGTGTTTCTTTGTGTTCTCTATTCCTCATATCTTGTATTGTGCATGCAGCCTTATATACCCAGTCAATTAGAACTCACATTACCCAAGTTAAACCTGTAGAAAAACAGAGCATAACAAATATCACTACATAAAAGATAGGAAAATATTATATTAATGTCCTAGGTATTTGAAATTATGCAAATGAGTAAAATCCATTATGATATAATGATAATGGGATTGATTAGTATCTGGCAACAGTGTTGCAGTATAATTTTCTGAACGTATGCGAACTTCGGAGTATTTATCCCATTAATATACACATCTATCACTATTTAAATTTAATACAACCATACACAGTGCTATTACATATTATTTGAACATAATATACGATGCTCTTTCCTTTAAACCATTTTCTATATCTATTCACGAAAATATAGGCCTAGCCTAGGCAGCGCTACCGGTAGGTACGAATTTATCAGTTCGAATTATGATTGAGAGTGGGATTAGGCCTAGGCCTAGCCTAGGGCTTAACATGGGATACTGTTTGGGGGTTGGGAATAGACTCAGGCTGCTTTAGGCCTAGGTAAAATAGTCAAATCGAGACAATTGCACAGCCAACATAGCCTAGGCCTATTAAGCAAATATATTATCAATCTACAATAGGCCTAGTCTATTCGTTGTAAGTAGGCAAGAAATCATGACCTAGGCTATAATCTCTGTAACTAAAAAACAACTAGGCCTAGAGTGATCAAGCTAATATGTCTACCATTTGGGAAGAGTCAGTCAAGGAATAGCCTAGATGTGGACATTTGCAGCCAATTTGCTCTAGCCCTATTTGAGATACAGAGGTTAGAGGTCATTGTTGAGGTCCCCCCCCTCATGACATATTGTTATCATCTTATATATTGCCAGCAGGGGGCAAATAACCGAGAGAAAAAAATCGCCGTCAAAATAGACGCGAACTTAACCACGGCGATCGACACATGTAAACATGACGGTGGCGGGGGAGGTGTCGGACGTTTGCAATAAAGTTCATGTCTAATTTGAATGCCATTGGATACAATAATATGTTGAGGGGGGCTTTGCCCCCCCTCACCCCCCCTTATGACATATTTACACCGTCATATATATTGCCAGCAGGGGGCAAATAACCGAAAAAATTGCCGTCAAAATAGACACCTTTATGAATAGGTTAGCCTTTAGGCTAGGCCTATCGGCAAGAGTTGCGTTGTATAGGCTATCCTAGTGTTTACTAATTTATAGGCTACCCCTTTGAAAGGACATTAGCCGGGTAGGATGTAGTTACCGGGTGTATCGCCAGCCTTGTTTACACTACGCGTACGCGTAGTGGCGTCGGACGCTTGCCATCCTTTTCCTGTATTTACCTAATTGTAGTTTACAGGAGTTGAGCTAAGCTCGTGTTGTCCCGTCTCTCAGTCTACTTTTTATCAAATTTTTTCTTGAAAATATAGATGTTCCTTGCCCCTACCACCTCCTCCTCCAGCCCATTCCATTTGTCAATACATCTATAGGGGAAGCTAAACTTCCTGATATCGTTCTTGCAGGTAGGTCTTTTTACTTTGTAGCTGTGGCCTCTAGTTATTCCTGTATCCATAATTAACATATCCTCCCTATCCAGCACCGGGTGCGTTTGTACATCATTATCATGTCTCCCCTCTCTCTCCTCTCTTTTAAACTTGGTAGATTTAATTTGTCTAGCCTCCCTTCATATGGCAGTTCTCTGAGACTTGGAACCAATCTAGAAACTGCTCTCTGGATTCTTTCTAACTTGTGAATATGCTTTTAACCCTTCTTTAGCGGCCTATGCGGTTTATTTATATGTACCGCCCAGCGGGGTGTTTTTAGCCAAAATAGGGCTGTTTACGTGATCATTTTCATGCCTAAATAAGACCCAGAACGTAAACAAGTATCTATCCCTGAAAGGGCATAAACAGAGCTTTCGAATGACACCATAACGATCCTTGTATGATGGATAGTTTTCTTGCAATAACCGTGCAACGCGAGTGCAAAAAGCATGTAATTCGGTACTTTCCCCATATAATTCAGTATGTAGCGAGTGAGAGAGGGAGGAGGGAGCTGAGATTCATGTCAGTAGGTTCTCCGCGGTGGTCTGGAGCAGTCATACGCTCGCTAGTCTCCTGCCACCACTTGTCTCTCTCTCTCAGCAACATTACGTGCTGAAATTGCCACTCGACCTATGTCGAGCGCCGCCACATAGTCCAGCTTTATTAAAAACGACTTATGTGGTGAGCCGCTTTTTAAGGGTTAAATGCGGGGACCACACCACTGCTGCATACTCCAATCTTGGTCTAATCATACTCTTCATAATTTTCGCTACCATGGTCTCATCCAAGTAGTTCAGAGCAACTTTCATATTCCCGGCAATTGCATACATTCCGCTAAAGAGCTTGTTAATATGTTTCTCTGGCGACAAATTATCTTGTATAATCAACCCTAAATCCTTTTCTTTTTCGGCCTTGCTAATTATATTATCTCCCATCCTGTACTCCCAATTTGGTCTATTCACACTTCTTCCCATATTTAACACATGGCATTTACTTATATTAAATTTCATTTTCCACTTGGTGCTCCATTCATATATTCTATCTAAATCCCCTTGCAGCTCCTCACAACTACTTTTATTTGTTATTTGTCTCATAATTTTTACGTCTGCAAACATTGACATGTAGGAATTTATGCCTATCGGCAGGTCATTCACGTACATAAGGAACATGAGAGGTGCCAACACAGATCCCTGCGGCACACCACTCTCAACTTTCCGCCACGATGAGTAAGTTCCTCTAATGTTGGTCCTCATTTCCCTATCTGTTAGATAGCTCTCCATCCATTTCAGCAAACTCCCCCCTGACACATCCTAGCGTCTCAAGCTTAGATAACAATCTCTTATGTGGTACCTTATCGAATGCTTTGGAAAGGTCTAAGTAGACGCAGTCCACCCATCCGCTGTCTATTTAGACTGCCTTTGGATACAATAATATGTTGAGGTTGGGCTTTGCCCCCTTCACCCCCCCATGACATATTGTCATCATAATATATATTTCCAGCAGGGGGCAAATAACCAAAATAAATCTCCGTCAAAATAGACGCGAACTTAACAACGCCGATCGACAAATGTAAACATGACGGAGGCGGCGGACGTCTGCAATCATGTTCCCGTCTATTTTGAATGCCAATGGATACAATAATATGTTGAGGGGTGGCTTTGCCACCCCCCATGTCATGTCATCGTCATATTGCCAGCAGGGGGCAAAATAGACAAATACACTAAAAATTGGGTGTGGGGGCGGCAGCCCCCACCCATAATAGCCTACTATGATTGGTTGTTGTTGTTGTTGTTGTTGTTGTTGTTGTTGTTCCCCAAGCTGCCTGGCCGAACAGCCCCAAGTCCCCGAGCAAGGCCATAACCAAGCGCCCCCACAGAACCCTCCCTGCCGACCACAATAAAGCCTGGGTGACCGAAGCCACTCCATGGCGGGGAGCTGAGAAGGGAGCGGAAACGCCCGGGAAACCAAAGCCCCACCCAGGGCCCTGTGCCCCTCAGCAATTATGAAGAGAAAGTTGAGGGGCAAAGGAAAAATGTGACGCTTTGGCTTTCAATCTTGGTAGATTGGGAGGTCAATCCACGGAAGAGACGCCGTCACTTGAGATCTAGAAAATATATAAGTAAAAGGAACAGTCAGAGTAAGCTATGGGTATGGCAGAGATCACTCAGTTCTCACTCTGATAGACCAGCCCATCACCACATGACTAGAACCCAATCCTCTCAGCATCAGCTAGGAAAGGCCCTAGAAAGCCGCCTTTGGCGGGGGGATAGCTCCCCTATTTCAACCCCTTTCGGGGTTGGGCACCCGCTGATTACTATGATTGGTTAGGTAAGGTTGTTAGGTTAGGCTAGGCTAATGTCCTTTGAAAGGGGTATAGGCCTAGTAAACACTAGGATAGCCTTGTGGGGGCAGCAGCCC